>JAJAGP010001356.1:0-35681 GCA_025084515.1 Ancistrus triradiatus
ATCATTTTGGTGATGGGTCATTCTCAGTGCAGTGACACTGACATGGTGGTGGTGTGTGTTGCACTGGTACAAGTGGATAGCAGTGCTGCTGGAGTGTTTAAATACCTCAGGTGTCACTACTGGACTGAGAATAGTGGGAAGCGTCCTGTGGGCACTGATGAAGGACTAGAGGATGACCAACACAAACTGTGTTTCAAGGATATATTGATCAGACTGACTCTAGGTGATCCCATCTAGTTGTACAGCATGACTGTCTTCATATAAAGCTAATACACAACCAGCCAGCTCATAAAACCTACCTCTCTATCTACAAACTGTTAATTTTATCAGCTTGAAATTAAGGGAAGATGACCTGCTGTCTCTGACTTTACATTTGCAAGGTGGACCAACTAATGAGGAGTGTCTAATAGAGTGGACAGTGAGTGGACATGGTTTAAACACTCCAGCAGCACTGCTGTGTGTGATCCACTTGTACCAGCACAACACACACAAACAGACCACAATGTCAGTGTCACTGCAGTGCTGACAATGACCCAGCACCCAAATACTACCTGACCATTGAGGAACAGCTGCAAGGAGGCTACGTATGAAGAGAAACAGATGGATACAGTATGTAATAACATAACTACAAAGTGTTCCTATATGGTCAGTGTAACTGATAAATCAGGTCCAAGGAGGCCACTGGTTTAACTTGGGAAACATGAAAAGAAGGGTGAATCCGCATATGGCGGGGAAGCTTAAGACGGACAGTAGACGGGTTAACTATTTTCTGGACGAGAAAAGGACCAACATACCGGAGTGCCAGCTTTATGGACTCCACGTTGAGAGGGATGTCCTTCACCAAAAGCCAGACCATCTGCCCTGGGGAGTATTACGGAGAAGGTCTGCGACGGCGGTTGGTGGACCGCTGCGTGACATCCCGAGCTTTGAGGAGTGCTTGCTGAGTGGTATCCCAGATCTTGCAACACTTGCGCAGGTGATGGTGGACAGAAGGAACCATTTCGGTGGGTTCAAGATCCGGCATCAAGGACAGAAGGTAGCCCAGTGAGGCCTCAAATGGCGATAATCCGGACGCGGAGCAGGGCAACATATTATGGGCGTATTCAGTCCAGCCCAGATGTTGGCTCCAAGTCACCGGATTCTCCGCCGACAGGCAGCGCAAAGTGGCCTCAACCTCCTGGTTGGCCCGTTCCACGTGCCCGTTGGACTGGGGGTGGAAGCCTGATGTAAGGCTGGGTGAGGCTCCAATGGCGCGGCAGGTACAGGCAAAGGTTACAGGAGGCCCGCCGGGGGCTAATGGAGGGCATTGCTGTGGGCACAGGTCTGGCAGGCTGCCACAAACTGATGGGTGTCTTGGTCCATGTCATTCCACCAGAAGTATCTCTTGAGCAGGGCCAGAGGGCGGTGGTAGCCTGGATGAGCCGCGAGCCTAGACTTGTACCCCATTATAGCACCTTAGTTCTAGCCGAGGATGGGATGAAAAGCCGATGAGGAGGTCGACCCCCAGGGTCAGGCTCTGTCTTCTGGGCCTCTCGGATGGTGTGCTCAACCTCCCAGGTGAGGCGGCCACCAACACGATCCAGGGAGACGATGGGGTCCGGGACCTCCTCGGGCGAATCTCGGGAGAACTGGCGTGAGAGGGCATCCGGCTTCTTATTCTTAGAACCAGGGCGAAACGTTATAGTGAAGTTGAACCGGGTGAAATTGAACCGGGTGAAAAATAATGCCCATCTGGCCTGTCAAGAATTCAGCCTCTTGGCCGCCTGGATGTAGGCCAGGTTCTTGTGATTGGTCCATACAAGGAATGGTTGATCGGCCCCCTCTAGCCAGTGTCTCCACTCCTCCAGCGCCAGTTTGACAGCAAGGAGTACCCGGTTCCGCACGTCGTAATTGACCTCTGCTGGAGAGAATCGCCTGGAAAAGGAAGCACAAGGATGGAGTTTGTTATCGGTGCCCTCACGTTGAGAGAGAACTGCGCCTGCCCCCAGGTCAGACGCATCCACTTCAAAAATGAATTACTTAGAGGAATCCAGTTGGGCTAAGACCAGAGCGAACGTGAACAGATCCTGGAGCTTGCAAAATGCCACCTCGGCCTCCTGGGTCCATTGAAAGGCCTGCTTGCAGGAGGTGAGACGAGTGAGTGGAGCCACAACTTTGCTGTAGTCAGGAATGAACTTGCGATAAAAATTAGCGAAGCCCAAAATGTGTTGCAGCTCCTTACGTCCAGTGGGAGTGGGCCACTCTGCGACTGCCTGGACCTTCACAGGGTCCACCTTAATGCAGCCCCTTTGGACAATAAAGCCGAGGAATGGAACAGACGAAGTGTGGACCAGGCACTTCTCGGCTTTCACAAAGAGCCTGTGTTCCAGCAAACGAGAAAGGACCAGACGGACATGACGGATGTGCTCCTAGGATGTCATCTAAGTAGACAAAAACAAAACGGTTAAGGAAATCACATAAGACATCATTCATGAAAGCCTGAAAAACAGCTGGGGCATTAGTCAAACCAAAAGGCATAACCTTGTACTCAAAATGTCCCAAGGGGTATTGAACCCGGCCTTCCACTCATCCCCACTCTTGATGCGTACAAGGTGGTAAGCATTACGCAGGTCGAGCTTCGAAAAAATGTTTGCTCCTTGAAGGAGGTCGAAGCCCGACAACAAGAGCGGGAGAGGGTATTTATTGCACCTAGTAATGCCGTTGAGTCCACGAAAGTCTATACAAGACCTGAGAGATCCATCCTTCTTGCCCACAAAGAAAAAACTCGCTCCAAAGGGAGAGGAGGATGGCCAGATGAGACCTGCCGCCAGTGACTCTGAGATGTACTTCTCCATAGCTTCCCTTTCTGCATGCGACAGGTGGTACAAGCAGCTAGAGGGGAGATAGGCACCAGGCAAAAGCTCAATACAACAGTTAAATGGTCTGTGGGGTGGCAGGCTCACAGCCCGGTCCCGGTGAAATACCATGGTAAGGTCAAGGCACCCGAGAGAGGCCGATTTGCTCCAGTGGCCGAGAAGTGTGTGAGAGGTCCTTGGACGGAGGCATGGCTGATAGCAGGCAGCTCTGGTGACAAGCTTCACCGATGATTCTACCCTGACTCCAGTCAATGGTCGGGTTGTGATGCTTCAGCCATGGGAATCCGAGAACCAGTGGTGGTCTTAGGAACCTGAACACTAGAAAACGAGAGGTTAGGGTTAGTGATCTGAGCCAGAAGCATGCCATCCAGAGCATAGGCTTGCCTCGTGGTCTCGAGGGTCTCCAGAGGAACTCAGAGCCGAGCGGCAAGATCCTGGTCCATGATGTTGTCCTTCGCCCCAGAGTCCACCAAAGCCTCCAGAGTGTGGTTGATACCAGCCAGGTACAAGAACGCAGAGACGCAAAGGACGAGGAGGTGCTGGGGGACTAGGAGAGGTGCTGGTCAGGGCCCCCAGGTTCACTGGCGAGCAAGCCCCTTTTGGTCAAACATGACAGGCAGCGAGGGTGTTGCCGGCGACCCCGCAGTAAAGACATAGCGTTCCTGGGGGGGGAGCTTAGTGCGACCTAACTGCATAAGTTCGGATTCCTCTGAGGGGTTCACTGAGACGGGAGAGCATGTCGGCTCAACCAGTGCAGCAGAACGAGTCTGCGGAGACAGGGACGCCTGGATTTCTCCCTGCGATGCTCCTGCCAGCGCCGGTCCAGGCGAACAGCCAGTGCCACCAAAGCATCTAGGTTTGAAGGATCATCACGGGCAGCAAGCTCATCCTTCAGCTGTTCAGACTGTTCATTCCATGGTGTAGTCAGCGACCGACCGGGAACCCTGTTGAAGACTGATGAGGCGGCTCGATACCGCTTCCCCGTGGCTCGGGTGGTCAAACACCTCCCGAAACCGACGAAGGAAGTCACTGTATGAGACCTCCTCAAAACAGCGGTTGGCAAGCTCAGTCTCAGCCCACCTCAGGGCCCTGTCTCGCAAGAGACCCACGAGGTACCCGACTTTGGCTTCATCGGAGGCAAAGGCTGTGGCCTGTAACCGAAAGACCACCTCACACTGCAAAAGGAAAAGCCAACAGCAGTCCAGCTCCCCATCGTAGGGTTCAGGATGCGTGAGAGGTGGTTCAATGCTCCTGGGGAGCGTAGATGATCCAGAAGTGGCGGGGGCAGAGGATGAAGACCCCAAGGGAGCAGCCAGAGGGGGTGCAGGAACCAGGGTGCCGCTTGGTGCAGGGGTGGTCTGGCTTATGGCGGAAGGGACAGAGACCTGGGAAAAAACAGACAGACAATGATTAAGCTTGCTAGTTAAGGCGGTAACTTGAGCGGAAAGTAAACAGTTTCACTCAGAAAGGGAACGTAAAAGTTGGTCATGCTGGGTCAGCCATGCTTCGTGTCACTGCACCAGCATGCCAACTGCCAGGTGGTCGTCAACCTTGGGACTTGCGGGTTCCATTACTGGCCAGATCGTTCTGTTATGTTTTAACTAATGCAAAACACCCAAGGGCAAAGGAACCCAAGATGCAAGCCACAAGTTGACGAGACCAGAAGTGATAATAACAAAATAATGTTTATTGTAAATGCATAATGGCAATGGCAACGTGACTACTAGAATTAACCAAATAACGAAAATCAAAACCACTGTGATGCGGGAAACTCAGAGTCCAAGAATACTGGCACGAATAACTGAAGCGAGTGGCGGCGGTGCGTGACAAAACTCTTCCACGAAGAAATCCAGCAGACTCGGAGACGGCGGAGTGGAGACGAAGACAACACAGGGCTGGTAGGTCGGCAGGACGATGGTCAGACTGGCAGAGAGAAGACTGGTTAAAGACGAAACTTCCAGACGGGACTGAAGAGAGAGAGTACCAAAAATTAACGGAAATCAAACCTGGCATGGGAGTCGAAAAGAAACACAAACAGGCACTGGAAACAGAAGGTCTCTCCAGGGAAAACGTTCAGGCAGAGCAAGGACTACTAACTGAGTTGGAGAGGACCCCAGGCTAGGCTAGCAGTAGCAAGCTAACCTAGGCTAAGCTAGAGACTAAGATACAGAGGCTAGGCTAACGCTAGCAAGCTAGAGGCGGTAGGGGCCGCTGAGATCTGACTAGAATTGCTTGGAAGCAAAAACATAAAGCATAGAGACAGACTGGTACCAGGGTTCGTGCGAGGATGATCTGGCGATCTTTGGCTGCTTGTGGCAGCATTATATGGAGTGGAGATGATGAGTAGAGATGAGGATCCGGTGAGCGGGGCGGAGCGGAGGTAATGATGATCGGAGAGGCAGCCAATAGATCTGCGGGGAGAGTCAAGCACAGCATGCGCACGCCGTAAAAACAATAACAAAACACACGAGGTAAGAAAGGTAAACAAAAGACGTGAAGGGAGGGTAAACGGAGAAAAACATAACAGAATGAAACAAAAATAAAATAATGAAAATAAAAACAGACGAAACAGGGCGGAACCTAACAATATGAGTGTTTACTCTCAAATCTCATTGTCCATAGCCATATTAGAGGGCCCAGTTTTAGGATCAATGATGCATAATGAAGAAGGTAGTGGTGCTTGGGTTTTAGATGGTCAGAAGGAAACATTGCTTTCCTTGTTTCTAAATATTCAACAACAACGTTAAGGTAAGCAACCTGGGCAGTGGTGATTTTGGGAGAACACTCTAGTTCCACAAGTTCTTTCAAAGTGATCACTAATTGCCACACTGGGTCATTAGGATCAAACTTTGCCACCAATAATGACAGGCAGGAGTCTAAGGAGACACCAGTTCTCGGCTGCTTGGCCACCTATTGTGTTGGCCTTTTTGCTCACCTGACAGGGAGGGGAGCTGGAATCTGAGTCCTTATATGCAAACTGTATGATTCGTCTGTTCAGCTGAGAGTATGTGAACCAATGTTTGACCTTTACAAAGTAGCGCAGGTAAATGACTAAGTCATAAGCTACAATTCCCTGTTTGAAGGCCTGGCTGTGAAAGTACAATGCGCAATGTGACCTATGGGTGATTCACAGGGTGTTTTTATATATGATTTTTGGGGCATCCTTGGATGCTGTGCAACAGTTATCTTTCTACGCACACACTTTGAGCCCTTATCATCTTTGTTTTGGTTTTAATAGTGGCGTTGGTTCTCACACCTTCTGTTTTATATAAATGGTCAGTTTTACCATTTAATTATCATAATACATATCCCAAATAGTATTACCCTCATATACATTTACATTTACAGCATTTAGCAGACGCCCTTATCCAGAGCGACTTACAGTTGGTACAGTCTTACAATCCAAGCAATTGTGGGTTGAGCCTTCCTCAAGGGCCCAACAGTGGCAGCATTGGCTGAAGTGGGATTTGAACCCTGGACCTTCTGGTCCATAGTCCTGCACCTTAACCACTAGGCCACCACAGTCACCACATTGTACACATGTATACATTAAGTAATAGTAATAGTAAGTTCTATTATGCAACTATAGTATTATACAGTTTGTCCATGTACAATGCACTCAGCACACACACATAACTACGTGCCCCCTCTGCTAGAGTTTGGAGATAGAGAAATTGTTGTGATTCACTCATTGGTTCATTTTGTACAGCCCAGACAAAATCATGTCTATTGTCTATTGTAAGATATAGTTTTGATTGACAGGTCATATCCCAGATAACCCAAGGGAAACTATAGGCCAGAAACTATACTACAGAGACCGGAAAACATAGTCTCCCGACTACCAATTCCCAAGCAGAGTATACCCCCGGACTAAGTGAAAACCCTGGGAGTCAACACATCCACACATGGTTGGGCTTAATTCCATTATCATGACACAGAGGCATACAGAATAATAAAGTGAAACACATAACATAGTAAAAGTTAATAAAAAGATGACTCATGGTTTCAAATTTATACAATTAAGTATGATTATACGATTACAAAGTTAATATGATTACACATGAATATCAAGTCAAGTCAGATCTATTTATATAGCGCTTTTTACAATGGAGCATTGTGTCAAAGCAACTTTACAAGTTTAGATTATCTCCTAATATCTACGTCCAATCCCAAATTGAGCAAGCCTAAGGTGACAGTGGCAAGGAAAAACTCCCTAAGTGTTATGAGGAAGAAACCTTGGGAGGACCAAGACTCAAAAAGGGACCCAACCTCCTTGGGCGATGTAGATGATGAATCTAAGAATGAAACTAAAGTCATGGAGTCATTCTTCATATATAATGTGAAATATGCACATCGGCATTAAGTGGCCTGGGTATGATGAGGCTGAAGCTGATGACGGAAGCAGCTTGAGTGAAGCTGCAGCAGATGAACATCATGTGTGGGGCTGGAACTGGAACACAGCTCAGAGAAAAAACAGAAAATGTAATTAGGTATTGATTAAGGGCACATTGTCTATTAACAATCACTGATGCCACGTGTAGCATGAGACCCCGGTAGCATTAGCTATAGCAGCATAGCTAGCAAGAGGAGAACTGGTAGGTAACACAGCCAAGAGGGATCACATGAAACATCGGCAACACCACGGGAGGCAGAAGACAGCAACCCAACGTCTCTGATCACCATAAGACTCTTTGACTATGAGCCCCCAGCTCTGCCCTTAGTCTAAGGCAAGGATGCACGAGTCAAGATCAAGAGGACTGAAGCCCAGTTCAGCCAGACCGCCCACCTGACACTCCTGGCTAACAGACAAGGCAGGCAGGCCAGACCTGACTTCAGACTCCGGCCCCAGAGACCCAAGCAATGCATACTGGTCTAAATCTAGTCAAAAGCCTGGGCCTGGGTAATAATACTAGGTATTACTTCTTTGAGTAAAAGTGTAGGAATTGGATCTAATAAACATATTGATGACTTAGACGAGCTGATCAGTGCGGATAGTTCAGTATTAGTAATTGGGGTAAAGATTCTAATCTTGATTTACAGCTCATTAAACAGATGTCTTCACTAGTGCTGCATCTGGAAGGTTGATGAATAGTTTGGTGATGTGATGAGTATTGAGTTTTATGCCTAATGTTTTCTATCTTATCACTAAAAAAAGTCATGAAATCATTACTGTTAAAATTACACAAATTATTCTTATTTTTCTCAATGATTGAGAAGTATGCAGCTTTAGCTTTAGTAAGGGCATGCTTATACTCTGCCATGCTGTCCCTCCAAGCAATCTTAAACACCTTCAATTTACTATGTCTCCACTTGCACTCTAGATGCCGTGTTCTTTGCTTTAAGGTACGGGTATGGTCATTATTCCCTTTTTTCCCTAATGCATTTGACCCTAGCAGGAGCAATCGTGTCCAGGGTTGAGCGAAGCACACATTCTAATTGGTCATTTACACAATCAAGATGATTGATCTCTGTAGGTGTATTAAATTTCAATTCTGGTAGGTTTTTAATAAACGCAGATGGTGTAGATGTAATAGTGCGCTTGGTGTGATAATGAGGCAGAAGGATTTTATTTTTTAGAGATTGCTCAAATACTAAAAGATAGTGATCTGAAATTAAATCACTTTGTGGGAAAACATCAAGGTTAAGTGATCATTTCGTTTACAATCACTACTTTGTTTGTAAGTAATCTAATGTTAAGTAATCCTAGCTTTAGTCTAAGGTTGTTATTTCTATGGGAGCTATCTGTGTTTATACTAATGAGGTTATTAAAACGGACTTTTTGAGTGTGTTTATGTTTAGTACAGATGCGGGTAACAGATACAGTTTCAATAACGTGAGTTCTGGGTGACGGTGCATGGCTACCAGCAGACAGTTGGTTAAGCCGGTCTGTCTGCTGCCTGACCCCTGCTCTGGATAGTCAGCCCCTAACCAATCCTGCCATAAGACTATGGGCAATGTTGCAGGAGATGAGAGCAGCCCCCTCCGAAGTGGGATGGACACTGTCCCATCGCCGCATTCGGATGGGGCCAGAGCACACTACCGCATCGGAAATTGCCTTCGCCACTCTAACCACCTCTACAAAATTAGCCTTAGTAACCTCTGACTGATGAAGGCGTATATAATTAGCCCCTATATGAATAACTATCCTAGAGAATCTGTGGCTCTCGAGTTCACGAAGACTCGTTACAATGTCCGGCACTATGGCTTCCGGGGACACATGTAACTCTAGCTGTTGGTGTCCCTAAAGGGGTAGCTAGTTTCATGTGTCATAAAATAGATTCACCTATGACCAGAGCTCTTTCGACAGGCTGCTTAGTGTGTGCATCACTGAGGAGGGTAAACCTGTTGGACACGTGAACAGGTAAAGAGTGGTGCTCTCATGGACTAGCCTTACAACTACATCGCCGAACCATCACCCACTTGCCCTGCTGCGAGGGCTCTGGCGGGGTGGGGGTACTAACTTCACCTTTGGCATTCAGATCTGCTAAGCTAGAAGCTGAGCTAGCCTTCTCTAATGTCTGGATGCACGCCTCTAAAACTACAATCTTCTCCGTCAGACTGGCTACAAGCCTACACCTATCACAAATGAAAATTTAAACTAATGACGGAGGAAGAATAGCTAAACATGCCACACTCGGCACAGGGAACAAGCACTGCAAAAGCCATGTTAGTACAATTAATGAATCAAAGGTACTTAGCTTCGAGTGGTGTTGTGGGGTGCCGAGTGAAAATATGGTTCAGCCGATGGTCCAATGCAATGCTTGATTAAAGCGTTGATGGAAAGTTAATTCAAAACGTCACAAAAAACTAAGTCTCAGAAAAAAAGACAGTGGGAAAAGACTGTAAAAAGTTCTAAAAACACACACTACTGCAAAAGAAGACGCAACTCTGGTAATTAGCTAATGGCTAATTACTGCAAACACAAGTCGGTATACCTGTAAAGTTACTAAATAACAATTAGCGGCGAAAAATATAATCCGCCGGTAGTAAAAGAAAATGATTAAGATGTTGTAAAAAGTACTATATATGCGATCGGGAATTAAAATAGTTAAAAGGAAATAAACTGCTAACAGCTACAAAACAGTGCTAAAAATCGGTGCTAATGGGTCTGGGTTGCCAGATCCTCACAATCCTCGCGTCAGTAGTCAGCGTTTTCTCTCAGCGTTCTTTCTCAGCATTCTCTCTCAGTGTCTCAGAATATCTGCTGATTAATAATTGACAAAGTTAATATGATGATTAGGTGTGGATGTATACTGATTAACACAATAATATGAATGAAACTTTAGAAAAATGTACAACACTCACATACATGGAAATGTGTCAAAGAGTTGAAGACTGAGTCACAATGTATGCCTTTGACATTGTCTTTATCACTTTCCTGCAATAACTGTACTGCTTCTTTATAGGCCTCAACAGTTTGCACAGGAAAGCTCTGACTGACATTCTCAAGTTGGTCTCTCTGTACCTCACAATACCTGCAAAAGTACTTGGATCTGTTGAAATTCTGTTTGTAGCCACCAATGCAATGTGAACTCCAAATTGTCACCTACAATAGATATTATGTGGCTCAAACCACATGGCCAGAAGTGGTCACAGTTCCATGTTCTTCAAGTTGTCTCAGGTCTGATAACAGTCTAGAAAACACTGTGTCCTGACCAAATGATTTAAAGTCTGCCTGTTTGCACAACAGAATTAACAGCATATGGTCAATACTGGAATTACGAAATAGTTCAAAATCAGCAAGTGTGAAGTATACCCCCACAAGCTTATGTTTTTTCCTGGCTGACCCAAATGGGTTGACCACTTCAAAAGCATCCTGATACAAGATCAACTTTAAGATGATGTCACCTACTTGCAGAAACAGCTTCTTGTTTGAAGACTGAGTGACCACAAATATCACTTAAGAGGCCATCAGGAACTACCTGATTTTGAGATTTACCACACTCCTGCCACACAACAGGATCTTTTAGAATAGCTCTTAAGGTGTCCAACAAGGGTTTGTATTGTGCATAACAGTCCCTTCTACATTCACTGGTGCCCAGGTAAACATTTTCTGGGTGCACATAGTCAAAATTCTTCTGAAAATTTCTGGTGTATTCAGTGCTCAGGTGCAGCATGCAAATCAGTTTCATGAAGATTCTGAAAAACTGAATCTATCTCGGTATCAGACATGTTAGTTTTAACTGTAAGTGTCTCATTAATCTTTTCTTTTGTGTACTGATGACAAATGTCATTCAAACCATTGATCTCTTCAACTATCATCTGAATAGTTGACGATGCAACAAGATACTTTGCCTGGAGTTGCATGCAAAACAGGCACACATTTCTCATGTACAAAGACCTAATATCAGTATCTTTTGTTATCTGAGACTGATTTTCACTTTGGCCCATTTCAGTTTCACTGGGCTCAATCTGAGAGGACACAGATGGCTCGGAGTATTTACATCAGTATCATGTTTGTGTGTTCTTGAAACATGAGATGTAAACTAGAGAGGTGCATTTCCTGAAGAAAATGCGAGTGTGGTTGCCACTCTGCAATGGCCCCATTGGCATCACATATCACCTCAGAGTGCACCCGGAACCAAGCCTGCCGAATTTCGTGGCCGTAGATCAAAAACTGTCTGAGTTACATTCATTGGCCCAGCCAGGGGCCCCAGTGCCCACCCGGGGTCCTCATGGGCCCCATGGGCATCACATATCACCTCAGATTGCACCCGGGATCCACCTTGTCAAATTTCGTGGCCATAGGTTGAAAACTGTCTGAGTTACAGTCATTGGCCCACCCAGGGGCCCCAGTGCCCACCCAGGGTCCTCATGGGCCCCATGGGCATCACATATCACCTCAGATTGCACCCGGGATCCAAGCCTGCCGAATTTCGTGGCCATAGGTTGAAAACTGTCTGAGTTACAGTCATTGGCCCAGCCAGGGGCCCCAGTGCCCACCCGGGGTTCTCATGGGCCCCATGGGCATCACAGGTCACCTCAGATTTACACCCGGGATGAAGCCTGCCGAATTTCGTGGCCGTAGGTCGAAAACTGTCTGAGTTACAGTCATTGGCCCAAACCCAGGGGCCCCAGTGCCCACCCGGGGTCCTCATGGGCCCCTGGGCATCACATATCACCTCAGATTGCACCCGGGATCAAGCTTGCCAAATTTCGTGGCCATAGGTTGAAAACTGTCTGAGTGACAGATCATTGGCCCATTGATTACAAAATACTTCTTATAACTATAAAGCTCTACATGGCCTGGCCCCCCACATTAGCTGAGTGACCTCTTAGAGTTTTACAATCTAACTCGTCTACTTCGTTCGCAGGGTGCAGGACTTCTTTTAGTTTTCCTAGAATTAAAAAAGTCCACAGCAGGGGGAAAGGCTTTTCATTGGCCCACCCAGTGGCCCCGTGCCCATCCTGGGTCGTATAGGGGCCCCAGGGGCATCACTGCAGAGAAATATCACCTGGTCCAGATTGACCCGGGAACTCAAGCTTGCCCAATATCGTTTAGACAGGGGTCAGAACAAACGACAAAGTTTTAAGTCTAGGCTAAAGAATTACTTTTTTTACTTCTTATTGACTAGATTTAAAGCAGTTACATGGCCTTGGGGGTTTGGGGGCGGTCACGGAGTCTCGTGTATTCCCTGACTGCCTTTGTCCGTATCAAGCCGGGATGGTGTTGATGGGCGGTCTGGCTGAAAACTAGGCCTTGGTCCTACGTGATCCTGGACTCATGCATCGTGCCTTAGAAATAAGGGCAGAGCTGGTAGTTCATATCAAAGAAGTCTTATGGTGAGTCAGAGACGTTGAGGTTGCTGTCTTGGCTGCCGCTCGTGGGGTTGCCAATTCCGCGTCACGGCTTTGGATCCCTTCTTGACTTGTGTTTCCTACCAGTTCGCCTCTTTCTATCAGCTTCTAGCTCTGCTCTGCTATCGCTAATGCTGCCGGGGTCTTCATTGCTTACACTGGCTCAGTGATTGGACATGGCAGCAAGTTGATTGTCAATCACCCCCCAGCTCGATCTACTTGCCACGGATACAGCGGCCAACACAACTTTCCTCACGGTTACCGCGGTCTCGCAAACAAAGGATTACTTATGTTCCTCTCAGTAGAATTAAAAAGTCACAGCACGGGGGGAAAGGCTTTCTCTCATACATGGCCCCCCAACTATGGAATAAACTTCCCACTATCGTTCTCGAAATTCATGACACCCTCCAAGTTTTAAGGTCTAGGCTAAAGACATACTTATTTACGCAGGCTTTTGACTAGATTTACAGACCAGGTTGCATGGCCACTTGGGGTTGCTGGGCATAGTCTGGGAGTCATGT
This sequence comes from Ancistrus triradiatus, assembly GCA_025084515.1. Classification (NCBI taxonomy): domain Eukaryota; kingdom Metazoa; phylum Chordata; class Actinopteri; order Siluriformes; family Loricariidae; genus Ancistrus; species Ancistrus triradiatus. Next base: position 13,175 of record JAJAGP010001356.1, read on the forward strand.
CTGACCTGCCTGCCTTGTCCGCTAGCGGGAGTGTCGAGTGGGCGGGTCTGGCTGAACTAGGCTTCGGTCCTCGTGATCTTGACTCATGCAATCCTTTGCCTTTGAATAAGGGCAGAGCTGGGGGTTCATAGTCAAAGAGTCTTATGGTGTCAGAGACGTTGGGTTGCTTCTTCTGGCCGCTCGTGGGGTTGCCATGTCTCAACTGATCCTCTTGCTGTGTTTCCTACCTGTCTTCTGCGCTCGTGGGTTGCCCAATGTCTCACGTGATCCCTCTTGGGCTGGTTTCCTACACCAGTTCTCCCTCTTTCTAGCTTTCTAGCTATGCTGCTATAGCTAATGCTGCCGGGGTCTCATGCTACACACGTGGCATCAGTGATTGACATGGGCATCATGATTGTTAATAAACACTGTGCTCTTAATCAATAACTAATTACATTTTCTGTTTTCTCTCCGAGCTGTGTTCCGGCAGTTCGGCCCTACACATGATGTACATCTGATGGAGCTCCACTGTGCATAATTCACATTTTTATCGACCATGACTCCATGACTTAGTTTCGCTCTTAGATTTATCATCATACCCGGGCCACGTAATGTCGATGTTGCATAATTCACATTTTTATTCAAACTTTGACTCCATGGACTTTAGTTTCGCTCTTAGATTTATCATCTACGCCGCCCAAGGAGGTTGGGTCCCTTTTTTGAGTCTTGGTCCTCCCAAGGTTTCTTCCTAGAACTAGGGAGTTTTTCCTTGCCACTGTCGCCCTAGGCTTGCTCAATTTGAGATTGGACGTAGTTATTAGGAGATAATCTAAAATCTGTAAAGTTGCTTTGAGACAATGCTCCATTGTAAAAAGCGCTATATAAATAAATCTGACTTGACTTGACTTGATTGGCCCACCCAGGGGCCCCAGTGCCCACCGGGGTTCTCATGGGACTCATGGGCATCACAGGTTACCTCAGACTACACCCAGGATGAAGCCTGCCGATTTCGTGGCCGTAGGTCGAAAAGCTGACCAAGTTACAGTCATTGGCCCACCCAGGGGCCCCAGTGCCGACCCGGGGTCTACAGGGGCCCCATGGGCATCACATATCACCTCAGATTTGCACCGGGAACCAAGCTTGTTGAATTTCGTGGCCGTAGGTAAAAAAACTGACTGAGTTACATTCATTGGCCCACCCAGGGTCCACAGGGCCCACCCAGGGTCCATAGGGGCCCAAATGGGGCATCACATATCACCTCAGATTGCACCGGGACCAAGCTTGCCGAATTTCGTGGCCATGGGTTACGGTCATTGGCCTGCCAGGGGGCCCCAGTGCCCAGCCGGGTCCAGAGGGGTTCAATGGGCATCACATCTCACCTCAGATTGCACCCGAGACCAAGCCTGCCAAAATTTCGTGGCCGTAGGTCAAAAACTGACTGATTTACGTTCATTGGCCTGCCAAGGGCCTCTAGTGCCCAGCCGGGGTCCAGAGGGGTCCAATGGGCATCACATGTCACCTCAGATTGCACCCGGGACCAAGCCTGCCAAATTTCGTGGCCATAGGTTGAAAACTGATTGAGTTACGGTCATTGGCCCCGCTAGGGGCCCCAGTGCCCACCGGGGGGTCTAATAGGGGACCCCATGGGCATCACAGGTCACCTCAGATTGCACCCGGGACCAAGCTTGCCGAATTTCATGACCGTAGGTCGAAAACTGACTGAGTTACAGTCATTGGCCCACCCAGGGGCCCCAGTGCCCCACCGGGGGTCTGCAGGGGACCCCATGGGCATCACAGGTCACCTCAGATTGCACCCGGGACCAAAGCTTTGCCGAAGTTCATGGCCGTAGGTCGAAAACTGACTGAAGTTACAGTCATTGGGCCCACCCAGGGGCCCCAGTGCCCACCCGGGGTCTATAGGGGCCCCATGGGCATCACATATCACCTCAGATTGCACTCGGGACCAAGCTTGCTGAGTTACGTAGTCCTATGTCAAAAACTGACTGAGTTATGATTTGTTAATTTTTGGCCCATTCATTTCCTATGGGAGAATTTGGGACTTTGCGGGACCCCTGCAGGGCCCCCCAAAGTCCGACCAGAGAGCCCTATACAAGAACACACCATTCCCGACCGAACCGGACACGATGGCGCTGGAAACGGGGTCGGTCGGATATCTCGAAAGCTGCGGCAGTTTGAAATCCGGACAAATTTTCGGAATGTTCAGAATCGGATAAAAATAGTGTGGTTGCCTATATAGGCAAACCACACTAATGATGACTTCACTTTAAATGCCTTGTTACAATTGCCGAATAGGCGGCAACATACTTAACTCGTGCTTACTCAAATAAACTTTGAGGTGTGCAATAAGATCTCTCAGATCTATGCATTGCTTCTTACAATTAACATCAACACTTACAAATGATCGTTGTGTGTCATCCAACTGTGAAACAGGGTTTTTTATGGGAACGATAGACATGAGCTTTTAAGGCACTGTACTTAGTGAATTTTTGTTTGCAGTCTGAAAAGCAACATGGATAGTATCTATTTGCCTCATGTCTATGCAGAATCTGATGATCAACATAACTTTTAATACTTTTCAGGGACATACCACACGAGCGGCATGTAAACTATGGCACAACATATGCCATTGTAGCCTACTGGTGGAAAATCTCTATATTAGTCTACTCAGCACAAAAGAAAAATACAAACTAGAAAACACCCCTATGCTAAAACTATGTATACAATAATATCTGAAGTCTGTGTAACTATGCAAGTTACAGTTCTACAGACCCACTATGCACACACTCACAAACAGCCTCAAGCTAAAGTTGCATGTCTGAAATGTGATCAACCACTGCTTTTGGTATTTCACCTTTTTTGTCATCAAAGGCCAGACGTGTTTGGAAGAGTGGCCCGGTGTGTAGCCAATATCGTCACCTGTAGCCAGTGGGAAAAATACAGCACAATTGTAGTCATGTGCATTTGTACTTATTTGTATGAACGTCAAATGCAAACAACTCGGCACAAGCAATGCAAAATTACATACTGTTTATACACCTAAACTAAAACGCTTACTTTAAACTACAGTACTTGGTGGTAGCGAACTACCATTAGCTTTATGAAACCATCGTTGAGAAACATTTCTAGTGTTATGTGCACTGTATTTAGACCTCTTTCTTACCTTCTTCTCCACTTGAGGAATTACCAACAAACGTGAAAATGGCAAAATGGTCTAAGTGTCGAATGAAAGCCCGCATACTCCCATTCTCTCACTGCAAAAATGTGGCAGTGCCAGTAGGGGAGGAAAACGAACCGACCGATTCCATTCCTATTGGTCTGCTTGTTAATTGGTAAAAAAACGTGATTACCAGTGTGTCAATTTTGAATTGATAATGCTTTAAAAATTATTAATGACACTGGCCACATGTGCCATTCACACAGGATTGGAGAAGGGCTGCGATGGCGGCGTTGTAAGATGGTGAGAGGTGTACTCTGAGGCCCCCTCCTCGGTTTAGGGATAGACGTTCCCTTTTTACAAATGGTGTGTGTCAATCTGCATATTAAACTGACCACCGGTCCACTGTTATGCAATGGTGCTGTATATAAGATTGGGGAAGTTTTCCAACTAACTGAGACTGAAGAAATCACTTAGATGAGTGACGAGACTGAAGAAGTCACTTAGATGAGTAACGAAATGTTTCTCCGACAAAACCTATGTCCAGATGAACAGATTCAACTTCTGGGATTTTCTTACCTGGATTATTGAGCAAGCATCAAGACGAAACTTAAAATATGCGTTCCGGTTTGTTCAGAAGATCCTAATGAACTTGGATGGACACAAGCTGAACACACACATTCAAAATCTCAAAATTAAGATGTTTGCGAGTTTCTTTGAATGGACCAGCATGGCAGTTAGGTTAAATATTCACCAAAAATGCATTGTCTTTATGCTCATGTTGATTTTTTAAAATTCGTTGTGATCATGCTGATATTTGAAATAAGATTTTAAAGGAGTTTTTCCAGTGTTAAGTTTTGACTAGGGGAAGGGTGGATGTTGCTATTAGGATATTAAAACCCATTACATAATTCAGGTAGATAGTTATATTGCTTAATATTCTTGTCATGAATGGCTCAGATCACTTTGTTTGAGATTTTAGCTAATGGTGTTAAATAGAAAAGCAACTTTTGTTTTTCACTAAACACTGACTGTTAAGCCTCAGCTAATCATGTTGATATTACATATTATTTTAACAGTTAAATTAAATTGATGGGTTGTTCAAATTGTGACCTAGTCCATTATGTCTTATAAACTTCTGAAGTAAGTTCAATTTCAAAAATGAGTGATGTACTCTTATTCAGTTGTTGTAGTTTGAGTTGGGACAACACATTAAAAGCTGCCCTCAATTTAACTGTTTTCCTCCAGCAAGTTATTTATTTACTTATTTTTTTTAAGTGAACAGCTTGTTCCTTAAAAGATGAATGTGAAATCCTTTATTAAGAAAAAAAAAGACATGAATGTTTTCTAGGTGTTAGTGTGTATGAATAGTGTTTCTTTGCAGAACTTGGTGTCCCTGAAAAATGTCCCTTTGTGTGCCAGAAATCTTGCTTGTTTGTGGGTGACCAAATACTTATTTTCCACCATGATTTACAATTAAATTCTTCAAAAATCCTACAATGTGATTTCCTGGAATTTTTTTTCTCATTTTGTCACTAATGTTTTTTCTCATTTCCACACATAGTTGAAGTGTACCTATGATGAAAATTACAGAGCTCTTTTATCTTTCTAAGCAGGGGAACATACACAATCTGTAGATGACTAAATCCTTTTTTGCCCCACTGTGTGTGTGTGTGTGTGTGTGTGTGTGGTGTGTGTGGTATATATATGTGTGGGTAGTATAGGTGTGTGGTGTGTATATATATATATATATATAATATATACGATAGATATAGATATATAGATATGAGATATTATATAATATATATAGATATCTATCTTCTTCGTCTTCCGGCTTCTCCCTTTATCAGGGGTGCACCACAGCAAGTTAAACGTTTCCACCTCACCCTGTCCTCCACGTCCTCTACTGTCACCCCCCAACTCCCTGCATATCTTCATTTACCACAACCAAATAACTCCTCTTTGGTCTTCCTCTCTGTCTCTTGCCTGGCAGCTCCATCGCCCAACATCCTCCTACCAAATAATCCACTATCCCTCCTCTGCACATGTCCAAAACCATCTCAGTCTTCCCTCTCGAATTTTGTCTCCCAATTTTCCAACCTGTGCTGTCCCTCTGATGATCTCATTCCTAATCCTGTCCACCCTAGACACTCCTAAAGAGAACCTCAAACATCTTAAGTTCTGCCACCCTCAGCTCTGCTTCCTGTCTCTTTGTCAGTGCCATTGTCTCTAACCCATACAACAAGGCTGGTCTCACTACTCTCTTATAAATCATTCCTTTCACTTTTGCTGCGACCCTTTGTCACACAGCACTCCTGACACTTCTTCTCCACCCACTCCATCCTGCCTGTACTCTCTTCTTTATTACCTCCTTTCCGCCACTCCCCATTCCTTGGACAGTTGATCCCAAAGTACCCTGAAACTCCTGGACCTTTGTGACCACTGATCCGTGTAGCCTGACTGTTCCACCTGCCTCCCTTTCATTTACACCACATGTATTTCTGTCCGTTTACTACAGTTTGACTTTCATTCCTCTCCTTTCCAGATTATACCTCCACCTCTCCAAAGTGTCTCTTCTACCTGCTCCCTGTTCTCACTACAGATCACAATGTCGTCTGCAAAACATTCATAGTCCCGCACGGCGATTCCTGTCTGACCTAATCTGTTAGTCTGTCCATCACCAGAGCAAATAAGAAGGGACTCAGGCCGATCCTTGATGCAGTCCCACCTCTAACTTGAAGCTATCTGTCACTCTCCTACAGCACATCTCCCCGCTGTCACGCTGTTGTCATACATGCCCTGCACTAATCTAACGTACTTTTCAGCCACTCGAGACTTCCTCATACACCACCACAGTTCCTCCCTTGCAACCCTGTCATAAGCTTTCTCCAAATCCACAAAAGACGCAGTGTAGCTCTTTCTGATCATCTCTATAACTTCTCCCATCAGCAGTCTCAAAGCAAAAATCGCATCCATGGTGCTCTTCCCTGGCATGAAACCATACTGTTGTTCATACACTGTCACCCAAAAACTCTGTCTGAGCCTACCTTCCACAACTCTCTCCCAAATCTTCATTGTGTGGCTCATCAACTTTATGCCCCTGTAAGAGCCACACAAACTCTGTACATTCACCCTTCTGCTTAAAAATCGGTACAAGTAAACTTTCCCTCCATTCCTCCAGCATACTCTCATTCACCAGAATTCCATTGAATAATCTAGTCAAAAACACCACTCCCAGCTTTCCTAGACTTTTCCATACCTCAACCAGTATGTCATCAGGTCCCACTGCCTTTCCGTTCTTCATCCTTTTCAAAGCGTTTCCTCAATTCTTCCTGCGCTAATCTTTGCTACATCCCTGTTCCACAATTTCTACACCACCCAGCCTTCTCTCCCTTTCATTTTCTACATTCATCAACTCCTCAAAAATACTCCTTCCATTCTTTCCCTCACCCTCTCCTCACCTGTCAGTACATTTCCATTTCTATCCTTGATCACCCTGACATGCTGCAACATCCTTTCCATCTGCTCTATCTCTCTGTCTCGCCAGCAAAATAAACCTCAACTCTTCTCCTCCTTCCCTACTATCTAACTTTTGATATAACTCATCGTAGCTCTTCTGCTTGGCCTTTGCTACCTCCCTCTTTGCCCGCATCTCCTTGTACTCCTGCCTACTCTCCATTAGTCCGTTGTCCCTGTCCCATTTCTTCTTTGCTGACCTCTTTCTCTGAATAACCTTCTGCCACTTCCTCGTTCCACCACCAGGTTTCCTTTTCATCCTTTGACTGTCCAGAAGACACACCCAGTAAACCTTTCTACCTGTCTGTCTAATTTACTGTTGCTGCTACTACCCAGTCAATCTGGGAGCTCTTTCCTATCACCCCCAAAATCCACCACCATCTGTCCTTCTAGGTTCCTATCCTTAAACACCAAAACCTTGCCCATCACTTCCTCATCTCTCCTTTATTACCTTCACCAATATGACCATTGCAATCTGCACCAATCACCAGTCTCTCCTCCCTGGAATGCTCTCAACCACTTCATCTAACTCCCCCCAGAATCTCTCTTTCTCCTCTCTCTCTAATTCACAGCCAACCTGTGGTGCATAGCCACTAACAACATTCACCATTAACACCCTCAATTTCCAGCTTCAGAACATATTATCTTATCTGACACCCTTTTCACCTCAACGATATTCTTTACAGGACCACACCAACTCCATTTCTCTTCCTATTCACATCATGGTAGAACAGTTTAAACCCTGCACCAATGCATCGAGCCTTGCTACCCTTCCACTTTGTCTCCTGCACACACAAAACATCAACCTTTCTCCTCTGCATCATATCAGCCAGATCTCTACCTTTCCCTGTCATCGTCCCTACATTTAGGGTTGGTACCCTCAGTGCTATATTCTGGCCCCTCCTGATTTCTCTCTGTCTCCTCACATGCTTCCCTCCTCTTCGTCTTCGGCAAACAGTAGTCCAATTTCCGCTGGTACCCTGTTTGCTACCAGTACCAGTGGTGGTCGTTGTTAACCCGCGCCGCGACCGATCCGGTATGGTGAAATTATTATGAACTCGCATACTTTATTTGGCAAATGTTTTACACCGGATGCCCTTCCTGACGCAACCCTCACCATTTATCTGGGCTTGGGACCGGTACTAGAAATACCCTGTCTGAGCAATCTAGCGGCTGGTTTACATGTGTATATACATATATATATATATATAGATGTGTATATATATACATACATCTACATACATATATGTATATTTATGTATGTAGATGTGTGTGTGTATATATATATATATATATATATATATATATATATACACACACACAGTTGCAGTCAAAAATATTCAACCCCACAAATATTTTAAGTTTTATCAATTTACGTTTTTTTCAAATAGCAAGATTCTGCTTTAGATTGCTTCTTTATGAGCTGAGTTATAAATAAAATCAGAACAGAAAATGCATGATGTAGTATTTGTGTGTCACAGTACATTTTGTTAAGATAGCCATGTCACAATTATTCAACCCTTATATAATATTGTTGTTTTTAAAGCTTTCTGGCAGATTTTATGGACTAAAGTGGACTTGAAACATAACTAGAGATGTGCATTTCCTGAAGAAAATGCAAGTGTGATTGCCACTCTGCAATGGTCGACCCTTAGTGTACCTCATGGGTCCAAAGGGGATCACGTCACCTCAGATTGCACCCGGGACCAAGCCTGCCGAATATTATGGCCATCGGTCGAAAACTGTCACCTCACATTGCACCCAGGACTATGCCTGCCGAATTTCATGGCTGTAGGTTAAAAACTGACTGAGTTATGATTCGTTAACCCTGCAGGGCCCCCCAAAGTCCTATGAACTATGAACTATACATGAACTATACAAGCACACCATTCCCGACCAGACCGGACGCAATGGTGCTGGAACAGGGTCGATATCTCGAAATCTGCGGCAGTTGATACGTGTCGAAAATCTCAGAATTTTAAGAATCAAATAACAATAATGTGATTGTGTATATAGGCAATCACACTAATAAACGGAATAATAATACTTTCGGATAACAATAGTGTGATTGCCTATATAGGCAATCACACTAATTAAGCTTTTGAGAACTCTATTATGATCCTTCATTTGCTTCAGCTGTGATGCATATATAAACCCTATCCATGAAGGAATTCAAGGTGGGTTGCAATCATGGGAAGACAAAAAGTCAAAAGCTGAGAGAGGAGATTTTCATCGCACCTAAAGGTCTTTTGGTATAAGATTTCCCAAAAATATAACATCACAAGAGACACCATTGGGAGCATTAGAAGGAAGTTTAAAACTTATGGAACAGCTGCAAACCTGTCTGGCCATGGAAGAAAGCCCAAAATTTCGTCAAGGGCCCTTAGCAACCTAGTTAGGACAACTAAGAAAAACCCTCATGTGAGTGCAAGACACCTACAGGATGACCTGATGAAGGCTGGAACAAGTACTTCAGTAGCAACTATAAGATGTGCACTGAATAAATGAGGACTTGGCCGGACTCCAAGATGCACTCCACTCTTAACCACAAGTAACATCGAAAGTCGACTAGAATATGCCAGATGGAATTTGGATAAAGCTACAGAGTTTTGGGAGACAGTTCCATGGACTGAGGAAACCTCACATTTCTCCCTTACTCGCTGGCTGCCACTTAGGGTTTATTTACCGGGAATATTTCGCCTCCTCCATGCGATCGCATTTCCTGAGGGACTCTGTGCTGCTATATAAGCCTGATCCTTTGCTTTCTGCGTGCGTTTTGTGCTGCCCATGACATGCTTTGCTTCCGCGTCCGTGTCGTGCTGCGTTCGGCGGAACCATGACACGCCTTCACTGTGCTCCGCTCCTATGCCTACCACTCTGTGCAAACGTGGCCCCAATATGTTTAGTGGAGATTGGTCACTCTGGGTTCTCCTGAAGTCAACAACCATCTCTTTAGTTTTGTCAATGTTCAGAAACAGATTCTTGACCTTACATCAGTCCGATAGCCGTTGTACCTACTCTCTGTATGCTGACTCATCGTTTTTGCTGATGAGACCCACCACGGTCGTATCATCAGCGAACTTGATGATGTGATTCGAGCTGTGCATTGCTGCACAGTCATGAGTCAGCAAGGTGAACAGCAGTGGACTGAGCACACAGCCCTGTGGGGCTCCAGTGCTCAGTGTGGTGGTTCTGGAGATAATACTGCCGATCCGGACAAACTGGGGTCTCCCAGTCAGGAAGTCCAGGATCCAGTTGCAGAAGGAGGCATCCAGGCCCAGCAGGCACAGCTTCCCAATCAGGTGCTGAGGAATGATGGTGTTGAATGCTGAACTGAAGTCTATGAACAGCATTCGAACATAGGAGTTCTTTTTATCCAGATGGGTGAGAGCCAGATGAACAGTGGTGGCTATGGCGTTGTCCGTGGAGCGGTTGGGACAATACACAAATTGCAGACGGTCCAGTAGGGTCTTGATGTGGCTCAAGATGATCCTCTCAAAGCACTTCATGAAGATTGGCGTGAGTGCAACGGGACGACAGTCGTTGAGGCAAGACACTGGAGACTTCTTCAGCACGGGGACAATACTGGTGGCACTGCTCAGAGAGATGTTGAAGATGTCTGTGAGAACATCTGCTAGCTGGTCTGCACATCCTCTGAGCACCTTGCCAGGAATGTTGTCTGGTCCTGCAGCTTTCCGTGGGTTGACTCTGCGTAGAGTTTTCCTCACTTCTGCTATGGTGAGACAAAGCACCTGGTCATTGGTAGAAGGGGTGGACTTCCTCACTGCCACATCATTCTGTGCCTCGAACCGAGCCTATGTTGTTATGTAGTTGGTGACAGTTGGGAGTGAAGGGTCTGGCTGAACTGGGCTTCAATCCTCTTGATCTTGACTTGTGCATCCTTGCCTTAGACTAAGGGCATAGCTGGGGGCTCATAGTCAAAGAGTCTAACGGTGATCAGAGACGTTGGGTTGCTGTCTTCTGCCTCCCATGTGGTTGCTGATGTCTCATGTGATCCCTCTTGGCTGTGCTACCTTCCGGTTCTCCTCTTTCTAGCTATGCTGCTATAGCTAATGCTGCCAGGGTCTTATGCTACACATGGCATCAGTGATTGTTAATAGACGCTGTGCTCTTAATCAATAACTAATTACATTTACTGTTTTCTCTCCGAGATGTGTTCCGGTACCAGTCGCTGCCCCACACATGATGTTCATCCGCTTCAGCTTCACTCAAGCTGCGTCCATCACCAGCTTCAGTTCCACCATACCCGGGCCGCACCAGAGGACAGTAACCCTCACCCTCCTCCGGTTATCTGGGGATGAAGTGCCGGCAACAACTTTCCTGCCTAGACTCAGGATCCTAGAGTGACTCTGTGTATCGGACTACTTAATGCCGATGTGCATGTTTTACATTTTATTTGAATTATCCCTCCATGACTTTAGTTTTATTCTTAGATTTATCATCTACGCCGCCCAAGGAGGTTGGGTTCCTTTTTGAGTCTTGGTCCTCCCAAGGTTTCTTCCTCATAACACTTAGGGAGTTTTTCCTTTCCACTGTCGCCCTAGGCTTGCTCAATTTGGGATTGGATGTAGATATTAGGAAATAATCTAAAATTGTAAAGTTGCTTTGAGACAATGCTCCATTGTAAAAAGGCTATATAAATAGATCTGAACTTGACTTGATAGCCTGGATGCCCTGCCACATGCGCCGTGTGTCACTCCTGTGTCTGAAGTGGTCATGGATGCTCTTGCCATGTGCACACTATGCCTCTCTGATTGCCCTGCCAAATTTGGCCTTGTTCTCAGGGCCTCCTTGTCACCAGCTTTGAAGGCAGAGTCTCGGGCTCTCAGCAGTGTGCGCACCTCTGCGGTTATCCACGGCTTCTGGTTGGGTCGTGTGGTGATTTTTTTGGAGATGGTGACGTCATCTGTACACTTGCTGATGTTGCTGGTCACTGGTGAGGTGTACTCCTCCAAGTTGATGTAGTCGCCATCAGCTGCAGCTTCCAGAAACATGTTCCAGTCAGTGTGTTCAAAACAGTCCTGAAGTGCAGAGATGGCTCCTGCTGGCCAGGTTTTCACCTGCTTCAGAACTGGTTTCGAGCATCTGACAAGAAGTCTGTATGCAGGAATTAGCATAACAGAGATGTGGTCTGAGTGTCTGAGTTTGTGGCTGGGCTCTGCCCTGTACGTGCCGGGAACATTTGTGTAAAGAAGATCCAGCGTGTTCGCCCCTCTCGTTGCAAAGTCCACATGCTGGTGGAATTTAGGGAAAACTGTTTTGAGATTTGCATAGTTGAAATCTCCAGCAACGATAAGCAGTCCGTCAGGGTGTACATTTTGTAGTTCACTAATCGCAGTATGCAGTTCCCAGAGCACTTTCTTGGCATTAGCACTGGGTGGAATGTACACTCTGATAATGACCACGGTGATGAATTCACGTGGTAAATAAAAAGGTCTGCATCTAACAGCCACAAACTCCACTAGCGGTGAACAGTAACTAGACACCAGGACAGAGTTCCTGTACCATTCTGTGTTGATGTAGACACATAAACAGCCACCGCGTGTCTTACCGCACAGAGCTGGGTTTCTGTCAGCACAAAACGAGGCTAGCCCGTCGGCTAGGGTTTGTTTTTACCATAGCACGGATGCTCGCCCGCTTGCCGCTCTTACGGGATCTCACACACCACTTTCGGTGCCCCGAGTGGTTGGAGGCTCAGTCCCTGCAGCAAGCCGAGATCGCATAGTTTCTCCAGTAGGTCATCATGGAGGTTAGTCGTGTTTTGATTCCTGAGACTTAGTAGTACCGTATTTTTCGGACCATGAGGCGCACTTAAAATCCTCTCAAAAATTGTGCGTCTAATGTATGAATTAATTCTGGTTGTGCTTTCTGACCTAGAACCGATTGTAGATGGTACACGGTGCTCATAAATCTGTCAAAATGTTTTAGCATGACCTTGATAAGTTACAAAGCTTACGGCCACCGTTGTGCGCACCATCGTGTAGTAATATGATCTGTGCTTCAACGTTACGGTGTGTGCATTCATTCATTTTATTGCGAAGCGGATTTCAAACTCAAAGATATCAGTCACGCAGTACAACATGGAAATAGAGCAGCTGCGATAGAATTTAACATTAACGAATCAATGATACGGAAGTGGAGGAAGCAAGAAGACGCCCTGCGCCAGGTAAAGAAGACCAAACTGAATTTTTGACGGAACTTAAGAGTTTTGTTTCATTTCATGCGCCTTATAACCCGGTGCGCTTTATAACCCGAAAAAGATGGTAACTGGCGATGATATACATGGACATCAGATGTTCTGCCGTCCATGCTGTCCATGTGATGAAACTAAAATTGATAAGATAGCCGAACTAACACGTAAAAGCACCATTTCGGATCCAGAGAGGCCGCTGCGTGTTACTGCCGAGATCTTGAGACCATCTATCTTTAGTTATTTTGATTTATTTTATTTTGATTTCTCTCTTCCATCTGAAATTAACTGCGATTCGGTCGTAAAACCCCTTTTTCTTTTATACAGTTTGCCCATTTTTCCACCTTTGAAATTTCTACAGAAGAAAGTGTTCTGTCTGATGATTCTGTTGCTATTGTGGGTAGCTTGGTTAGGCAGACACTGCTTAGAAATGCTTTAATTTCTTTTCTGGACTTTCTTCTGTATCTGATACACTTGTACTGATAAAGTCATGTAAGAATCACCAAAAGAATGACAAGAAATGGCATGTGGATATAGATCATGTGGATGAAGGAAGTGACTGACACAGTGATTGCACTGTGGTCAACTGAGCGAGATTCTGTAACATAACACCCCATGCAACTGTGTTAAGAAAGGACACATTACATACATAAGTATATGTGGAAACAGAATTTCAGTTGGATTTTACGGCTCCCTCTCACTGTTTCTCACACACACACACACACACACACACACACACACACACACACACACACACACACACACACTCACTTAGGAAATATGTGTGGTTGAATGGAACACAAAAAACTAGCAACGGAATTCTATTATGGAATGCATCGCTAACATGAAAATCACTTAATAGTTTGGTAAAATTTTTGTTACCTGTTAAATCAATCAGACCTCTACCAATGGAGACCTCTACAAATGGAGACAAGTATTTTTAGGACACATTTGGGGTCTCAGCTCCACATACACTTGCTTATAAAAGTCATTTTTGAGCATGTTCACCCAAATTTGGGGACAGCTGAAATGTAAGTTCTCCCCATTAGATTAATTTCAGTCTCTTACTGCTATTATGCAGTAATGCTTTGTTTATTGCCTATAGCATCAGCTTCTCTGTGGCAAGTTCAGTAAGTTATCAAGGAATTTGGGTCAGAATATGCTGACATGTTCTATATCTGTACAAGTGATTCTCATAAATTGTCCACAGGAAACACTTGAAACCTTTTAGCATCATAGATTCCATGAAATACCAGGACAATATTATATCAAAATCTGTCTGCGTCTCCAAAGAAACTAAACATTTGTTGTTATTGGATCTCCCAGCAGGACAATTATACTGTCACGATCTACGGCCAGGAGCTGACATTTTCGGTCGTGGGCGTTTCGAACTACATCGCCCACAGTCCTTTGCAGAGGCAAGATGGCCGTGGACTCAGCTGGACCTGGTTTGGATAATGATTGCTGTCTTACCGTGTATGGGCAAGGGAAGCCCTTTCTAAGCTCCGTTCTAACTTGCGTTGGCAAGGGAGCATTGTCTCAGGTTCCCTGGGCTTGCGTTGCGGCTTTGTGGAATTCTCATTTGTTCCCCGGATTTCTGCCTGTTGCGTTTCCGGAATATCACTTCTCTGGACTCCCGCATTTATGGCTCTGCCCGGTACGTTCTGTTTAGCGGTTCATTTCGCTCGTTATGTTTGGTTGGTCGTTCACCTCGCGTTCTGTTAGCATATTGGCTTTAGCGGTGCTATGTTTATGTTCGATGTGTTTCCTGTAGTTTGTTGTTATCTTCAATCTTATTGTTTATGTTATTATAATTTTTATTAGCCGTTGTTTTGTTGTTAATGCTTTTTTCTTTAAACTGGAACTCTGCACTCGTCTGCGTCCTGTTCGTTCCACTTGCATCATCGTTACAGAATGCTCCCATCAAAAATGCAGACGGCTGGTTCCAGTCCTCTGCCGTGCGAGCCGGACCGATTCGGCAGGGATCCAAATTGATGCTGGCAGTTCATTAAACAGTGTAAAATTTATCTGAGTGCATTTTCCGGTCGCTCGGAGTCATCCCGACTGGCATTCGTGATCATGTGCCTGACCGACAAGGCTATACAGTGAACCGCAGAAGTATGGCCCCTGTTTGAGTCAGGGTCCTGCGACCAATTTTTATAGGTACTTGGGGCAGAGTTTGGCCCTCATCCAGTACCTTTTCGGGAGCACAGTCAGGGTCTGGAGTCAGGACAAGATTTCCCTCAGTACCCACTTCAGCTTGTCCATCATGTATGGGATCCTCCGCTCGCCAGGACTCAGAGGTTATCCATATCTGTGTATTGTTGAGAATATAAAACAAAATCTTACATAATAAAGTAATTAACAAATTAATAATTGTATGGACGCTACTAATGTGTTAGGCCTTAGAGTTAACAATATGATGCTGGTGTGTTCAGAAGAAGGCATTTTCCCAACCATAGAAGTTTCAGTTGACTTGGATAAAAGTGCAACAAAATAGAAAAGGAAGGGCAAGTTGTTCTACAAAACCGATTAAAACTAGAAAATGAGGTCCAAAGAGACAAACAGCTTCTTCTTTGGAAGCTATCTGATTAAGGCCAAGGTCAGGTAACAAAGGGACGGTTGAAAGTGAGACTTCTAATGCAAGCGTGTGAAAATACAGTCGTATGTATTTATTAGTAGTATGAATCATAAGTGTGTGACTGGTGTTGAATTAATTAAAGTAATTAGCACAATCATTTGCGCCAGTTAACATATATTAAATGAAGGTGTGTATTACAAAAGTTTACTAACTTAGATAAGTCATAAGTATTAGACTAACTAAGTGAATTTGAGTGTCTTAATGAACTAACTTTTAACAGAGGAACATGTAGGTGTGTGTACTACTTAGGTAAATAATGAATTGCAGAATGATGCTTGTCAAGACTGCTGAGGAGCTCACGCCGCGACAGCAGAGGGAGCCGTCACCGGAGTTTTGACTGCTCGCTTCCGGTGCACGGCCATTTTGGGACCCTACTTAAGCGCGGTAGATTTGAACACTCGTTGCGAGGTCTCGTCAGAGTTTCACTCTTGTCATTCCGAGCGTTTATGATACTGATTGTTTTCCTGGCTATTTACCACCGCTTCGTCCATCTGCTACTGAGTTTGCCTGTCCCCTGGTTTTGTCTGCTGTGTTTTTGTCTCTTTGGTATTTTTGACCCCTTTTGCCTGGATTTTTGACTATGGCCTTGTATTGTCCTCAAGAACCTGCTCTTGATTTCATCCTGAGCGTGTGGCTTCCGTGAAAAAAACAGAAGGCAGCACTCTCCCTCCTCGCAGCCGTGTTTATCCACTATCTAGGACTGAGTCTGAAGGCTATTGGATACGTATATCGAAACTGCTTCTTCAGCAAGGGCACCTCCGTCCTCTACTCCCCAGCCGGCGGCCGCTTCTTTTTTGTCGCAGAAGAAGGACGGTGGCCTCCGTCCATGTATTGATTATAGAGGTCTGAATTCGTTTTACCGTCAAATACAAGTACAACTTCCCCTTAGTCCCGGCTGCGTTAAACAGCTGAAAGGAAGCCCGTATTTCAACCCCAAGCTTGATCTAGGAACGCTGTACAACCTCATTCGTATCCCGCAAGGGAGACGAATGGAAGACTGCTTTTGTAAACAACCCGTGCCATTATGAATATACCTGAATACCTACCGCGTCATTGCCGTTCGGGTTGGCCAACGCGCCTCCGTTTTTCAAGCTTCATCAACCGAAGTGCTTAGGGACCTGATCGATCGCTGGGTGAAGTTTATTGGATGATATATTGATTCTAATTCCTCCTTCCCTTGAGGACACGTGCAACACGTCAGAAGAGTACTCCAACTGCTGCTGGACAATAAGCTCTTCGTAAGGAGCTAAATGCCACCTTTCAAACGCGCAAGTCATTTGCATTTTCTGGGCTATGTCTCATAGGCAAGGTGTCAGTATGGACGACGAGGAAAGGTCCAAGCGGTTCTCAATTGGCCCAGCCATTTTCATGTCAGGACCCTGAGATTCCTCGGCTTTTGCCACTTTTGATATGCGAGTCATCCGAGGTTCAGGCAGTGTTGCCAACACTCTCACCTTTTTGCTGAAGGGTCGGCAGCAAGAATTTGGCTGTCTTCTCCCGTGCTGAGACTGCCTTCCAGGCTCTGGAGGAGGAAGTTCGCCACTGCTCCCATATCCTGGTGCATCCCAAAACCCTGCCATTCCCTTTGTCCTGACGTGGATCCTCTGCATCTGGAGTAGGAGCAGTTCTGTCTCAGAGGGTAGGTTACACAAACCTCTTAAGCTTACATCCCTGTGCCTTTCTTCCGCTCATAAACTCACTTCAGCAAAACACAATCATGGTGTCAGCAATCAGGAAGTTGCCGGCCCATGAAGCTGGGCGTTTTGAGGAGTGGAACACTGGGCTGGAGGGTTCCAAGTTTCCCTTTTTTTGTAACTCACTGACACAGAAGACCCTGGAGTATCTGAGAGCATAGCCAGAAGACTCAACTCGCAGACAAGCCAGTGGGCAATGTTTTTTCTTTTTCTTGTTTCTACTTCTCTGTGTCATATCGTCCCATGATCCAAGAACGTGAAGGCTGATGCCTTGTCACGTCTCTGTATGCGGCGAAACTCGCGGGACACAGCCCCGCTAACATCCTGCCTACCCGACTGCATATGAGCCCAATCCACTGGGAACTCTCTGATCTCCAATCCAACAGAGCGACCCCGGGAGAACCCCCCCCCGTGGCCTGTCCACCTGACTGTGAGTTCGTTCCCATTGCTCTACCTACGTCAAGACCTGATTAACACCAACATTGTACCCAGTTCCGGTCACCCAGCCGTGAGGAGGAAACACAGAACTGTGCAGAACAATACTGGTAGAGCGGCCTGAACCGTGATGTTACAGGAGGTTGGGTAGCGCTTGTTTCTGTCCTGTGCCCAGTCCCAGACCCTCCCGAAGCCATGCCTGCGGGAACTTTTGGACCATTACCCCGTCCCGAGAACTACCTGGTCCCCACACCTGGGATTCACTTCGTCACTGCCTTCCTCCCATCTAACGGCATTGGGACCACATTATGGTGATCGTCGATCGCTTCTCCAAGACTTGTCCGCCTTAGTTCCCCTACCCAAGTTAACCCACCGCCTTGGAACGGCTGAGTGCCTGTTTCAATCAAATGTTTCGGTTTTTATGGGATCACCTTAGGCTAGTGTCGACTGAGGCCCCCATTTTCACCTCACGCGTATGGAAGGAGTTCTGCTGCCGGCGGTTTGGAGGTAGCGTCCAGCTTTGACATCGGGCTATCACCACAAGCCACGGACAGACTGAGCGCCTTAACCAGGAGATCAGAAGATTCCTAAGATCTTACTGCTCCAGGTCGGCAACACGACTGGTCCAAAATTTCTACCCTGGGTAGGAGTACGCCCAGATTCCGTTGCGCAATTTGCGACTGGTTTAAACACCCTTCCAGTGTTTCCTAGGTTATCAGCCACCTCTGTTCCCCTGGTCAGGGACCCCGTCCGAGGTTCCTGCGGTTGACGACTGGTACCGACGCAGCGAGCAGACCTGGGAAGAGGCGCATGTATGTTTGCAGCGGGCCATACGGCGCCAGCAACTTCAGGCCAACAGACATCGTCGCCCATCCGCTCCATACCAGCCAGGTCAGATGGTGTGGCTTTCTACTCGTGACCTGAAACTCCGGCTTCCAAGTAAGAAACTCAGTCCTAAGTTCATAGGCCCCTTCAAGATTCTCCGGCAGATCAACCCTGTGGCATATCGTCTTCAGTTGCCTTCTTCGTACCATATCTCCCCCACTTTTCATGTGTCTCTGCTAAAACCTGTGCGTTCCACCCCACAGCCTGCCTGGGAGACATCTGAACCGCCACCGCCCCTGGACGTGGACGGCGCTCCGGCGTATTCTGTCAGGTGCCTGTTGGACTCGGCGAGCTGGTCGTATGTACTACCTGGTGGACTGGGAGGGTTACGGCCCAGAGGAACGGTCCTGGGTCCCCGCTCGTGACATCCTTGACCCGTCCCTCATCGATGGCTTTCATCGGGAACGTCCTGACCACCCCGCTCCTAGGCCCAGGGGCCGTCCCAGCCGGCGGCGTCATCGGTCGGCGGTAGCCACCCATCAGGCGGGGGAGCTATGTCACGACTGCTGAGGAGCTCACGCCGCGACAGCAGAGGGAGCCGTCATCGGAGTTTTGACTGCTCGCTTCCGGTGCACGGCCATTTTGGGACTCTACTTAAGCGCGGTAGATTTGAACACTCGTTGCGAGGTCTCGTCAGAGTTTCACTCTTGTCATTCCGAGCGTTTATGATACTGATTGTTTTCCTGGCTATTTACCACCGCTTCGTCCATCTACTACTGAGTTTGCCTGTCCCCTGGTTTTGTCTGCTGTGTTTTTGTCTCTTTGGTATTTTTGACCCCTTTTGCCTGGATTTTTGACTACGGCTTGGTATTGTCCTCAATAAACCTGCTCTTGATTTCATCCTGCGTGTGTGCTTCGTGACAATGCTAGTTATAAGCGTTGCTAATCATATATAAGTTAGACAGCATATATTGATTAGGCCTCATGTTGTTGATTAAGTATGTAGCAGATCAAAGCATTAATACTGAATATATCCAGCATAGATTAGTCTTGATTATTAACAAACGAGTGTAATATGTGTAAAATTGTTTGATTCCCTAAAAACATTAAGTTAGAAAAGTATGTGTGTGTCCAACCAGTATTAGCAGAAGGCATTCAAACTTGAAGATGAATTTTGTAACATTTGTGTGCAGATGAAGGAGCCACTCCTCCCCTGGCATAAAAGTTGAAAAAATGTGCGTAAGCAGAGTGTTCTTGACCTTGGAAAAAAGACACAGACACAAAAAGTGTAATTGACCTTAAGCCAAAGGGGGGAGTGAAACTGCAAGGGTTGAGGCTAAACCTTTTGAAGCACACAGATGAAAATACTAGCTGTGAAAGAGAGGTATATAAACTGCATGTTGTGATCAATACTTTCGAACTTGGCTGCACTGCGCTGTGAGCCAACTTCCCCAGATCTGAGAGAGAATAAAAAGAGATAGAGCTGTACTCTGACTCTGACGATCCTTTCTCTCCACACATTCAACGAACACGCAAAGTCTGAGGTGAACGACTTCAACAGTATGCTAGCCATGTATCTGTGCACGCCATGCCTGTTGGCTCCGTCGAGAAGCCGTTAGTGCCCCGCAGCACAGTATCTGAATCGCTAGCGCCTGATAACTTCCGGAGAGGTTACCTCCGTTTTTGAGCATGCTAGCTCAGTATCTGAGCAGTTAGCACCCTGTAGCTCAGTAGATGAACAGTTCTGGTTTCGAGTCTGAGCATGTAAGTTCTGTCTCTGAGTTTGTAGCACTTCGTAGTTTCGTAGTTAGTTCTGTAGCTGAGAACGATGCGCCGCCTGCATTTACATTTACATTTACAGCTTTCTTCTGCTCTCGTGGAAGGCGGACGCACTGTTCCTCACTCCCTTATCTCTCCTGCTTGGCTTCTTTGTATCTGTCTCGTCTACTCTACTCTACTCCTTAGCACTGCTAAGAACAAATTATGGAATTGGTTAAATGGTCTCTGAATGCTATTGACACCATCTTCTCATCGAGAAGTTCGGGTTCGGGGGAACCCACATGCCCCGGCGGAATGCAGATGGCAGGATACGCGATGAACTCGTGGGGGAAGTGGGGAGTCATGTGTCTGGCACCTTTTTCGTTGGAAGACATCGAGGATGTTTATTTATTCGGAACTTTGATTGTGGGGTTTCTGCTGATTGGATTAGGCGTTACCCTGCTGTACCGGGAAAGAGTTGAGTCAGTTGTCAAAGGTCCCCAGAAACTGCCCAATTTGATTGAAATGGTGGGCAGAGCCGTTGGAACTCAGACTGAGCATATTAATCGCACTATGGAATACATCACGGAGAAACTAACGGCTTTGCGAAATGAGGTAAATCGGAGATACATTCATTCATGTGTTAAAATTTTAGAGCTCAGTCAAAACAAAGTCATTTCTGCTGTTGGCTTCCCTGTTATCAGCAACGGCCTCTCTGATAAGAAATTCCTCCAGAAGATCTGCTGCTACGTACCTACCCCGCATCCACTGACTGTTTTTCATTCTGGGCAGTAAGCGCTGTATACTGCCATGTCATCGCGAACTTTGTACAGACTTTTTTCTTGCTGCGCGTATGAGGACTGACAGAACTTTTTCCCAACCAAAATCAAACGCCTTCCACTCTAAGTTTAACCCCACCAAGACGGCGGGATGGGTCTGCAGGGCGCGCCGATCGGCTGCGAACATGGATGGCTGCTTGTCGTAGTTTGGTTACTTTTCCCGATCCCCACATCCCTAACCAGTGGCTAGTTGTGTGTCTATATTATGTTTATGCGCTTGTGTGCTGGAAGGAGTTCTCCTTCTTTCCCAATGTGTTCATTATTTCTTGTTTCTTCTAAAAATGCATTTCGTTGCCTTGTACTTGTACATGTGTAATGACAATAAATTGAATGTAATCTAATCTAATTTAGCTGACGCCCTTATCCAGAGCTACTTAAAATTGACACAATCTTACAGTCCAAGCAATTGTGGGTTAAGTAAGGACCCAACAGTGGCAGCTTGGCAGAGGTGGGATTTGAACCCTGGACCTTCTGGTCCAGAGTCCAATACCTTAATCGCTAAGCTATCACAGTCCCTACTACCACTGTCGCCTAGTTATGTTAACAAACAAGACATGACTTTTAGTAAGACATTTACCAAGTCGCGCCGACTCCTGCGCCGAGGACTATCGCTGATCTTTTTCATTGGTCTTGTTGGGTCTAGCCCCGTTTCTGAGCCACCAATGCTAAGGTCTGCCTCTGACCCGCTCATGGCTAGTCCTGAGCTCAAGCCAATAGGTCTGAGTCCTCCTTTGGACTTGTGCCCTACCCTCCCATTTGATCCCTACTTTGTCCCCAGACGTCATATGCTCAACCCTGAGCATGTTAGACAGGCTAGGGGAGTTTTTGGTTGCACTTAGAGGCGTCGGGACATCGCCCCTTGGGGGGTTACTGTTAGGAGTCATGTTGACCCTGGCTTGTGACGTTAGAGGTCAGCATTGATTCATTCTGTGGCGTGTGCAAGCTTGGTTTGATCGAGCATGTGCCAGCCATGGTTCGTTGCATCCTTGGATTTCTTAGCTCTCAGACGATCGAAATGCTATAATGTTTATTGTGTCAGGGAAAGTGGTGTAGCTGGCGGATTGTAGACTGTCAGCAAATATACAGTTTAGAGACCCGAGGTTACCGCTAGGGTTTAGTTTTTCAATAGTGTAGGGCAAGTTCTGGCTATTCACTGCCATTCGTGATCTCCAAGGTTTCACCGTCTTCTGTGGTGGCTTTGGCTCACTCACTGTGGCTGTGCGAGCCACCTGCCTTCTTCCTAACTTGCCCATAGCCTGTACGGCTTTTATTTTTTTATTTATATAGCACTTTTTACAGATGACAGCAACCCAACATCTCTGATCACCATAAGACTCTTTGACTATGAACCCCCGGCTCTGCCCTTAGTCTAAGGTGCGGTCATAGGTGACTCTATTTTACGACACGTGAAACTTGCTACCCCTTTAGGAACAC
>JAJAGP010001356.1:35781-201811 GCA_025084515.1 Ancistrus triradiatus
CTCCGAGCTGTGTTCCGGCAGTTCCAGCCCCACACATGATGTTCATCTGCTGTAGCTCCACTCAAGCTGCTTCCGTCATCAGCTCCAGCCCCATCATACCCGGGCCACTAATGTCGATGTGCATACTTCACATTTTATTCGAACTTTGACTCCATGACTTTAGTTTCACTCTTATATTTATCATCTACGCCTCCCAAGGAGGTTGGGTCCCTTTTTGAGTTTTGGTCCTCCTAAGGTTTCTTCCTATAACTCAGGGAGTTTTTCCTTGCCACTGTCGCCCTAGGCTTGCTCAATTTGGGATTGGACGTAGTTATTAGGAGATAATCTAAACTTGTAAAGTTGCTTTGGGACAATGCTCCATTGTAAAAAGCGCTATATAAATAAATCTGACTTGACTTGATATTAACTGATTCAAGCCTCAAAGCTTCATACTAAATAAATTACAGTGGTTCTTGAAAGTTTGTGAATTCTTTATAAACTTTTATATTTTTGCATAAATATGACCTAAAACATCATCAGATTTTCACACAAGTCCTAAAAGTAGGTAAAGCAAACCCAGTTAAACAAATGACAAAAAATATTATACTTGGTCATTTATTTATTGAGGAAAATCATCCAATATTTTATACTAGTGAGTGGCAAAAGTATGTGAACCTCCAGGATTAGCAGTTAATTTGAATGTGAAATTAGAGTCAGGTGTTTTAAATCAATTGGATGACAATTAGCTGTGAGTGAGCACCCTGTTTTATTTAAAGAATAGGGATCTATCAAAGTCTGCTCTTCACAACACGTCTGTGGAAGTGTATCATGGACCGAGGACCTCAGAGACAGAGTTGTTGATGCTCATCAGGCTGGAAAAGGTTACAAAACCATCTCTAAAGTGTTTAGACTCCAAAAAAAGGAATGGACCACCAATCCACAGTCAGACAGATAGTGTACAAATGGAGGAAATTCAAGACCATTGTTACCTTCCCCAGTAGTAGTCGACCAGCAAAGCTCACTCCAAGAGCAATCTTTAGATCTGATAGTTGGCGAGGTCACAAAGGTTCCCAGGGTAACTTCTAAGCAACTGAAGGCCTCTCTCACATTGGATAATGTTAATGTTCATGAGTCCACCATCAGAAGAACACTAAACAACAATGGTCTGCATGGCAGGGTTGAAGAAAGCCACTGCTCTCTGAAAAGAACATTGCTGCTCATCTGCAGTTTGCTAAAGATCACGTGGAGAAGCCAGAAGGCTGTTGGAAGAATGTTTTGTGGACGGATGAGACCAAAACAGAACGTTTTGGTTTAAAAGAAAAGTGTTATGTTTGGAGAAATGAAAACACTGTATTCCAGCATAAGAACCTTGTCCCACCTGTGAAACATGGTGGTGGTAGTATCATGGTTTGGGCCTGTTTTGCAGGTATGAGTGTTTTGCCATCATTGATGGAACAATGAATTCTGAATTATATCAGAGAATTCTAAAGGAAAATGTCACGACATTTGTCCATGAACTGAATCTCAAGAGATTGTGGGTCATGCAGCAAGACAACGACTCTAAGTCATTCTACTAAAGAATGATTAAAGGAGAATAAAGTTAATATTTTGGAATGGCCAAGTCAAAGTCTTGACCTTAATCCAAAAGGATTTCAAAAATGTGTAGCTAGCTAACCTCAGGATCTACCTACCTAAAGATATTTTGAGTCGCTATGACTCGAATGACAACATCATTTGCAGTATTACAATATGTATTAGATTACAAGTTTTAAGACATTAATAAATAGTTGAAAGCGTTAACATTCTTCCTAATGCTGAAGGTAGAATGTCTAAGGGAGGTTGTCATGGTGCCACACATTCACACTTAACCTGCAGAAGGCCAAAAATAGCCTCAAAATTTTTCTCTGTTGTGCACGCACGCATGCACACGCACACACACACACACACACACACACACACACACACACACACACACACACACACACATACACACACACACACACACACACATCTCATCAACATTGAGAAGGTTACTATTGCTGGGCTATCAGTGGCATACCACATGGATATTTCCATGTTTCTGCATAAATATGATCTAAAACATCATCAGATTTTCACACAATTCCTAAACGTAGATAAAGAGAACCCTGTTAAACAAATGAGACAACAGTATTATACTTGGTCATTTATTTATTGAGGAAAATGATCCAGTATTACATATTAGTCAGTGGCAAAAGTATGTGAACCTTTACTGTCAGTATCTGGTGTGACCAGTGTAGGGTTTTTATGTCTGAGATTTTCAGCGCTCTTATTAACTCTCTGCAGCTCTATGACCAAAGACAGAAATAGGACGCAGTCGAAGGATAGATGCGTGCTATTAATTTTATGATCTGACTCCAAGTTTAATTTAATGTCTATCTCCAAATTCTATACAGTTTTTAAACGTGTAGGGTAAAGAGCCCTAGCATTCAACTTTAATAGTTATCTCCTCTTAATATGTTTCTCTATCTCAGAGGTTCATACCGATGTGCAAACTCAGTGTATATTATATAACGCAATATTACACCTTATTTAAGTCTGCCAGAGGTTGGTTACAACGTGTCTCGTGTATTAATGCAATAAGTTAGTCCAGGCAAATAGTGTCTCATACGATGTCCGTTCTGTGCATTATCGTGCAACCATTGTACAGTGCTGTATGTCTCACCACCTTGGCCTCGTTGAAATATGGATCTCAAACATACCAAACATAACATACTACAAACACAAATACATTCTGAAACAAAATAGCATCTGCCACACAATAGTACAGGCCTTTAATTTATAGGATAATTACATATTTCCCTACACCAGCAATAACTGCAACTAAATGTTTCCTGTAACTGTTGATCAGCCTTGCTTGGAATAATTTTAGCCCATTACTCCATATAGAACAGCTTCAACTCTTGGATGTTGGTGGGTTTCTTCACCTTAACTGCTCGCCTCAGGTCCTTCCACAACATTTCAGTTAGATTAAATTCAGGACTTGGCCATTCCAGAACACTAACTTTATTCTTCTTTAACCATTCTTTGGTAGAACGACTTGTGTGCTTAGGGTCATTGTCTTGCTGCATGAGCCAATTTCTCTTGAGATTTAGTTCATGGACAGATGTCCTGACATTTTCCTTTAGGATTCTCTGATTATAATTCAGAATTCATTGTTCCATCAATGATGGCAAGCCGTCCTGGCCCAGATGCAGCAAAACAGGCCCAAACCATGATACTACCACTACCATGTTTCACAGATGGGATAAGGTTCTTATGCTGGAATGCAGTGTTTCCTTTCTTCAAACATAATGCTTTTCTTTTAAACCAAAAAGTTCCATTTTGGTCTCATCTGTCCACAAAACATTCTTCAAGTTGCCTTCTGGCTTGTCCACATGATCTTTAGCTAACTGCAGACGAGCAGCAATGTTCAATTTGGAGAGAACTGGCTTTCTCCTTGCAACCCTGCCATGCATACCATTGTTGTTCAGTGTTCTTCTGATGGTGGACTCATTGACATTAACATTAGCCAATGTGAGAGAGGCCTTCAGTTGCTTAGAAGTTACCCTGGGGTCCTTTGTGACCTCGCCAACTATTACATGCCTTGCTCTTGGAGTGATCTTTGTTGGTTGACACCTTTTGGGGGGAGGGTGACAGTGGTCTTGATTTCTCTCCATTTGTACACAATGTGTCTGACTGTGGATTGGTGGAGTCCAAACTTTTTAGAGATAGTTTTGTAACCTTTTCCAGTCTGATGAGCATCAACAACTTTTTTTCTGAGGTCCTCAGAAATCTCATTTGTTTGTGCCATGAAACACTTCAACAAAAATGTGTTGTGAAGAACAGGCTGTGATAGATCCCTGTTCTTTAAATATAACAGAGTGCCCACTCACACCTGATTGTCATCCCATTGATTGAAAACACCTGACTCTAATTTCACCTTCAAATTAACTGTTAATTCTAGAGGTTCACATACTTTTGCCACTCACTACTAATAATACTGTAATATTGGATAATTTTCTTCAATAAATAAATTACCAAGTATAATATTTTTGTCTCATTTGTTTAACTAGGTTCTCTTTATCTACTTTTAGGACTTGTGTGAAAATCTGATCATGTTTTAGGTCATATTTATGCAGAAATATAGAAAATTCCTAAAGAGTTCACAAACTTTCAAGCACCACTGTATATAATACACTAACACAGTGAAATTTAAATACATCCATACATTTTGCATCTTATTTTTAAGAGATTGTTTCTCATTTCCCAGTTGAATTATTTATAAGATAAACTATATCTCACAATAAGTTGCCTGCCTTGTTGACACAGAGTCAAAATATATAGAAAATGTAAATGGTGTACGTAGGATTGAACTAAATAGCTTGCTTCTCTGATGTTCAAGCTGCTTTACCATATAAAACTGTTGCAACAGCACAAATCGCCTGTAATGTACTTCTTGGGTAATCTGGGCAAGCTCTGATTTCATCAATCAGGCCCTGCTGAATTACACTGTCTGATTCACTCACAGAGATCAATAAATTCAACGCTGGTCTGCTAGGTCACTAAGCATCAGCTGCATAATTATGTTATGGGCATTTTAAGGATGTAACAAGCATCTTCAAATTATTACACCAAATGTTGAAAATAAAGCACTCATGGCATATGAAATTAGGAGCCAAGTGAAACAATGGAAGCAAATAAGAATGCAAGTTTAGTTAAAGGAACATTCTGTAGCAGTTTTGGTGTCCAAAATCCCACCAGTGTACAGATTCTCCAAAAGCAGAACTTAAGCAATGTTAAAGTTTGAATGTGAACACAGCTAAATCATGCAGCATCCTTCAGCTGAGTTTGAAGCAGTTTTGCATTCATTTTCAAAGACTTTAGAACTGCTACTCTGCATTTCTATCACTTATGATGAGAAAAGTACATTTAAATATTTCTATCTGGGAAATAAACATACTCATAGAAATACTGTGGTACTTATGGACTGAAGCTGGCAACTCAGACTTACTTCCCTCAGTGGGGCTGACTTTCACTCGCTCATGTTCAGTCTTTCCCATTAGTGAATTTTTAAAAGGTTGACATCAATCTTGCTGAACCAATCGCCACATTTAATGAATAATTCCCTTCATTTGCATAGGCTGACTTCAGTGTACAGGGAAAGAAGCAAGTAGACATGATTATTATCACATCAAGACATTTGAAATAGTGATAAACTGAGAGGGATGTTTCATCTCTTCTTTTATGAAATGACCACTGTGGCCAGTCAAGCAGCAGGAATCAATGGAGAATGATCTGGAGTGGTACACAAAAAAGATATATTAAGAAAAAGGCATCTCTATTAAATAATTCATTTTACTTTAGTCTAAATATAATATGTAGCATTAATAGCTGGATTACAGTCCCTCAACTCTCTATACCCTCTCTTCAAATGGTTGTCGAGCCATAAAACTTTGTGACCCTTTGGAATGTAAATGGCCAACATCTGGTCAGAATCTCCTCAGTAAATGATGGCCCATCAACTTCAACCTCTTCTCGAACCCACCAAATTGGGGTTCTCGCTTAGAGGGCTAGATAACCTGTGCCTCCCGCCACCATAAAATAATCCAATGTGTAGCCTTAAAAGGATTTCTGACAAGTCACCCCAGACTCACCCTCTCCCCAAGAGAAATCGGTACTAATCTCTCTAAAGGAAAATTCGTGCTCTCTCTCTCTCTGGTTATGTTTACGACTTTTCTCAGCCTGGAGCCAGGAGGACACCCCTGGAAATTTACGATAGAAGGATTCCAGCTTTTGTTCTAAAGACACACTTTTTAATAAGAGTATTACATTTTGTTGGGAACAGATTATCTTCACCTAGAACACTCAGTTAGGGAACGCACGAGGACTGTTTCATAATTAGTCCAAACACACCCATACGTAACTATCTATCCCATGAAAGAATTGATCAGGGATACTCATCGTACCCCTATTACATAATCACATGTATGTGTATGTTACTGATTTGTCATGTATCTTCATATCTACTTGGTTAATGTTTTAGTATAGTGACCGTTCTATATGTAATATGGTCCAGTGGTGTTATGCTAATAATTATAGTATATGAAATGATAGCATGTTTTATCTATATGTAGCGATCGCTCGGGTTAATACTTGTTCATACTTATAAAAGAACAGAAATGAAGTTGTTATTTAGAATGTACTGTTTCCTACATCTTGTATTGATCATATTATTGTTTGGTTAAAGAATAACGAATGCATGTACTGTAGTTAGAATGACTTAACGATGTACTAGTTTATAAATTCAAGGTACCTCGACTAAACTGGTAACGTTGAGGGTTTTTGGTTTTATTTTCATGTGATGCTTTTAGACATCCTAGATATGTAGAAATATATTAACCCAAGTCATAGCCTGTAGCGGCCCCTACCGACCTATGGTGAAATTAGCAGACATATCCACAAGAGGAAGGATTTAATGACGAATCAGCCTCTCACTGGTTAAGTCTAGGACCAACCCCTGTTGCCCCTATTCGCCTGCATCCGGAACATACAAAAATGAGCGCGAACCAACAACGTGTCAGTTCTTTTGTTCCTGTACGTTCCAGTCTTCGTCTGTCGGCGTTCAAGTTTTTGTTTTTAAGTTTTTGTTTCTGCATTTTATTTTACTCTAAGTTTTCTGTATCCAGTCGTAGGAGTTCGGTATCGCCGAATTAGAAAGTAGTTAAAGACCAACCAACCACGATCTCCGTCACTCTCAACTACAATCGTAGATTCTAAGCTTTTTTTTTTTACTCTGTTGAAGCTTGTGGTATTAGAACGCTGCACCTCTACCTTCACCGCTGGCCAGGGTGGAAATCTGAGTTGTATGCCCGCAAGGTGAGATCGGGTTGACCACGCACACCAACGCTGGGAAGAGAGCCAAACCAAAGCGAGGCATGCAACTCATCTGTGGCATGTCGACGAACCGAAGGCTGGTAGCCAATACCATCCAGAAGTCCACTGACCAGTCGTCATCATAAGCTGAAGATTGGCTTCCGTTCCCCCGTGTGACTTCTGACGACAGGCTGAAGCCCGGTTCCGTTCCATCTCCTTCTCGTGAGCCCCCGTAAAGAAACAGGCAAGTAACGTTTGGTGTCTTATCTGGGTCCCTGATTCTCGAACCTTGCGTTTGATCTTAAAACCATGCTTCAACATAGACTTATCCATTCCTAAGTAGCTTCTACCATACTATTCAGGTTCAACGTAATTTGTGTTGCCAGTAAGATTGCCTCTTAGTAATTATTGTTCAACCGCTGAGTGCACATAGAATTATCTTGGTTTCTGATTTTAATTACTGTGATATGTATGCTTGCCATCATTCCCTGTTTTCAATACTGTGATATATAAATGTTCACCATCATTTTATGATCTTAACTCTGTGATACACTCGTTATTACATTAGAAAGTCTGTTGGTATTGCCTTGTTTTGCAATTAATAAACTTTGTTATAACCTTTTGAATCTACTGTTTGGTGTGAGAGAGTTTCATTCAACAAAGGTCGAGAAAAATAACTTTGAATTCACTATTCAGACCTAGCCTGATCAGTCTCACGATTCCCTTTTCACCTGGTTTTCTGGATACACCAGTCCACATACGATCCGGTGGTGCCCCGTTTATTAACTAAACATTAATCGATTTAAAGTGTAGTCTTAGGTTTGCTACAAATAACACTTTGATTACGTCTAACTGTATGTATTGAGTCACCTATAAAAAACATGTGATTAGCAAATAAATTACAGTGAATACATCTCTTTGGGTAACTGCCATCTTTGTGTCTCATGTGCAACATGTATTTACTAATATAGAAAAAACAATGCATTTCTAAAACTTCAAGAAACTGAATAAAAAGGGATGATATTTGCAAGCATGTCTGTCTGTCTGTCTATCTATCTATCTATCTATCTATCTATATATATATATATATATATATATATATATATATATATATATATATATATATATATATATGTGTGTGTGTGTGTGTGTGTGTGTGTGTGTGTGTGTGTGTGTGTGTGTGCGCGCGTCTAAGGGGTCGGAGATCACGTCTTTTCAATTTAGGATTGTGTCCTTTGCTTATTGTCATTTAACAATATTATCTACTGTAGAGGAAGTAAAATGCAAATACCTTTCTTTGAGGAACATTGTTTTAAATCAATCCAATAAAATTTTCTCAGTTGTTGACAAACAGGAGATCCTCTGCCCATCTTTGCTCCTCAGAGACTCAAAGTGTTGCAGGCCTGAAATGTAGGAATGAATATGAACAATCAAGTGAAATGAAGTTGACCAGACAAGATATGAAATATATTGGGCTCATACTGTGAGCAAAGAAAGTCAAAGTACATAAAGTGTCATTTTGTAATTTGCATTTTCCATACCAGCCCAATTTTTTCAGTTATACAGTTATGTACAGTGGTATGAAAAAGTTTGGGCACCCCTGATAATTTTCAGGATTTTTCTTTATAAATCATTGGTTGTCCAGCTCAGCAATTTCAGGTAAATATATCATATAGCAGATGAACACCGTGATATTTGAGAAGTGAAATTAAGTTTATAGGTTTTACAGAAAGTGTGCAGTAATTATTCAAACAAAATTAGGCAGGTACATAAATTTGGGCACCCTTGTCATTTGAATACCTTTAGCACTAATTATTGGAACACAAATTTGTTTTGTAAGCGCATTGACCATTGATCTTACATAACCAAGTGAATCCAACTAGAGAAAGAAAAGTGTTAAGGGGTGGCCAATTGGAAGTTTTTCTTCTCTGAAGAGTGGCAACATGGGAGCCTCAAAAAACAACTCTCAAATGGCCTGAAAACAAAGGTTGTTCAACATCATGGTTCAGGGAAAGGGAAAAAGCTCTCTCAGAGATTTCAGCTGTCAGGTTCCCACTGTGAGGAACATAGTGAGGCAATGGAAGACCACAGGCACAGTTCTAGTTAGGAACTCCGAAGTGGCAGACCAAGAAAAATCTCAGATAGGCAGAGGCGAAGGATGGTGAGAACAGTCATAGTCAAGCCACAGACCACTCCAAAGACCTACAACCTCATCTTGCTGCAGATGGTGTCACTGTTCATCGTTCAAGTATACAGCGCACTTTTTGCACAAGGAGAGGCTGTATGGGAGAGTAATGCAGAAGAAGCCTTTTCTGGCAGACACGCCACAAACAGAGTCGCTTGAGGTGTGCTACAGCACATTTGGACAATCCAGCTTCATTTTGGAATAAAGTGCTGTGTACTGATGAAACTAAAATTGAGTTATTTGGACATAACAAGGAGCGGTAAAAGAACACAGCATCCCAAGACAAACACTTGCTACACACAGTAAATTTGGTGGCGGTTCCATCATGCTGTGGGACTGTGTGGCCAGTGCAGGTACTAGGAATCTTGTTAAAGTTGAGGGTCACATGGATTCCAGTTAATATCTCCAGATTCTTGAGAACAATGTTCAAGAATCAGTGACAAAGTTGCACCGAGGCCAACGACCCCAAACCCTGCTCAAAATATACTAAGGCATTCATGCAGAGGAACCAGTACAACGTTCTGGAATGGCCATCTCAGTCCCCAGACATGAATATTACTGAAAATGTGGGCTGTCCATGCTCGGAAACCATCAAACCTGACTCAACTGGAGATATTTCTAAAGAAGAATGGTCCAAAGCACCTTCAACCAGAATCCAGACTGGAAGCTGTAGGAAGCGTTTAGCGGCTGTTATTTCTACAAAAGGAGGATCTATTAACTATTGATGTAATTTTTCTGTTGGGGTGCCCAAATTTATGCACCTGCCTAATTTAGTTTGAATAATTACTGCACACTTTCTGTAAATCCTATAAACTTCATTTCACTTCTGAAATATCACTGTGTTCATCTGCTATATGATATATTTAACTCAAGTTGCTGATCTGAACAACCAATGATTTATAAGCTAAAATCATGAAAGTTATCAGGGGTGCCCAAACTTTTTCATATGACTGTATGTATTAAAAAATACTTAACTTGTAGTTAGTGTTGCTTATTATTTCAAATTATGGACAAGAAAATACAGTGGGGCAAAAAAGTATTTAGTCAGCCACTGATTGTGCAAATTCTCCGACTTAGAAAAATGAGAGAGGTCTGTAATTTTCATTCAGGGAGTTTCCTTGCCACTGTCGCTCTAGGCTTGCTCAATTTGGGATTGGACGTAGTTATTAGGAGATAATCTAAACTTGTAAAGTTGCTTTGAGACAATGCTCCATTGTAAAAAGCGCTATATAAATAAATCTGACTTGACTTGACTTGAATCATAGGTACACTTCAACTATGAGAGACAAAATGAGAAAAAAAATCTCCTCTAGAGCAGTGATGTTTTGTGGCAACACTGACTTTCAACTCCCTCCACAAATTTTCTATGGGGTTGAGGTTTGGAGACTGGCTAGGCCACTCCAAGATCTTGAAATGCATTTTACGGAGTCACTCTTTGTTGCTTGAGCAGTGTTTGGGATCATTGTCATGCTGGAAGACCCAGCCACTTTTCATCTTCAATGCTCTCACTGAGGGAAGGAGGTTTTGGCTTAAAATCTCACGATACATGACCCCGTTCATTCTTCCCTTAACACGGATCAGTCGTCCTGTCCCCTTTGCAGAAAAACAGCCCTTCAAACAGGATCATTCATATGCTCTCTGACAAACTTCAGACGGGCCTGGACATGTATTGGCTTAAGCAGGGGGACACGCCTGGAACTGCAGGATCTGAGTCTCTCTTGGTGTAGAGTGTTACTGATGGTAGCCTTGTTACGTTGGTCCTAGCTCTCTGCAGGTCATTCATCAGGTCCCTCCGTGTAGTTTTGAGATTTTTGCTCACCATTCTCATGATCATTTTGACCCATGGGATGCGATCTTGTGTGGAGCCCCAGATAGAGGGAGATTGTCAATAGTCTTATATGTCTTACAATTGCTCCCACAGTTGGTTTATTCACACCAACCTGCTTGCCTATTGTAGATTCAATCTTCACAGCCTGGTGCAGGTCTACAGTTTTCTTCCTGGTGTCCTTCGACAGCTCTTTGGTCTTGGCCATGGTTGAGTTTGGAGTCTCACTGTTGGAGGCTGTGAACAGGTGTCTTTTATACAGATAATGAGGTCAAACAGGTGCCATTAATACAGGTAAAGAGTGGAGGACAGAAGAGCTTCTTAAAGAAGAAGTTACAGGTCTGTGAGAGTCAGAAATCTTGCTTGTTTGTGGGTGACCAAATACTTATTTTCCACCATGATTTACAGTTGAATCCTTTCAAAATCCTACCATGTGATTTCCTGGATTTTTTTTTCCTCATTTTGTCTGTCATAGTTGAATTGTACATATGATGAAAATTACAGACCTCTCTCATCTTTCTAAATAGGAGAACTTGCACAATCAGTGGCTGACTAAATACTTTTTTGCCCCACTGTATACTATGACCTCACATGCTCTAAAACACTCTCATAGAATTTGGCTCAGTTTAGTTGATTCAACTTTTAAGAAAGCCAACAAGGGCTTCAGCAAAGCAACACACTTATCGTTATCAATATACTTTGTCAGGCAGTTATGCCCAACGCATTAGTGTTTCTATTATTCCAATATGCTGCAATGCTGAAAATAGCTTCTATAGCTTCTGTACTTCTAGTTCTACACTCCTTTTTTAAAATTTCAAAGAGATTTTGAGTACATTTTTAAAGATTATACCATATTCTACCTAGTATAAAATGAATGGACAGTTCTGTCTGTTGTTTAGATAAGATATTATCCATATTTATCAAACTATCTGTCCATAATGCACTTTTTTTTCTTCGCATTTGTGTAATTAATAGAAATATCTCTTATATCTGATAGGTTGTTTTTATAACACTGCCCAGAGAATGTATAGTGGTATATTTTGGAAATACATGTTCTGGGTGAATGAAGGGATATGTAACATAGATTTCAATGCAGCTCGTACACTCGTTACCATCGTAAAGCATCACAGTTTAATAATTCAGAATAATAGTTTGTGAGATCTGAGAAGTGTAGGGCATGCCAGATGTACTGTGGAAGCAGAGATTGAGAATCTCTTGTATGGCAGCAGTTAACAGATCTTTTGTATAAATTGTATATGAAGCTTCCCATTTTATAAAGTGTGTGTGTGTGTGTGTGTGTGTGTGTGTGCATGCGTGCGAGCTTGTGCGGGTGTATATGTGAGTGTGCATTGTGTGTGTATGTGTGTGCATGTGCATGTGTGCATGCTGTGTGTGTGAGTGATTGAAGCCAAAATTGAAGCAATATAAATGGTTTGGGTGAGGCTCACAATGTGTGTGATAGATGGAAGGATGTAAGTAATATGCACCATAACCAAATTTGCATTATTAAATAGGGCTTTGTTTAGGTTACCCTTAATAATGTCCCCTTTTTGGGACAGAGTGCATTGCTGGGCACTGTGTTAGTATGTATTAGCCATGTGTGGTTAGAATGAGGCAAATACCTTTCAATCCAGAAGTAAATTTTTTGGACTGGTTCATCAAATTGGGCTGGTTACACACATTCCAAGTCAGTACATACCTTCCCACCTTTTTGTTCAAGTAATTGATTCTGGTTAAATGAATTCTACCTGTGGAAATAAAGGTAGAAAAGGTGAGATGTATATGTATTATATGTGGAGTTGTGTTCTTTGTGTATGCATTTCTACATGGCTAGTCATGTGCGATTATTTTGGCTCGGATCTTTGTCAGTCGGGACAATGATGATGAATTTCGGGGGATAGATGGAACCTGAATCATAACAGACCTGGGTTGAGCAGATTGGTTCTGGAGCTACACCACGGGGCCATGTTTTGTAAACTGGTTAGTAAATTATGTGAGAGTGGTCCCTTGAAATATTTCCACACCAATTTCCCACATTTCAGCTTATGATTCAGTTCTGTATGTTGTCCTAGTCCAAGGCAGGTACTCTCCATGATCATCCAGGTTTCAGGGGATCCATGGGGCTGCTGTGGTTATTTTGATAGGGACCATGACACTGTTGAGTAAGTGCATTGTCTTGGATAAAACCTCGTATCAGATTTTCGATTGTTTCCAATCGCCTGGTAACTTCAACTAATTGGTCATTACAGGGCTTGTTGTGATGTGCCGGAATGTATTCTCTAAATTTCAAGAAATCACACACCCTGTTTGATTCTGTCCCTTTTCCGTGGAAGCCAGATTTTTGACGGAAATTCTTTGACTTTCTTTCTAATTTAAAACAGTCATCTGTAATGTGTCTGAGTTTTCCGCAATATTTATTTTCAACTTTTTTTTTTCAACTTTACGTCTTTTGGTGTTTTCTGACTGTCCTTTGCTTACCTGTTGAATTGTGGTAACATGGTTTTTATTATTTTGACGTCACCCCATGCCCATTACCCATGTTACAATTGCATCAAAGGTATTTGATGGAGCATTAGCACCTAGGCTGAGTGCTCGCTGCACATGTTTGCCGGAATTAGTTTTTAGTTGTTCTATGAGTATATGATGATCCAGAAAACTCTCTGAAAGCTATCCAGAGACGTTCAGCATATTCCTCAAATGGTTTATCACCCTGTTTTGTGTTCATTACATTCCTTGGCTGGAACATTGCCCCGTATATCCAATAAGGCCTCTTTTAATCTAGCTAGTACCTGAGCATTGGTCTCACCCTCTGTGCGAACCATGTTACGGAGATCTTCAGGAGCCTTTGTTGCCAGTTCTCCTGGAATAGTGGTGAGCACAATTTGCCAAATGTCTCGTAATTCTAAAGTAAAAGTGTTGGCTTGCCACATTAGTCTACTCCAATATGGCTCAAAAGGGCCGGTTC
This sequence comes from Ancistrus triradiatus, assembly GCA_025084515.1. Taxonomy (NCBI): domain Eukaryota; kingdom Metazoa; phylum Chordata; class Actinopteri; order Siluriformes; family Loricariidae; genus Ancistrus; species Ancistrus triradiatus. The sequence goes on from JAJAGP010001356.1 coordinate 49,630, forward strand.
GGGAAATGTGCCAACTTTATCAGCGTATGCCATACACTCTGAAAAGTTTAACTGCCTACTAATGTCAAACTTTTCGCCATTGTAGCCAGTCATAGTTTTTATCACAGCAACTCGTGACTGAGTGGTATCCTTTGTCAAGATGGGACTGCCAGGATTAGGGCTACACTCGGGCCTTGGAAAATTTGCAGGAAATAAGTTGCTGTTTTTATGACAATTTGGACTTTCCCCCTGAGCAAATTCTGAGGCCTGGGCCTGTCCGTCTGTTCCAGCCATCCTTAAATCAACAGCTGGATACAGCTGAGCGGCACCATCTCCACTATGCCAGCGGTTCTTATTCAGGTTGGCACTAGCAGCAAGTGCCAACACATCATCAACGTTACCTGGGTTCTCAGGACTTTGCGAGGATGTGTTAGGTGCTAAGTGTTGTTTGTCGAAATGGGGATTCCAACACTATTGCAACACTGTTCTAGAGTGGCTGCATATTTTTGGTTTTTACTGAGTGCGACCTGCATATCTGCCAATTGCTGGTCGAATATTTGTGCTTGCCATGCCCAATTTTGTTTATCATATTCAAAGCCATTAATTTTGGTTTGTTGACTCTGTATTAATTAAATTCTATGATGCTCTGTGTCACGCATATCTTCTAATTCGGTCTCATATCCCTCTGCCGTGTCTTTTTAATTTCGGCAGAGTAAGAAACCGATGGAGGACAAAAGTTGATGCTGCTTAATTTTAGGTTTGCCTATTAAGTTTGCAAATTTGTTGGTTGTGGCTAACTTATATCCAATTGAAGTGTACCACTGATAAATTTCTTCTACGTTGGCTCTTAAGCTCAAGCCCTCAGCATTTAATTGAACCAAAGCGTCCTGTACTTCGTTCTTCCAGGCTGAATGGAAGTCGCTGTGATCTGCCTTATTCTTTCCCTGTTTCATCGTATATGTACGAGCTATCTCTCAGTACGAGAGTCTGTTAACCTGTTGGGTATTCTGACCCGTTCTATAAATGTGTAAGAGGTGCAACTATCTTTACCTTTTGCTAAAAGGATATAAACTTTTACTTACCTCAGAAGAGACTATAGGCACAGAGACATAACAGCATTCCTTGCAAGTCCTGTTAACACACTTAAAATGCTTCTGATTTAAAGTGAAGGAGTTTAGAATTGGCTGGTTGAAAAGTAGGCATGTGAAGTCTGGGAAAGAAGTGAGAACTATACCGATGTTTAAGAGCTATGATCGACACTCAGTTTCCAGTAAGGTGTTAATTGTAGTAGTTATTTTACATCAGCCTTGGTCTGACGGGCTTTATTTTAAACAGATAAAGAAAAAAAGCACCGTCAGGTTGTGTCCGATGGGTTCTATCTTAGCTTAGTTAAATTTTACAGTTATATAAAAATAACATCACGTCGGATTTTGTCCGATGGGTTCTATCTTAACTGAATTAGATTTTACAGTCATATAAACATAATATCACGTCGGGGTGACCAAATACTGTTTTTATGTCTGAGATTATCAGAACTCTTATTAACCCTCTGCGGCTCTTTGACCAAAGCCGGAAATAGGACGCAATTGAAGGATATGATCTGACTCCAATTTAGTTTAATATCTGACTCCAAGTTCTATATAGTTTTTAGATGTGTGGGGTAAAGAACCCCAGCATTCAACTTTAATAGTTATCTCCTATTGATATGTTTCTCTAGTTCAAAGGTTCATACCGACGTGCAAACTCGGTGTATATTATATAACGCACAAATATGATACCTTATTTAAGTCTGTCAGAGGTTAGTTACAACATCTCTAGTGTATTAATGCATTTAAGTTAGTTCAGAGGTTTTTTTTTAATCAACATACCAGCTAGAATCGTATCAAGATCTAGTCTTTTACATATGGCAGAGGTTGACCAGGAACATGTCTAACTATACAGCTTTCAAGAGATCTATTATTACACATACATTATCTGTCTAAGAAAAGACTACTACAAGACTAATATAAAGAAAGGAGTAACAGTAAATGTATTATATATTACAAAATACAGAAAGTTAAGACATCACAAATAATATAAACTTACAAGAGATGATGAATCGTGATGGTAACGAGTGTCGGCCTCTGGAGAAGTTCTGTGTGAGTTGTTCGCGAAAACTTAACTACCTTTGGTTCTGTAGCTACATATCTTTATACTGTTTTGAAACCTTTGATCTAACAAAAGGACAAAGTTATCACATGGGTGTTAGCTGACTGTAACAATATGTAATTTACATACAGGTTGGTGTGTGTGTCTTGAGGTGAGAGTGGAAGACCCCATGCTGTTGGGAATGACTGCACCTCTGGTTTGAGGAAATGACACTTCTCTCGGTCCAGGCAAATGGTGTCAAATAATAAATGTCCACTAAGCTATTACTTTCAAACCTCCAAGTGATATATTTGTGTATTGTGTGATATTATTATTACTATGCCTCACTGGCTAGTTAACGATATTGATATAATTATGAATATTGCTAAGTAATTAAGGATTTTTTGTTAGGGTGCGGTGAGGAACGGCAGACGAGGATGCAGTGTTTCAGTTAAATAAAAGGTTTTATTTAAACAGAACTCCAAAAATAAACAACTGAACTGAGGACAAACACAGCTAACAAATAAAACCTGGCATCGGAGACGAACAAAAACATGTACAAAACCGGACTTGGAACCAGGAAATGCAGGATGAGGAAAACAAACAAAAACAAACCATAACCTTAGCAAAGTCCGGGGGGCTTCCTCTCAGGGCGATCGCACCTGACATGAGTACACCTAGTACTTACGGCTTACCTAAGATACATAAACAGGATGTTCCATTACGGCCCATTGTGTGTATGATCAACTCAGTCCAAGCTTCCGGCATCCTATCCTCATCCTGTTGGTAGGCAACTCTGACCATCACATTCAGAACATTATGGATTTTTTGGATGAGCAACATCATTATGGAGACGGACAAAACAATGGTCTCATATGATGTCACATCTCTCTTTACATGTGTTCCTGTTGCTGAGGCAGTAGAGATAGTTTGTATGAAACTACATGATATCCCCAATTTCAGCTATAGTATAACCCTTAACACAGACCAGGTGTTCTGGAACTGTGTGTTCAGTCCACCTACTTCACATACAGATGGCAGTACTAGAGGCAGAAACATCGGTGTGCTATGGGTTCCCCAGTTTCAAATGCCGTGGCCACCTTGTATATAGAGGAAGTGGAAAAGAAGGTGTCGTGGTTTTTTGACAGAATGCATGCTGATCACTTAATCAAAAATCACACTCAAGCAGAATCAAAGTTTCAGAGGAGAGGCAGACAAGTTTATTGCAAGCAATAAGGACATCCTCACACCACCGCAGCGGTGCGGAGAAGCCAAAGAGCCACAAATCTCTGGCCCTTATATACAACTCAGTCAAGGTCAGACATTATATCATCATTGTTTTCCAACTTTTAGAACACTTGCTGCCCAGGCGCCCCACCCTTATTCCTCCATTGTCTCCCCCCTCGGGTCATCCTGACCTGGCAAGTGAACTTTATCACAGTTTTTAGTTTCAGCATCAAATCTCTAATTTCTACATATAAATTGTATTCAATTCTTACATAATTATACTAAATCCAGATCATGATTAATCTCTGTGACCATGTAAAAGCTTTTAAAACTAAACACTTTAACATCAAAAATATAGTTATTCATCATATGCACTTACAGAATAAAAGGATCACTTGGAATAAATCTGCTTATTAATCAAATTACAAATAATTGAGTAATTATACACATGAACATGTGAAATAACCCAAGTTACTGGAGTGTACAGCAAATCTCTGTATAAAAAATCTTACGCACACACATACCCACAGTTTGCAAAACTGGTGAACACTTCCAAGGCCAAAGAACATTTTGTACTTTCTCAGTTAGGCTGAGACGCACCTGCAAACCATGTCTTAAAGAGACTTATTCTGAACGAGTGACATCACCACAATTAGAAATGCAAATATATAAGATGTAAATAATTATATGGGTACAAAATTGTGTGGCCTCCGCAGCCACAAAGGGACATGTGTCTTACAAATCCTCAACAAAGGCACTAAGATCATATTCAGGGACAATGACACCACCTAGTCATTGGTTCAGAAATGTGGATGACACCTGGGTTAAAATGAAATCTCAGGAAGTACCACATTTCACTGACTACATCAAATTCACCAGTGAGAATGTGAAGTGGTGATTGGAGATGGGGACAACTGAAAATTGATGTGTACCATAAGCCAACACATACAGATCAGTATTTAAGGTTTAACTCTCATCATCCATAGCAGCCAAGGATGGAGAGAAATCTTACATTAATCAGGCACTTGGTAAATGTGGTTATCATAACTTGGCTTTTGTCAAAACTGGTAAGACACCCAAACAGTGCTCCAGCAGATCAAAGAGAAAAACAACCGCAGTCTAAGCATAAACCAGTAGTGATTCCATCTGTGGCAGGAATATAGTAACAATTGAGACGCATGTTTTACAAACACCACATCCCGGTTGCTTCGAAACCCCCAAACACTCTGCGCCAGAAACTGGCCCACCCCAAGGATCGGGTCCACTGGCACAAACAGAGTAAATTAGTGTATGCTGTGAAGTGCCAAACCAAACAGCTGCTGGTGAAATGTATGGCACAACATAGAAGAGTTACCTCTTCAGGCCAAAACAGGCTGTTTACACCCACTTACAGACCAGTGGCCACTCATACAAGTACCAAGATGTGCAAATCCTTGATAGGGAGGAACGGAAGACGCAATCAAAGCCATTTTTGTAAAAGGGGAACACCCATCCCTGAACTGAGGAGGGGTCCTAAGAGTACATCTATTACCATCTTACAACTCTGCAATCTGAGCTATTCCCCAATCCTGTGTGAATGGCACACATGGCCATTGTCATTATTGGACATGACAATCTGCATATTAAACTGATTACTGGTCCCATTGTTATGCAACTGTGTTGGTATCGGTCATTATGAAAATGTGCTGTATGTAAGATTGGGCAAGTTTCCAACTAGCTGAGACTGAAGAAGTGACTTAGATGAGTGACTAAACATTTCTCCCACAAAACCTTAATGTCCAGATTAACTGAGGATATGAACTTTCTTGAATAAGCAAAACTCATTACCAGAAATGTGTAAAAAATGTACAACTATTTAAAAGCACTACAATAACACCACCAGGCTGATGACTGATGAGGCTCCCCTATAAGGCTCAGATGTCCCAGGTGACTACCCAAAAAATGTTGCAGGATATCTGAGTGGTGACTGAAAAATCTGATTCAAGATCAGGAAGCAGAAGTGATTTATTTTCCCAGGTGCAGACAGTCATAGCTAAAAGAAATGAAGATGAAATGAAGAAAAAAAGAAAAATGCTTAGATAAATCTTACCTAGTAAATAAATTTTATAATTCAGAAACTTCATCTAAAGTGCTTCTAAACTAGTGCACTGTAGTCAAAACTGCAGTGAGAGTCTAGTGGAAAATGTACTAGACTATGAACCAGAAGGTACCTCTGCCAAGCAAACATTTTTGTGCCAACTGAGCAAGACCTTTACCTACAATTGCTTAGATTCAAGGTTCTATAAGTTGTAAGCTGCTCTTGATAAGGGATCGTATGGTAAATGAGGTAAAATGTAAAAAGTCTGAGCATATTACCTGTTAGATTCCAAAATGTGTCAGGGAAGCACAGGCAACTTTGAATTTCACACCAAGAACTACAAATATGGAGTCCAGAGACTACAGTTCCCAGCGAGCAGGCTCATCCGAGTACTGATCAGGAATACTTGAGAACAATTACATTAATCTATATTGAAACTCATTTTCTGACACAAGAGCATGAAGTATTTATTTAGTGTGTTCATAGCTACTGACACTCAGCGTTTCATTGCATACGACTTCCTGCCTGGATTTTGACCTTCATTTTTTGTTCATTGTTTATGTTTTTTCCTCTGCCTTTGAAGTTATGTTTGTACATAGCCTGACCTCTTTCTCATTTATTGACTACATCTATTGGATATTGAATTTTGTTCTGGATTTGTTTGTCTGCCTTTTGAATCTTACAGAAAGGATTACACAGCACTTGCTTCCATCTCAGCCCTGTGTATCCCTGGCATAATACCTTGCCTACCTATGGAAACAGCAGGTAACACCAACTGGCAACAAGCCATGTCCTACCAGGGGAAAATGATTTGGGATCAACAACATCAGATGGCCTTGCAGCCAAGTTTACCTCGCTACCCAACAAGTACAGTGGGGACCATTCCATGTGTCAAAGCTTCTTGGTAGTATGTTCCTTATGTTTTACAGAACACCCAGAACTATCTGACAATCAGAAGGTAGCAGTTGTTATCAACCAGCTCACGAATAAGGCACTCATCTGGGCTACTGCTGTGTGGGGTCAATCAGCTATTGCACAATGTACTTACAACCAGTTTGTGAAGAAGTTCTGCCAGGTCTTTTATCACACATGCATCTGAAAAGGCATAGGCAAACAATTGCTGAAGCTAAAGCCAGGAGCGAGAACGGCAGCTGAATTCGCACTGGAATTCCAGACCGTTGGAGCCGGGAGTGACTGGAACAAATTAGAAAATGGCTTAATTACAATTTCATCATTGGACTTACATGCCGGGACCAGCAAGGGACCCTTCTATCTTTGATTGAATTAAGATAACCTACTGCTTAATCATCTCCAACTACACAATGAGAACTTTTTAACTTACTATCCAGAGATGAGTGAGCCTATGCAGCTCTGGAGAACCTGGCTCAACAGATAAGAATGAGAGAGGAGACTAATGTCGGACATATGGTTTTACTGTGGTGAAGGCCAACACAGTGTAAATCAATGCCTCATCGTCCTCTTGTATCAGGAAGAGGGTTCCAGATAGGGACTCCAACCGAACTCAGGTCACTAAAGTGAGTAGCAAAAGTCTACAGGAGATTCATCCATAATTTTAGCTCCATCATCCGTTTCAGAAACTTCACTCTGTCACTTTCTTTTCAGGAATTAAGGTTTTCCTCAGCTAAAGGGAATGTAGGCAGTGGTGAGCTCCTCATAATTAAGCTACACATGAGGAATGGAGACATTGGCTACATCTTTGCCTCTGCCTTTGAAGTTACATTTGTACATCACCTGACTTCTTAGTTGTTTATTGGCTTTTTCTATTTGATTTTTTTTCTGTCTTTTGAATTTTCCAATAAAGGATTAAACAGTGCTTACTTCCGGGTCATCCCTGACACAATGATTACATCCCAACATGTCTAATTTACTTCAAGGTAGAGGGCTTCTTTTAATCCCTAGAATTGCTAAAATAAATGCAACAGGAAAACATTCCACTTACAATTCTGCCCAACTAATGGAATAACCTACTTGCCTCTCGGATTCAGGCACAGTTACAAAATCTAAGTCTCCATTGACTATGTACTTATATACTCAGGTTTTGTTTAATTAGACAAAGGTGCAGATGATCATGGTCATAGTGCTTTCTGGTGATCTGATATGTTGTGATGATACACTGTCTCCATATATTGACTAATGATAACCTCTCTCATTTATGCAGTTATGTTCTGGGCAGTTTGAAGAGGTTGGGCTCCATGTTGAGTCTTGGTATTGTTAAGGTTTCTTCCTCATGATGTCTAGGGAGTTTTTCCTCACTGCTGTTCCCTTAGTTATGGTTACTATGAGTTGCAAACCTAGGTCTCTGAAAAGGTGCTAAGATTGTAATGTCATATTGTAAAAGCACTACGTAAATACATTTAAATTTTAAAACTCTCAGTTTTATCGGCTCAGTGGCAAAAGCCAACTCATGGAAACGGCAGTGTGTGAGGTTCAAATCTTGGGTTGTGCATTTAAGAAATGATACAATGAAGACTCTCCAAACCAGGATAAATGGGGTAGCATGGGAAGCTGCTTAGTTTAATTGCAATAATGGTGTGCTTAGATAATATAAGCCTGGGATAAAAAACTATGTTTGGTACATCTATTTCAAATGACACTTTTTAAATCAAGTTTGTGCCTGAGATCAGGACAAGCACGACAAGGCTAGGACAAGCACCTTCCTTTGGTATCGATGTCTTTACCAGCCCAGTTAATGTCCAGAAGTGGAAGTATGTGCAAGCATGGCAACAGAGCTTGTGCAAGACCTTCAATCCCATATGGCCACCATGCATCAGCTGGTCAGGGAGTCACGATGTGACATAAGTAAGAACCAGGAGCTCACATATGACACAGCATAAAGCCCGGAGTCCCAAACTGCAGAGCAACTCTCTGCCACTGCACTACCCCGAGAGGGGCGCACCGCTCGGTTTTGTCGCTTTGCCGCTCCGATTTGACACCCTGCCGCTGCGCTCAAAGTTCAACCAAATCGAACTTTGACCTACTTATGACCTTTGAGCCAATGAGACAGATCAGAGTGTATGACATACCAAAAGCAGCTCAGTCTGACAGATATGGAGGAGAAACAGAATATAATTTTGTAGTGCCCAGAGCTCTGCAATTCCACTTTAAATGTATATCAGGACATAGTGAGGAAAAACACAGCATGGCGACTTGTCAGCAGTGACAGAGCGTGGTTCACCCCCAGATACCAATTTCACATTTACATGATGTTTGATTTGCGATTTGCGAACGTCTTATGAACCCACTTTCTTTTTCTCTGGGTATTATTTTTCTCGTGTCTTCTCCATATGCCCTCAACAAGAGTTTACTTTTGAATTAATTAATGAAAAATACATTTGAATTGCGGTCGTTTATTAGACCTGCCACCTCCACTGCCTCCAGCCAAGTGGAGAGCAAAGCGGCAAGTCACAGCATGGCCAAAGGTTTTCTCACACAGTACATGGCCTCCTCTTGGCTGTGTTATCTTCTGGTTCTCGTTTTTCTAACTATGCTGCTATAGCTAATGCTGCCGGAGTATCATGCTACACATGGCATCAGTGGTTGTTAACTAACTACATTTTCTCTTTTCTTTCCGAGCTCATGTTCTGGTAACAGTTCCAGCCCCACATGGTAAGATGTTCCTCTGCTTCATCTCCACTCAAGTTGTTTCTGTCAGCAGCTCCAGCCCCACCATAGGGCAATAACTCCTCTGGTTGGCTGGGGTCAACGTGCTGCCAAGGACTTTCATTCTGTGGACTCAAGATCCTAAAGTAACTCTGTGTATCAGATATAAATAATGCAGACATGAATATTTTGACTTTTTTTTTTTTTTTTTTTAACTATTACTATAGACGTATTTGACTAGATAAATTTGTTGCATTCTTACATTTATATTCTACGCCACTGAAGGACGATGGGTCTCTCTTTGAGCCTTGGTCCTCCCTAGGTTTCTTCCTTATAATGTTTATGGAGTTCGTCATTGCCACTCTCACCCTAGGCTTGTACAATTTTTGATTGTCCCTAGATATCAGAAGATAATCTAAAATTGTAAAGTTGCCTTGAGACAATACTCTGTAAAAAGCGCTATATAAATAACTATGACTTAACTGAGATGGTTCATGTGCCGTCTCCCAGCATCATTCTGATGTATACCATGGTAACATGCTGGGTTCATAGTGTTTCCCACAGGTTGATTTATTTCCCTTTAAGTTTAGTCCTAAAAATGCACAAAATGATTGTTTATAGTTTCATGCTTATAGTTTTTTTTTACATTTATATGAAGCCAATTATATTGTTAATGGTTGTTTAGGCTTTCTCCAATCTTATAGGAGGACTCTAGTCCGCTCAGGGGAGGCTGTCTCATCCCTTTGAATGAAGCCATGCCTAGCACCTGGTATAAGTTCTTTTATGATCTATTCAGAGCATACAGGTGAACTGTTCAGCAATGCTTCACTATGATCAAGATTTCTGGGGATGCTTGTTTCTTTGTTGTTACAATATTTTAAAAAGTAAGCTACAATAGGGTTATGGTACTTTTTACTTGATTATCATGTGTCGCTATTCAACCCGCCTTTGTTGTGGTCAATACAATATTTACATTAAAGTATAGCATAAGAATTGTTTTTATTGTTTCTTATTAGCATTTTTATTAATTCCATTGCATCCTTCATCCCTGAACATATTACATTTGGGGTAGTGCCATCAGTTCAGTGTAGCACAGTGCAAGTGCCATGTAAATGCAATAATAATGAAAATAATAAACATGCAGTCCTTACTCTTGACGGCAAAATAATAATGCATTCTCAAAGGCACAATGAGGAGAGAGGAAAAGACAGGAGAGGAGAAATACATAGTACTTAAACAGCACTAAAGCATTGGAGGAATGCATTTCATTAATATTAGACAACCAGCATCCACTTCTGCTATTTCCAAATAATTACATAAATAAAAAAAGTGCATCATAAAGAAAAGCCAGGCTCTGGCAGAGATAAACATTGTCTCATCGCTCTCCTCTATTTCTGCCTCCTGGGTGAATTGTTTTATTTCATTCTTTTTCAAGGTACTAAACATTATAAAACCATACTTGCGAATCACATTCACAATCCTGAGAGAACCTATCCCTCAGGGCAGCAGCTACTAAACAGTGTGCCTGAATGTGTATGTTTGTGTGTGTGTGTGTGTGTGTGTGTGTGTGTGAGTGAGTGTGTGTGTGTGTGTTTATTATACATACATATATACACACATATATATATATATATATATAATATATATAATATATATATATATATATATTTATATATATATACACACAACACAACACAAAAAACATATTTGAGTCAGTTCACTGATTGTGCAAGTTTCTCCTACTTAGAAAGATGAGGAGAGGTCTGGTAATGTTTTCATCATGAAGAGACAAATGAGAAAAAAAATCCAGGAAGGAAATCAAACATTGTAGAATTTTAAAAGAATTTAATGTAAATCATGGTGGAAAATAAGTATTTGGTCTCCCAACAAACAAACAAGGTTCTGGCTCCACCAGACCTGCAACTTCTTCTTTTCAAAAGCTCTTCATGGTCCTCACTTGTTTTACCTGTATTAATGGCAACCTGTTGACCTCGTTATCTGTATACAAGACACCTGTCCACACAGCCTCCAACAGTCAGGACTCCAAACTCAAACCATGGCCAAGACCCAAAGAGCTGCTTGAAGGACATAAGGAAGAAAAGAAAATTGTTTAGACGTGGCATCAGGCTGAGGAAGAGTGAACTCACAATAGGCAAGCAGGTTGGTGTGAAATAAATCAAACTGTGGGAGCATTGGTAAGACATACAAGACCATTGATAATCTCCCCGATCTGGGACTCCACGCAGGATCTCATCACGTGGAGTCAAAAATGAATCATGTGGAACGGGGATCAAAAATCCCAGAACTACACGGAGGGACCATGATTGAAATGACCCATAAGAGAGCTGGGACGACGTAACACAAGGCTTACAATTAGTAACCACACTATGCAAAAAGAGAGTCCAGATCTTGCACAAGTGCTAGTCGTGCCCCCCTTGCTTAAGCCAGTGACATGTCCAGGCTCATCGGTGAAGTTGGGCCAGAGAGCATATGGATGATCCAGAAGAAAGAAAGACAAAACTGTGTGAAATTATCATGGTGGTAGGATGAAAACCATGAAACCAAAATAGAACTTTTTGGTAAAAAACTCAAACTGGAGGAACAAAAAGAGGATGATGAGTCGCATGCCCAAGAACACCATACCTACTGGGAAGCATGGGGGTGGAAAACTCATGATTTGGGGCTGTTTTTCTGCAAAGGGGGACAGGACGAATGATCAGTGTTAAAGGAAGAATGAACGGGGCTATGTACCATGAGATTTAAAATGCCAAAACCTCCTCCATTAGTGAAAGCATTGAAGATGGAAACATGGCTGGGTCTTCCAGACATGACAGTGATCCAACAACAAAAACACCGCCTCGGGCAACGAGAAGAAGTGGCTCCGTTAAAAAGCATTTCAAGTCCTGGAGTAGCCTAGCCAGTCTCCAGAACCTCAAAACCCCATTAGAAAAATTTGTGGAGGGAGTTGAAAGTCCGTGTTGCCCCAAAACATCACTGCTCTAGAGGAGATCTGCATGAAGGAAGGGGAGGTCACTACAAGGCCCATAAATATATATATTATATACAATATATATATATATATATATATACTATATATATATATATATATATTATATATGCTGCTGACAAAAAACTAATCTGACTTAATGGACACATTCTCATTGAATACTTTGGTTATTACAAAGTTGAATGTGCTGACCAATGGAGGCCTGGATTTGGAGTCTCACACAAAATTAAAGTGGAAAAACACACTACATGCTTATCCAACTTTGATGTAATGTCCTTAAAACAAGTCAAAATGAGCCTCAGTACTGTGTGTGGCCTCCACGTGCCTTTATGACCTCCCTACAATGCCTGGGCATGCTCCTGATGAGGTGGCGGATGGTCTCCTGAGGGATCTCCTCCCAGACATGGACTAAAGCATCCACCAACTCCTGGACAGTCTGTGGTGCAACGTGACATTGGTGGATGGAGCGAGGCATGATGTCCCAGATGTGCTCAATCGGATTCAGGTCTGAGGAACGGGTGGGCCAGTCCATAGCTTCAATACCTTCATCTTTCAGGAACTGCTGACACACTCCAGCCACATGAGGTCTAGCATTGTCCTGCATTAGGAGGAACCCAGGGCCAACCGCACTAGCATATGGTCTCACAAGGGGTCTGAGGATCTCATCTCGGTACCTAATGGCAGTCAGGCTACCTCTGGCGAGCACATGGGAGGGCTGTGCGGACCTCCACAGAAATGCCACCCCACACCATTACTGACCCACTGCCAAACCGGTCATGCTGAAGGATGTTGCAGACAGCAGATCGCTCTCCACGGCATCTCCAGACTCTGTCACGTCTGTCACATGTGCTCAGTGTGAACCTGCTTTCATCTGTGAAGAGCACAGGGCATCAGTGGCAAATTTGTCAATCCTGGTGTTCTCTGGCAAATGGCAAGCGTCCTGCACGATGTTGGGCTGTGAGCACAACCCCCATCTGTGGATGTCGGGCCCTCATACCATCCTCATGGAGCCGTTTTCTAACCGTTTGTGCAGACTCATGAACATTTGTGGCCTGCTGGAGGTCATTTTGCAGGGGGCTCTACGCAGTGCTGAAACCTCCTGTTCCTCCTGCACAAAGGCGGGAAAACCGTGTAGCGGTCCCCTGCTGCTGGGTTGTTGCCCAGCCTATGGCCTCCTCCACGTCTCCTGGTGCACTGGCCTGTCTCCTGGTACAAAAAAAAAAAAGAAAGCCTCCAGCCTCGGACACTATGGCTGACAGACACAGCAAACCTTCTTGCCACAGCTCGCATTGATATGCCATCATGGATGAGCTGCACTACCTGAGCCACTTGTGTGGGTTGCAGAGTCCGTCTCATGCTACTACGAGTGTGAAAGCACCACCAACATTCAAAAGTGACCAAAACATCAGCCAGAAAGCATAGGTACTGAGAAGTGGTCTGTGGTCTCCACCTGCAGAACCACTCCTTTATTGAGTGTGTCTTGCTAATTGGCAATACTTTCCACCTGTTGTCTATTCCATTTGCACAACAGCATGTGAAATTGATTGTCAATCAGTGTTGCTTCCTAAGTGGACAGTTTGATTTCACAGAAGTGTATAATTCCATGGCAGTGAGTGGGCTGAGTCAAGGATGTAAGAATGAAGAGAATAGAAAAATCTAAAGGGTTCACAAACTTTCATGTATATATGTAAAAATATATATGAAAGTTTGTGCAGCCTTTAGATTTTACTAAATTTTTGCAGAAAATATGACCTAAAAAATCATCAGATTTTCACACAAGTCTTAAAAGTAGATAAAGAGAACCCAACTAAATAAATGAGACAAAATATTTCATATTAGTGAGTGGCAAAAGTATGTGAACCTTTGCTTTAAGTATCTGGTGTGACCCTCTTGTGCAGCAATAACTGCAACTAAACGTTTCCTGTTACTGTTGATCAGTCCTGCACACAGGCTTGGAGGAATTTTAGCCCATTCCTCCAAACAGAACAGCTTCAAAGAATGCTTAAAAAAGAATAAAATTAATGTTTTGGAATTGGCAAGTGAAAGTCCTGACCTTAATCCAATCGAAATGTTGTGGAAGGACCTGAAGCGAGCAGTTAATGTGAGGAAGCCCACCAACATCCCAGAAATGTTGCTTCAAGTCCTTCCACAAAATTTCCTTTGGATTAAGGTCAGGACTTTGACTTGCCAATTCCAAAATATAAAATTTATTCTTCCTTAACCATGACTTGTGTGCTTAGGGTCGTTGTCTTGTTGCATGACCCACCTTCTCTTGAGATTCAGTTCATGAACAGATGTCCTGACATTTTCCTTTAGAATTCTCTGATATAATTCAGAATTCATTGTCCATCAGTGATGGCAAGCCGTCCTGGCCAAGATGCAGCAAAACAGGCCCAAACCATGATACTACCACCACCATGTTTCACAGTTGGGATAAGGTTCTTATGCTGGAATGCAGTGTTTTCCTTTCTCCAAACATAACAAAACATTTTTCCAATAGCCTTCTGGCTTGTCCCCGTGATTTTTAGCAAACTGCAGACGAGCATCAATGTCCTATTAAGAGATCAGTGGCTTTCTGCTTGCAACCCTGCCATTCACACCATTGTTGTTCAATGTTCTTCTGATGATGGACTCATGAACATTAACATTAGCCAATGTGAGAGAGTCCTTCAGTTGCTTAGAAGTTACCCCGGGGGTCCTTTGTGACCTATCAAACTATTGAAAGCCTTGTTCTTGGGGTGATCTTTGTTGGTCGACCACTCCTGGGGAGGGTAACAATAGTCTTCAATTTCTTCCATTTGTACACAATCTGGCTGACTGTCAGTTGGTGGAGTCCAAACTCTCAAGAGATGGTTTTGTAACATTTTCCAGCCTAATGAGCATCAACAACTGTTTTTCTGAGGTCCTCAGAAATCTCCTTTGTTCGTGCCATGATACGCTTCCACAAACATGTCTTGTGAAGAGCAGACTTTGATAGATCCCTGTTCTTAAATAAAACAGGGTGCCCACTCACATCTGATTATAATTTCATTGATTGAAAACATCTGACTCTAATTTCACCGTCAATTTAACTGCTAATCCTCGAGGTTCACATACTTTTGCCACTCACTAATATGTAATATTGGATCATTTCCTCCAAAGGAATGAAATTTATGAAACATTTCAGTCTGGCTTCAGGCCCCATCATAGTACTGAAACAGCATTAATTAGGGTACTAAATGACTTGTTAATGTCCTCAGATAAGGGATGTGTTTCTTTTCTTGTTCTGTGAGATTTAAGTGCAGCATTTTACACTATAGATCATGATGTTTTACTAAACAGACTAGAAAATACTGTAGATATTAAGGGATCAGCACTTTCTTGGTTTAAATCCTACTTAACTGACCGGTACCAGTTTGTTCATATAAATAATCTAAGGTCTAAGTCCTCAAAAGTGAAGTATGGCGTGCCTCAGGGGTCAGTGCTTGGCCCGCTTTTATTCCTCTCTGTAACATGCTGCCACTAGGCTCAGTTTATTCTAACTGGCAATAGTTTCCACTGCGATGCAGAGATACACAGCTGTACTTCAGCAAACCTAATGACAGCCTTACAATCAACAAAATTGAGGACTGTGTAAAGGAAATAAAAGATTGGATGTTATTTAATTTTCTCTTACTTAACTCAGATAAAACTGAGGTTCTATTAGTGGGACCCAAGGCTATGAGAGACAGGTTGGCTACATCTATCCTAAATCTAGGTGGCTCTCCAGTATTGCTCAGTCCGTCTGTAAAAAACTTAGGGGTCACATTTGATTCAGATCTCTCCTTTGATGCGCACATTAGCAGCATCACTCGAATTGCTATTTTTCAATTATGTAATATCGCTAAACTTAGAAATATCCTCTCTTTTAATGATGCAGAGAAACTTGTTCATGCGTTTATAACCTCAAGGTTGGATTACTGTTACTTACTGGATGCTCAAGTAAATCTATAAATAAACTTCAGTTAGTTCAAAATGCAGCTGCCTGGGTGCTAACTCGAACTAGAAAATTTGATCACATCACTACTATTCTATCATCACTACACTGGTTACCAGTCAAATTCCGCATAGATTACAAAATACTTCTTATAACTTATAAAGCTCTACATGGCCTGGCCCCACATTACCTGAGTGAACTCTTAGAGTTTTACAATCCAACTCGTCTACTTCATTCACAGCGTGCAGGACTTCTTTTAGTTCCTAGAATTAAAAAAGTCACAGCAGGGGGAAAGGCTTTCTCATACATGGCCCCCCAACTGTGGAATAAACTTCCCACTTTCGTTCAAGACTCAGACACTTTCCAAATTTTTAGGTCTAGGCTAAATACATACTTATTTACACAGGCTTTTCTCTAGATTTAGACCAGGATGCATGGCTTGGGTCACTGGGGCTGGAGTCTGGAGTCATGTCTGGCCTGCATGCCTTGTCCGTTAGCCGGGAGTGTCGAGTGGTCAGTCTGGCTGAACTGGGCTTCGGTCCTCGTGATCTGGACCCTCGTGCATCCTTGCCCTTAGAATAAGGGCAAGCTGGGGGTTTCTAAGTGAAAGAGTCTTATGGGATCATAGCTTGGGGTTGCTGTCTTCTGCCTCCCGTGGGGTTGCCAATGTCTCATGTGATCCCTCTTGGCTGTGTTTCCTACCAGTTCTCCTCTTTCTAGCTATGCTGCTATAGCTAATGCTGCCGGGGTCTCATGCTACACATGGCATCAATGATTGTTAATAGACACTGTGCTCTTAATCAATAACTAATTACATTTTCTGTTTTCTCTGCGAGCTGTGTTCCGGTACCAGTTCCAGCCCCACACATGATGTTCATCCACTGCAGCTTCACTCAAGCTGCTTCCGTCATCAGCTCCAGCCCCATCATACCCGGGCCACTTAATGCTGATGTGCATATTTCACATTTTATTCGAACTTTGACTCCATGACTTTAGTTTCACTCTTAGATTTATCATCTACGCCGCCCAAGGAGGTTGGGTACCTTTTTGAGTCTTGGCCCTCCCAAGGTTTTTTCCTACAACACTCAGGGAGTTTTTCCTTGCCACTAACGCCCTAGGCTTGCTCAATTTGGGATTGGACGTAGTTATTCGGAGATAATCTAAACTTGTAAAGTTGCTTTGAGACAATGCTCCATTGTAAAAAGCGCTATGTAAATAGATCTGACTTGGCTTGACTTGATTTCCCTCAATAAAAAAATGACCAAGTATAATATTTTTGTCTCATTTGTTTTCCTGGGTTCTCTTTATCTACTTTTAGGACTTCTGATGAAAATCTAATGATGTTATAGATCATTTTCATGCAGAAATACAGAAAATTCTGAAGGGTTCACAAACTTTCAAGCACCACTGTACTGCCATGGAATGATGGTAACTGAATCTGGCTGATGACTCCATCAGGCCACATTTTGCCCAAAATCCTGCACATGTGTTATCTATGGTAGGTTACATGTGGGCCTAAGGTCTACATGCCATGATAAACCTTTGCTGTGACTGGCTATAATTGTTTTACACCAAATTTGTCTCCCAATGCACTTGCCATTGCCATACTGAATTATATGTGCCTAAACATAACAATATGTGGCCCTATCTGGGTTTATTTGTAGGGCTCAACAGATCATTTTTCAATACAAAATGAAGGTCCATCTAACTTCAGTTCAGAGTATGATATACCATAAAACATGTCATTTTATCTCTCTGTTTTTGTTATAGACAATTACAGTGTGGGTCATTTTGACTGAGATATAAAATAGCTTTTGTGTTAGGGTTTGCTCTGGGTCCCTCACGCTTTTCACCCTTTTGTTGATTTTTCGACACTCCCTTAGTTCCGTTTAGATTTTAATCGGCGAGTGCGACAGATCGATTGGCTCCCGTTTCCACTCCTCATCCTCCACATCTGATCCACATCTTCAATCAGCGAACAACACTACAAATACGCCGATCGATCTGCATTTCTTTGCCAGAGTGAACTCCGTTTTACCCAGTACCTGGCTCCGTTGTTACTATCGCTATTTGGTAGCATTAGCTTTAGCCTAGCGGTAGCATAGTGCTACTCTCTACTTGCTGTGTAGACTGGTACCATATTTTGGTGCTTATTTTTATCGTAACCTAGTGCTTATCAACGTTTGTTTTGGCTATCACACCATCTTTATTTTCTCCGGTATGCTAGCCAGTCTGCTTCTCTCTCCAGCTCCGGTCTCCTGCTGCCATCGGCCTGCGTCCTGGCTGCACCGCCCCCGCTTGCCGTGGCTGGTATATTCCTGGAAGCAAGCACCATACTGCTGCCGTATCTCTGCCTTGGTTTTCCATTGCTGCACGTCCGTCGCCAGCTTCCTGGACTTGACAGTGTACACCTTTTCACTTACACACTTCATTTGGTTATTTAATAAATTATTCATTTTATTGCACGTGATTGTGTTGGCTTGTCTGTTGGCCTGCACTTAGGGTTCCTTAGTAAATTCTCTGCGGGAGCCAGACGTCCTCCATCACCGGCGGTGCTCGAGATCCTCCTCCCCCTCTGAACAACCCGACTGGGCCGCCACCGTCCTTCACCTCAGCCAGCCCTGTGGGACATGCGGGCGTGGAGCTTCCCATCACACATCTGGAGCTGCTTGCCGGGGACCTATCCAAATGCCAGGGGTTCCTGCTGCAGTGCGACCTGGTCTTCAAGCAGCGTTCCATGGCCTTCATCTCCAATGCTTCTAAGGTCTTTTATGTCACTGGCCTCCTCCGGGGTAAGGCCTTGACATGGGCTGAGGCTGTGCTTTCCAAGAGGTGTTTTGAGGACCTCACGATTGCCGATTTCGTTCATTGGTTCAGGGTGGTTTTCGACCACCCTAGCCATGGAGAAACGGCATCGAGGGGCCTCATCGGCCTTCGACAAGGCTCCCGCACCGTCTCTGACTATGCTGTGGAGTATGCTCTGGTCGATAGCCACGGACGCCGGCTGGAATGACCCTGCATTGCGCGAGGCTTTTCGGGTGGGCCTGTCTGAGCACCTCAACAATGAGCTTGCAGCCCATGACGAGCCTGAGGACCTGCAAGCCATGGTAGACCTGGCCATCCGCCCTCGGTTGGGACTAGGTCCATTGCGGCGGATGACATCCTTCTGTCGTCCCTGGGCCCCGACGACCAGCAGGATGTCAAGCCTATGCAGGTGGGCCATGCTCATCTCAGCAAGGAGGAATGGTCCCAGCATCGAGCGGACCAGCTTTGCCTGTACTGCAGTAAGCCTGGCCAGGACATCACCCCGTGTTCGCTCTGCCCAAAAGAGGATGCTCGCCAGTGAGTCTGGGGGTCCTGGTGAACCCAAACAACCAAGGATCCCCCAGTGAGGGCCGTGCCTTCCTCACCCTACCTGCCACCCTCTACCTGCCTGGCTCGTCCCGCCAAGTCGAGGCGCTTATCGACTCCGGTTCAGAGGAGAACCTCATCAACCAAGACCTCGCAGCCCAGCTCGGAACTCATCTGGAGTCCTTGGACCCTCCCACGCAGGCTTTCTCCTTGGACGGTCACCCCCTGGCATATATTACCCACCGTACTCTCCTGATTCCCCTCATCCTCTCTGGGAATCATCGGGAGGTCATCTCCCTGGCGGTGATCCGTTCACCCAAGACCCCTCTGGTCCTTGGACACCCCTGGCTGGCCCTTCACAACCCTACCATCTGCTGGAAGGAGGGCAGGATCATGGCCTGGAGTGACTCTTGCCATCAAGACTGCCTGCTCTTGGCTGTCCCTGGGTCCAAGGAACCTCCTTGCACTTCTCAGCCCGAAGATCATGCAGATCTCTCCCAGGTCCCCCCTCTCTACCATGATCTTGGCCGGGTATTCAGCAAGGATCATGCCCGGGGGCTGCCTCCTCACAGGCCTTACGATTGCGCCATCAACCTGCTCCCGGGTGCCCTGTTGCCCTTCGGCCGACTGTACCAGCTATCGCAGGAGAGAGGCCATGGAGAAGTACACTGCCGACTGCCTGGAGGCAGGGCTCATCCGGCCATTGTCGTCGCCCCTGGGAGCCGGTTTCTTTTTCATCTCTGAAAAGGATGGCACCCTCCGCCCGTGTATTGACTAAAGGGGACTGAACAACATCACCAAGCGAAACCGGTACCCCTGCCTCGAACCTAGTGCTTATCAATGTTTGTTTTGGCTATCACGCAATCTTTATTTTCTCCGGTACCCTAGCCAGTCTGCTTCTCTCTCCAGCTCCGGTCTCCTGCTGCCATCGGCCTGCGTCCTGGGTGCAGGCTTGTCTGTTGGCCTGCACTTAGGGTTCCTTAGTAAATTCTCTGTGGGATTCTAGATTCCACATAACATTTTGTTGATGGTGCTGTCATGTTTAATTAGTGTCTAGAGCTTTAGCACACTGCAGGTACACATTTTAAGGCACTAGACAGCAGCTTCAGGGATAGAATTGCTGTGGTACATACTAAAACTGCAGCACTAACTGAACTTGATCAGGAGGCAAGCCCTGAGTGATTGAACATGACAAACCTAGCTAATAATATCATTCTTAAAAATCTTTGTATGCTTGCAGACCTGTATTGATATTAATAGCCACTTCATTCAACAATCTGTCTCAAATATCCAATAAACAAATGAAATGTGTGAAAAGTGACAGCAACTTTCAACAGGCCTTAATGAAGTTATGTAATTTGACATTTACCAAGATCCCATTCATAACGGTATTCAGCAAAAAAAGGTGAACAATACATTTGATTATTTGTGTATGTACTGTATGCATGTGTATGTGTGTGTCTGGGAAGGAGGTCTGGAATCCACAAATTTCATGTACATTTTAAGCAGAAGAGGTCTGGATGAGAAAGAGATAGCATATGACCTTGGATTTACATAAGCAGTCCTTTCACAGGCCGACATCAAAGCCATCTGTTGTTTGTTCAGCATATGTGAAAATTCGAAAAAATACTCCACAGAAGAATGTATGCAAGTTGAGGTGGGATAAAATTAATTGATGGGTTTTTTGTGCATGGTTCTGTGTTATTTTTTTTCTCTGCCTCCTTGCAAACTTGGCTTAATTAACACTCGCTTGCATTCAAATTCTCACTCCATCTCATTACAGCCCCATACAAGTACAGAAAGCTGCTGAGGCTCTAAAAGTACTAGAAATAAGAATTTTCATGAAAGTATAAGGATCTTCTCATGCTCTGACCGCTAGATTTCTGCTAGCACACATTGGTATGCCAACACTCAGTGTGAGCTTCACAAGAAGCATAGTCTCTGTGGTTCATAATAAGCCCAATCAAGTGAAGATGCAGTATCCCATTTGTACCAGTACCCCCCCACAAATACCAATATATATATGTGTGTGTGTGTGTGTGTGTGTGTGTATGTATGTATGTATATATGTATGTATATATGTGTGTGTGTGTATATATATATATATATATATATATATATATATATATATATATATATATATATATACACACACACAACATACATACACAGTACAGTTGGCATGCTATGGAGCTTTCTGAGTGTATGGCACAGTCTGATATCAGTATTGCTTACCAGATACTGAAAGTAAAGGTTCACATACTTTTGCCCCTCGCTAATATATGATATTGGATCATTTTCCTCAATAAATAAATGACCAAGTATAACATTTTTGTCTCATCTGTTTAACTGGGTTCTCTTTATCTAAATTTAGGACTTGTATGAAAATCTGATGTTTTAGGTCATATTTATGCAGAAATATAGAAAATTCTAAAGGGTTCACAAACTTTCAAGCACCACTGTGTGTCAAGTTTGCAAAGAGAAAACTATTGCTGTCCAATAATAACACTGCAGATCATTATTTGGCATATGAACAATCCAGAAGGCTATTGGAAAAACATTTTTGATGCTTGAGACAGAAATAGCTGCCAAATATATTATTTTGGCTCATTTACTATTGGGTTCTCTTTATCCCTTTTAGGCATTGTGTGGAAATCTGATGACATTTTAGGTCTTATTTAAGCAGAAATATAGAAAATTCTAAAGGGTTAACAAACTTTTAAGCACCGCTGTGACTTTACTAAGAGATCAGGTGTACATAGAGAAAAGAAGAGGACTCAGTACTGGACTTTGTGGAACTTAAGTGGAGAGTTATATTTTCTTCATAATACCTGATATGTCCTTCCCTTCAGGGAGGATGTGAACCACTGGCTGGCTGGAGAGATTAGAAAGAAGAATCTTGTGGTAACCCCTGTCATAGGTTGATGAAAGTCAAAAGGATTAGCTGCTCTAGCAATGGCATCTTGTCAGAAACAACTACATGGGCAGTATCTGTCAAGAGTGCTGCTTTGAAGTCAGACTGTATAGGATACCAGACAAGGCAACTGATTATTGTCCTGTATAATATTTTGTCACTACCCTTTGGAAAGACTCTTATTGCGTTGTCATAACTTATTTTAGGCAGCACTCTGGTAAAGTAGTTCCAGTTTGATTCCATGTCCGGACTTTACTCCACTGTTCTCTCTGTGTCCATGTTTTGCTTTATTTCTGGGTACTTCAGCTTCCTCACTTCAACACTTCAAAAACATGAGTTAGGTAAATTTCTGAAGTGTCCCAGTGTGAGTGTGTGCACCTCTGCCTGTGCCCTGCCCTGACTAGTGTTGGTTCCCCCTGACACCTTGTTAGACCAGTTAGGCCCAGGGACCCACTGACTTTTGGATTAAGCAAGTATGAAAATGAATGAATGAATGAATGCATAATTTTGCTTGTCTCTGTGTGTCACAGACTGATTGTTTTTTACAGAGGGCTGGGCACATTTTGTGGATAGAAATTCACCATCTAGAAAAAGTGCATAGGTTGAGAGGCCACTATGCTTTGGTAATACCTACTGACATGCCCTTTCCTCCACCGTTTGGAAAAAGATGCCACAAGAAAGATATTAGGGTCTAGATTATCTGCTATTACAGTTAGGTCTTGGTCCTCCCAAGTTTTCTTAGGAGGACCAAGACTAGACCAAGACTTTTTTGTTACGTCGGATGGAGGAAGCCTCCCAAGGTGTACAACACAAGAGATCGGAGTCGAGAGTTTGTGCAAAAAAAGTGCAGTCCATTTACAATAGTGTGTTTGCATGTGTGAGTGTGGAAGTGCTAGCAGTGCAGTTCATGAGTGCAGTGAGCGGTGGCCAGAGGTGATCCGGTACAGGTGTGGGGAGAAGCCGGCCTGTAAAACCTCCGCACAGGCAAGCCAGATTAATTCTCAGAGTGAGCGTAGGCAGATCGTCGTGACAGCGCCCTCCAAACACATAGACAGACTTGCAAAAATGGCACAAAAAGCAAACACAAAGAATAAAGACTAGAAAATACAGTGGCTGAACCATGTTTACCAGCATTTGAATGCTGACGAACCAGCAACCAGCCATGCTCCAAACTGCCCCTTAAATAGGAGCATGCAGATTGCTTCTGATGATCTGTAGTTGCATGTGTAATGAGCCTTGGCGATCTATAGACTCACCGAGCTGGGGAAAATACTGCACCTCCACCACAAGATGCCACCAGTACTGAAAATGAACAGAAAGTAAAACACCACAGAACACAAACTGGAGAAAAACGAAGCCTTTCAGAGCGCTCACCCCGTAACAGTTTCCACTGTCCTTGTAGACTTGTTCAGTTAAGATTGCAGTCCTGGATATTTTAAAGTTCCTATGTAAAAAAAAGTGCTATACAAGTAAATCTGACTTTATCAGCCTTTTAGGTTTAAAGTGACTCACAGGCCAGGTGCATGGTGGTGGATTTTATCTTCTGAATTGGGGTGGTAACAAGAGAGAGTTTCAATTCTGACAGAAATTGATTTCTGACAGAAATCTGCCTGCTCTTAAATTGGACCTGAGTTGACATAAAAACTGATAGGCTTCATTCATAAAATGCGAGCAGAATGAATTTGTACTTAAATCATTCGTAAAACACTTAATTTTTTTTGCAAAAGGCCACATTCATGAAAATGCTCGTAGTCCTAAAATGTTAGTAAGTATGAAAAAAATCTACACATGGTCCTGTGTCCTGGTATTCATAACGTCCAAAGAGACCAAAAGTCGCATTAGACATGACTACACTTGAATTAAAGTGCTGACTAAACAATTATATAATGCATACCATAAAATTAAGTAAACAAAATTACATGCAACACAAATTCAGTTTAACAATACAGCCTGTTATTCAAAGAAATTTCCATTAAGCCTGTATGTGCCTTGAGCTTAGGGTGTGTAATAATCACTAGTGGAGTAGAGTCATAAGCCTAGTGGTAATTTTTATTTTTATTTTCTATAAAATTTTGCACACACAGCATCCTTGTTATTTCACTTTGTAAAACAGTGTGATGTGTTTTCTACCGACTGTTAGATTTGGCTGAAACTATTATCCTATTGTTATTTTTAAAGCAGTTTATTTTTAAACAATTGAGGCAGAGTTCCTGGTTTCCTGCATTCCCAACAGCATAAACGCTCAGCTCTCTCCCGGAATGAAAGATAGGATTCATCTCATTACAGATATTGCTGGGTTGAATATAATTTAAAGTTAATCTTTACTCATAGTAAATATACATTCATCTTCAGGGTGTGATGTTCGATGAAGGCATGATTCAGTTATGTTGTATTTCGATATATAAATTTCAGTTTTCATCTCAACTTTTGGGGAGATACAATGGTCACACCATGCAACCTAACACATCATATGAGTAGTGTTTTATGCAGGGCCAATTTCATCCTCAATAAGACAGGGGGACAGGAGAAACAATGTTTGTGCAACTATTGTAAAACAGGACTAGATGGCGAAAGTTTGTGAATGAAATTTGAGGTTGGCTTGAAGAAGCGACCTTACTCGTGGGTCCAAAAGGCATCGCATGTCACCTCAGGTTCAACTTGGGATCAAGCCTGTCGAATTTCGTGGCTGTAGGTCAAAAACTGACTGAGTTATGGTCATTGACCCTCCAGGGGCCCCAGTGTCCAGCCGGGATCCAAAGCGGTCCCATGGGCATCACACGTCACCTCAGATTGCACCCGGGACCAAGCCTGCCAAATTTTGTGACCGTAGGTCGAAAGCTGACTGAGTCATAATCATTGACATGCCAGGGGCCACAGTGCCCAGCCGGGGTCCAACTGGGCCCCATGGGCATCACATGTCACCTCAGATTGCACCCGGGACCAAGTCTGGCGAGTTTCGTGGCCGTAGGTCAAGAACTGAATACGTTACAGTCATTGGCCCGCCTGGGGCCCCAGTGCCCCTGTCTGGGTCCACAAAGGTCCCATGGGCATCGTTTGTCACCTCAGATTGCACCCGTGACCAAGTTTCCCGAGTTTCGTGGCCGTAGGTCAAGAACTGAATACGTTACAGTCATTGGCCTGCCAGGGGCCCCAGGGCCCCTGTATGTGGCTTTGAGGTTCCCATGCTATGTATATAGTGCTATATGCTATATGGGTCAGTGGAATCGGTGGACCTGTGTATATAGAGCAGATCTGTGCTGATAGAGAGAAGAGGCGCTTTTCTCTTGAGTGTGTGAGATTTGAACATTCCGAAAACACCTGCCAGACTGAAACCCCATTATTTCCTATGGGAAAAAAATTTCGGCACGAAAAGCACAAGCACACCATTCTCGTATGTCCATGCCAAATTTCGTGACCGTAGCTCAAAAATTGTGACCCGTGAAAACGGTATAAAATTTGGACATGAAGAATAATAATAAAAGACTAGAGAGGTGCATTTACTGAAGAAAATGTGAGTGTGATTGCCACTCTGCAATGGCCGACCCTAGTGTACCTCATAGGCCCAAAAGGCATCACGTCATCCCGGGAGCAAGCATGCCGAATTTCATGGCCATAGGTCAAAAAACTGACTGAGTTACGGTCAATGGCCCGCTGGGGGCCCCAGTGCCATACCTGGGTGAGCAGGGACCCCATGGGCATCACGTCACCTCATTGTTTGGGACTAGGTATTGATTTTCCTCCCATTGACCCCCATTATAATTGCCTCAACTCCGATTTGGCATTTTCTAAATTTTCCTGTGTTTTAACTTGTCATAACTCTGACACTTTCTCATCAATTCACACTGTTTTATGTCATAGCGATCAGCAAGGGGTCCTCTCCCACACAAGCTTTTCAGATAAGCGATCGGTTAATGATTTTTGGAGTTATGACAGTTTGTTTGAGAGGTCTGACACAGAGATTTTACATGAAACATATGGCTGTGTGGATTTGAAATGTAACTGTCATTGTCTCTCTCCCTGTCACACACACACACACACACACACACACACAAGTCAAGTCAAGTCAGATTTATTTATATAGCGCTTTTTACAATGGAGCATTGTCTCAAAGCAACTTTACAAGTTTAGATTATCTCCTAATAACTACGTCCAATCCCAAATTGAGCAAGCCTAGGGCGACAGTGGCAAGGAAAAACTCCCTAGTTCTAGGAAGAAACCTTGGGAGGACCAAGACTCAAAAAGGGACCCAACCTCCTTGGGCAGCGTAGATGATAAATCTAAGAGCGAACTAAAGTCATGGAGTCAAAGTTCGAATAGAATGTGAAGTATGCACATCGACATTAAGTGGCCGGGGTATGATGATAAATCTAAAAGCGAAACTACAGTCATGGAGTCAAAGTTCTAATAAAATGTGAAGTATTCACATCGACATTAAGTGGCCCGGGTATGATGATAAATCGAAGAGCGAAACTAAAGTCATGGAGTCATGGTCGAATAAAATGTGAATTATGCACAGTGGAGCTCCATCAGATGAACATCATGTGTGGGGCCACACACACACACACACACACACACGCAGGCCACACCCACACACAGAGCAGCTGTCATTCTCACAGAATGGCTTGGATCAGCTCTTCTGAGACCTATTAGGTCCATTGTTTGCATAGTACCACAGAGGGCACAGAGGTACCTGGCAGGACAGTTTTCGTCCTACAGCCATGAAATTTGTCAGGCTTGGTCCCGGGTGCAATCTGAAGTGACATGTAATGCCCATGGGCCCCTGTGGACCCCGGCTGGGTACTGGGTCCCCTTGCGCGCAATGACCGCAACTCAGTCAGTTTTTGACCTATTGCCACAAAATTCAGCAGGCTTGGTCCCGGGTGCAATTTGAGGTGACACATGATGCCCATGCGGTCCCTGTGGACCCTGGCTGGGCACTGGGGTCCTGGCGGGCCAATGACCGTAACGCAGTCAGTTTCCGACCTACGGCTACAAAATTCGGCAAGCTTGGTCAATCTGCAATCTGAGGTGACATGTGATGCCCATGGGACCCCTGTGGACCCCGGCTGGGTACTGGGGCCCCTTGCGGGCCAATGACCGCAACTCAGTCAGTTTTCGACCTATTGCCACAAAATTCAGCACGCTTGGTCCCAGGTGCAATCTGAGGTGACATGTAATGCCCATGGGACCCCTGTGGACCCCGGCTGGGCACTGGGGGCCCTGGCAGGCCTAAGACCATAACTCAGTCAGTTTTCGACCAACGGCCACGAAATTTGGCAGTTTTACTCCCGGGTGCAATCTGAGTTTACATGTGATGCCCATGGGGTCACTTTGGACCCTGGCTGGGCACTGGGGCCCCTGATGGGCCTATGACCATAACTCAGTCAGTTTTCGACCCACGGCCACGAAATTTGGCAGTACTAGTCCCGAGTGCAATCTGAGGTGAAATGTGATGCCCATGGGGCCCCTGTGGACCCCAGCTGGGCATTGGGGTTCCTGGCAGGCCAATAACCATACCACAGTCAGTTTCCGACCTACGGCTACAAAATTCGGCAAGCTTGGTCCCGGCTGCAATCTGAGGTGACATGTCATGCCCATGGGGCCCCTGTGGACCCCGGCTGGGCACTGGGGTGCCTAGCAGGCCAATAACCATAACTCAGTCAGTTTTCGACATATGGCATTGAAATTCGGCAGGCTTGATCACGGGTGCAATCTGCTCTGTGTGTGGGTGTGGCCTGCGTGTGTGTGTGTGTGTGTGTGTGTGTGTGTGTGTGTGTGTGTGAGAGAGACAATGACAGTTACATTTCAAATCCACACAGCCATATGTTTCATGTAAAATCTCTGTGTCAGACCTCTCAAACAAACTGTCATAACTCCAAAAATCATTAACTGATCGCTTATCTGAAAAGCTTGTGTGGGAGAGGACCCCTTGCTGATCGCTATGACATAAAACAGTGTGAATTGATGAGAAAGTGTCAGAGTTATGACAAGTTAAAAACACAGGAAAATTTAGAAAATGCCAAATCGGAGTTGAGGCAATTATAATGGGAGTCAATGGGAGGAAAATCAATACCTAGTCCCAAACAAATCGTCATAACTCGAAAATTAATTTGTTGAATGACGAGATACTTTGATGTCTCATTAAGGGGACATATCTCTACCATTTGAAGTTGAAATGGAGTTTCTAGATGAAAGTATAATTATTTTAGACACATTTCTTCAGTGAAAAAGTGAATTAATAAAAATCCCTAAAATCTCAGTTTCAAGCAATTTTGGACCTCTCACTCAAATGATCATAAAATGGTGTGGATTGACGAAAAAGCCTCAAAGTTATGACAGGTTAAACACACATGAAACTTTGGAAAAAGCCTCCTCGGAGTTCCGAAAACTAACATGGCTGTCAATGAGGGAAGTTTTAGTACCGAACAAATCGTCATAACTCGAAATATAATTTGTTTAGTAATGGAATCTTTTGAAGAATTATGAAGGGGAAGTATCTCTACCATGTGCAGTTTAAATGGAGTTTCTAGGTGAAAGTATCTGGATTTTAGAGAAGTTTGTTTAGTGAAAAAGTGAATTAATCGATTTTCCCTGAAAGCTACCACTCTAGCTTCTGCCATATTCAACGAATGGAGTGATTTTTAAAGAGTGACAGAAAGTGATAAAAGAGTGTTATCTGTACGAAACTTGAGATGATGGGTCTCAGTGAGCCAGCATGCCGAGTTTCGTGTTTGTAGCTCAAACATTGACCGAGTTACGGCAGTTTAAAAAAAAATCCCATTCAAGTGAATGGGACTGTTTTTCGCACATATGCGAGTGTATCGTGCGAATGCAACAACATTTCTCTTAGCTATGGACAAGCACACTTCTCCCGAACATGCCGGACGTTTTGGTGTTTGTCCCGTGTCGATATCTCAAACTGTAGGAAGAGATACGCGCAGAAAAACAGGTGAAATAATAATAACTAGAAAGTGCAGTTCCTGCAGAAACTGCGAGTGTGTTGCGGCAGTGCGTGCCCCTGCGACGTGCATCAGGGACCAATCATGTAGGTCGAAAAACGACTGTAGTCATTGGTTTGCCAGGGTGTCACCTCAGGGTGTACACGGGACCAAGCCTGCTGAAATACAGTGGGTCTAAAACTGACTGAGTTACATTCAATGACCTTCCAGAGGTCTCAGTGACCCGTCAGGAACCTCAACGACAGCAAAAGCATGACATGTCACATCAGATTAGACCCGGGACCTAGCCAGCCGAATTTCATTGCTGTACATTGAAAATCAACTGAGTTATGGTCAATGACCTGCCAGGGGCCCCAGTGCTGAGCCTGGGCCCTCAGTGGCCCCATGGGCATCACATGTCATCTCTGATTGGACCCTGGCCCCAGTGCCCAGCCGGGGTCCACAGGGGTCCTATGGGCATCACATGTCACCTCAGATTGCACCCGGGACCAAGCCTGCCAAATTTCATGGCTGTAAGGCGAAAACTGTCCTGCCAGGTACCTCTGTGTTACTATGCAAACAATTGCCCTAATAGGTGTCAGTAGAGCTGATCCAAGCCATTCTGTGTAAATGACAGCTGCTCTGTGTGTGGGCGTGGCCTGCATGTGCTTGTGACAGAGACAGATGGAGAGACAATGACAGTTACATTTCAAATCCACACAGCCATATGTTTCATGTAAAATCTCTGTGTCAGACCTCTCAAACAAACGGTCATAACTCCAAAAATAATTAACCAATCGCTTATCTGAAAAGCTGCTGTGGGAGAGGACCCCTTGCTGATCGCTATGACATAAAACAGTGTCAATTGATGAGAAAATATCAGAGTTATGACAAGTTAAACACACATTAAAATTTAGAAAATTCAAGTCAAGTCAAGTCAGATTTATTTATATAGCGCTTTTTACAATGGAGCATTGTCTCAAAGCAACTTTACAGGTTTAGATTATCTCCTAATAACTACGTCCAATCTCAAATTGAGCAAGCCTAGGGCGACAGTGGCAAGGAAAAACTCCCTAGTTCTAGGAAGAAACCTTGGGAGGACCAAGACTCAAAAAGGGACCCAACCTCCTTGGGCGGCGTAGCTGATAAATACTAAGAGCGAAACTAAAGTCATGGAGTCAAAAGTTTGAATAGAATGTGAAGTCATGCACATCGGCATTAAGTGGCCCGGGTATGATGATAAAATCTAAGAGCGGAAACTAAAGTCATGGAGTCATGGTCGAAAATAAAATGTGAATATGCACAGTGGGAGCTCCATCAGATGTTACATCATGTGTAGGGCCGGAATCTGCCGGGAACTGCCGGAACAACAGCTCAGAGAGAAAAACAGAAAAATGTAATTAGTTTTGATTAAGAGCACAGGTCTATTAACAATCACTGATTTGCCATTGTCAATCACTGATGCCAAGTGTAGCATGAGGGACCCCGGCAGCATTAGCTATAGCAGCATAGCTAGAAAAAAGCTAGAAAGAGGAGAATTGGTAGGAAAAACACAGCCAAGAGGATCACATGAGACATTGCCAACCCCACGGGAGGCAGAAGACAGCAACTCAATGTTTCTGATCACCATAAGACTCTTTGACTATGAACCCCCAGCTCTGCCCTTAGTCTAAGGCAAGGATGCACGAGTCAAGATCACGAGGACCGAAGCCCAGTTCAGCCAGACTGACCACTCGACACTCCCGGCTAACGGACAAGGCATGCAGGCCAGACATGACTCCAGACTCCAGCCCCAGTGACCCAAGCCATGCATCCTGGTCTAAATCTAGAGAAAAGCCTGTGTAAATAAGTATGTATTTAGCCTAGACCTAAAAATTTGGAAAGTGTCTGAGTCTTGAACGAAAGTGGGAAGTTTATTCCACAGTTGGGGGGCCATGTATGAGAAAGCCTTTCCCCCTGCTGTGACTTTTTTAATTCTAGGAACTAAAAGAAGTCCTGCACGCTGTGAATGAAGTAGACGAGTTGGATTGTAAAACTCTAAGAGTTCACTCAGGTAATGTGGGGCCAGGCCATGTAGAGCTTTATAAGTTATAAGAAGTATTTTGTAATCTATGCGGAATTTGACTGGTAACCAGTGTAGTGATGATAGAATAGTAGTGATGTGATCAAATTTTCTAGTTCGAGTTAGCACCCAGGCAGCTGCATTTTGAACTAACTGAAGTTTATTTATAGATTTACTTGAGCATCCAGTAAGTAACAGTAATCCAACCTTGAGGTTATAAACGCATGAACAAGTTTCTCTGCATCATTAAAAGAGAGGATATTTCTAAGTTTAGCGATATTACATAATTGAAAAATAGCAATTCGAGTGATGCTGCTAATGTGCGCATCAAAGGAGAGATCTGAATCAAATGTGACCCCTAAGTTTTTTACAGACGGACTGAGCAATACTGGAGAGCCACCTAGATTTAGGATAGATGTAGCCAACCTGTCTCTCATAGCCTTGGGTCCCACTAATAGAACCTCAGTTTTATCTGAGTTAAGTAAGAGAAAATTAAATAACATCCAATCTTTTATTTCCTTTACACAGTCCTCAATTTTGTTGATTGTAAGGCTGTCATTAGGTTTGGCTGATATGTACAGCTGTGTATCATCTGCATAGCAGTGGAAACTAATGCCATGTTTACGAATAACTGAGTCTAGTGGCAGCATGTACAGAGAGAATAAAAGCGGGCCAAGCACTGACCCCTGAGGCACACCATACTTCACTTTTGAGAGCTTAGACCTTGGATTATTTAAATGAACAAACTGGTACCAGTCAGTTAAGTAGGATTTAAACCAAGAAAGTGCTAATCCCTTAATACCTACAGTATTTTCCTACCTACAGTTTGTTTAGTAACACATCATGATTTATAGTGTCAAATGTTGCACTTAAATCTAACAGAACACATCCCTTATCTGAGGACATTAACAAGTCATTTAGTACCCCAAGTAATGCTGTCTCAGTACTATGATGGGGCCTGAAGCCAGACTGAAATGTTTCATAAATTTCATTCCTTTGGAGGTAACTACAGAGCTGCTGATAGACGGCTTTTTCTAAGATTTTGGACAGAAACGGTAGATTTGAAATTGGTCTATAATTAGATATCACACAAGGGTCAAGATTGGCTTTTTAATCAGTGGTTTGATAACAACAGACTTAAAGGATTTGGGCACATAACCTAAGGCAAGGGATGAATTTAAAATAACTAACACTAGCTCTATAACACTAGGTAATACTTGTTTGAGTAGACGTGTAGGAATTGGATCTAACAAACATGTTGATGACTTAGACGAGCTGATCAGTGCGGATAGTTCAGTATTAGTAATTGGGGTAAAAGATTCTAATCTTGATTTACGGTATAATTGAACACAGATGTCTTACTAATGCTGCATCTGGAAAGGTTGCTGAACAGTTTGGTTTGATGTGATGAGCACTTGAGTTTTATGCCTAATGTTTTCGAATCTTATCATTAAAGAAAGTCATGAAAATCATTTAATGTTAAAAATTACACATAAATGGGAGAGTCCACTTTCTGTGGGGTTTTTTGTTCTAATTGGAGGACTGTATTTAAAGATAAATCTTGGATTATTCTTATTTTTCTCTATGATTGAAGAGAAAGAAGTATGCAGCTTCTAGCTTAGTAAGGGCATGCTTGCTTTGTACTCTGCCATGCTGTCCCTTCCAAGCAATCTTAAACACCTCCAATTTACTATGTCTCCACTTGCGCTCTAAAATGCCGTGCTTCTTTGCTTAAGGTACGGGTTGTGTGGTCATTTATACCAGGTATGGTGCTAGCCTTTTTTCCCTAATACGTTGACCATAGCAGGGGCACGTCGTGTCCAGGGTTTGAGCTAAGCACACATTCTAATGCTCATTTACACACTTCAAAGATGATTTATCTCCGTAGGTGTATTAAATTTTAAGTCTGGTAGGTTTTTAATAAACGCAGCTGGAGTAGCAGATGTGATAGTGCGCTTGGTGTGATAACGAGGCAGAAGGATTTTATTTATTAGAGATAGCTCAAATACTAAAAGATAGTGATCTGAAATCGAATCACTTTGCGGGAAAACATCAAGGTTATCTATATTGATACCAAATGTCAATATTAGATCTAAAGTATGATTACAGCGGTGGGTTGGTCCCATCACATTCTGAGTGATACCCATGGATTCTAAGATGGACTCGAAAGCAATTTTAAGTGGATCCTGCTCATTGTCAAAGTGAATATTGAAATCACCTACAATTAAAGCCTTATCTGTTGACAGTAGTAAGCAGGATTGACAGTAGTAAGCAGGATTCCAAAATTCCAAATCAATGGGAGAAAAATCGATACCTAGTCCCAAACAAATCGTCATAACTCAAAATAATTTGTTGAACAACGAGATACTTTGATGTCTAATTAAGGGGAAGTATCTCTATCATTTGAATTTTCTAGATAAAAGTATAATGATTTTGAATACGTTTGTTCAGTGAAAAAGTGAATTAATAAAAATCCCTAAAATCTCAGTTTCAAGTGATTTTGGACCTGTCAAACAAATGGTCATAACTCCAAAAAAATTAACCAATCAATTATCAGAAGTTTGTGTGAGAGAGGATCCCTTGCTGATCACTAGGATATAAAATGGTGTGGATTGATGAAAAAGCCTCCAAGTTATGACAGGTTAAACACAAATGAAACTTTGGAAAAAGCCTCCTCTGAGTTCCGAAAATTAACATGGCTGTCAATGAGAGAAGTTTTAATCCTTAGTCCTGAACAAATCGTCATAACTCGAAAAATAATTTGTTTAGCGATGCACTCTTTTGATGAATTATGAAGGGGAAGTATCTCTACCATTTGCAGTTTAAACGGAGTTTCTAGGTAAAAGTATCAGGATTTTAGAGAAGTTTGTTCAGTGAAAAAGTGAATTAATCGATTTTCCCTGAAATCTAGAGGGGCACACTCTAGCTTCTGCCATATTCAATGAATGGAGTGATTTTTAAAGAGTGATAGAAAGTGATCAAAGAGTGTTATCTGTCCGAAACTTGAGATGATGGGTCTCGGTCAGCCCAGGTCTGACCATGCCGAGATTCGCGTTTGTAGCTCAAAAATTCACCGAGTTATGGCAGTTTTAAAGGTTCAATTGTCAATGGGACTTTTTTTCACACAAATGCGAGTGTAGCGTGCGAATGCAACAACACGTCTCTTAGCTATCGACAAGCACACTTCTCCCGAACATGCCGGACGTTTTGGTGTTTGTCCCGTGTTGATATTTCGAAAACTGTAGGAGATACGAACAGAAAATTTGGTGAAATAATAATAACTAGAGAGGTGCATTTCCTGAAGAAAATGCGAGTGTGATTTCCACTCTGCAATGGTTGACCCTTAGTGTACCTCATGGGCGCAAAGGTCACCACATGTCACCTCAGATTGCACCCGGGACCAAGCTTGCCAAATTTCTTGGCTGTAGGTCGAAAATTGACTGAAATTGAGTCATTGGCCCACCCAGGGGCCTCAGTGCCCACCCGGGGTCCATAGGGGCCCCATGGGCATCACATGTCACCTCAGATTGCACCCGGGACCAAGCCTGACAAATTTCGTGGCCCTATGTCAAAAACTGACTGAGTTATGATTCATTAACTTTTGGCCCATTCATTTCCTATGGGAAAATTCGGACTTTGCGGGTCCCCTGTGGGGCCCCCCAAAGTCCAACTGGAGGGCCCTATACAAGCACAGCATTCCTGACCAGACCCAACACAATGGCGCTGGAACGGGGTCGATATCTCGAAAGCTGCGGTAGTTGAAAGCCTGAAAAAACGTGAAATATTAATAATAATAAGAAAAATAATACTTTCGGATAACAATAGTGTGATTGCCTATATAGGCAATCACACTAATAACTAGAAAGTGCAGTTCCTGCAGAAACTGCAAGTGTGTTGCGGCGGTGCGTTACCCTGCGACGTGCATCAAGGACCGAGTATGTAGGTCGAAAATAGACTGTAGTCATTGGCCGCTTGTCAATATGCATACTCCCCTATGCTTGTGTTGTCGTGTAGTTGTGAAACGTCATCAGTCGCAGCCCAAGCACTGTTGCATTTCTAACTTCGCATCTAACCAAGTACGCGTCAAATCCCCGGATGTGTTCTCGATCCGCCATATTACAGAGGATGCATAAGAGCAGACTTGTGCCGTCTTGAACAGCGAAATATGCCACAATGCATTGCCATGTCGGTAATGGCGTATGAGAGAATTCCCAACTGGATGTCTAATTTCTAAAGTAATACTGTTATTGTGTCATGAAATGAAGTTAGAAAAGTTTTTTAGGCGAGAATGTAGTAGTTTAAAATTGAAGTATGCGGTCAGTTTATCAGTGAAGATAAAGGTTACATAAAAAACTAATTAGCCCATTTCGGAGATGTGACGTAAAGTTATTAACGTATTTATTATGCATATATGTATTATATTATATTATTATTTGTTTGGTGCTTTCTTATGTTTGGGAAGCTTTTTATTGATGCTTAAATGCAATCGGTCCGTTGTTACACGTACATTAAAGTATTCAGAAGACAGTAAAAGATCGGAGCACGTGTTCCACTACTGACAGGCTTTATACAAGATGTTGTAGTATTTTATGTAGGTGTAAAAAGCAAACGGTGTTGTGTCCATACTCAAATATGCTGCTGTTCCAATTGCAGAATAGCCGAACTGCGTGCTCCATTCATCTGGAGAATGTACTCGCAAATATAACTTCTTACTCCAGACTTAGGAAGTATGCAAGTCCGAACTTGGCATAGTTGGTATTCAGAAACAGCCGTAGTGTCATCTTTACTGCATTTTAGTTTAATCTCTATATAATTCTGTCCTGTCGATGTCCTGTAGCGACGCCGTAATGATCAAGCCTTCAAGTCTCACGTACATCCGGGTTTTAACACAGAACTGAACAACACTGCAGGAGTCAAACATTTAAAGTGATTTAGCGCTTTCGTTTTTAGATTTTCCGCTGTGGTGTCTGATTTTTTGCTGTCGTATTAAACAAATTGATGCAAATCCATACCGATGGCTCTAATTTCAGCGCCGAACAGTGCTGTCTGTCATTGCGATCTGCTCTCCGTGTGTGGGCGTGGCCTGCGTGTGTGTATGTGTGTGTGTGTGTGGGTCAGACAGGCACCTGTGAAATCGTCACAGCCGTAGAATCTCTGTTTCACACCTCTGAAACAAACGGTCATAACTCCACAAATAATTAACCTATGGCTTATCTGAAAAGCTTGTGTGGGAGAGGTCCCCTTGCTGATCACTATGACATAAAATAGTGTGGATTGATGAGAAAGTGTCAGAGTTATGACAAGTTAAATACACCTGAAAATGTAGAAACAGCTCAGGCAAATATAATGGCAGTGAATGACAGGAGAAGAAGTACCTAGTCGTGAACAAATTTCCATAACTCGAAAAAGAATTTGTATACGGAAGAAATACTTGGATGATTTGTGAAGGGGAAGTATCTCTACCATTTACAGTATAAATGGAGTTTCTCGGTGAAAGTATCAGGGTTGTAGACACGTTTGTTCAGTGAAAAAGTGAATTAATCGCATTTGACTTCAAGGTACAGTGCCACACTGTAGCAGGGGCCATAGAGAATGAATGGAGTGATTTTGAAAGAGTGAAAGAAAGTGTTCAAAAAGTGCAATCTGTGCGAAACTTGACCTGAGATTTGTTGGTGATCCCAGGTCCGACCATGCCGAGTTTCGTGTTTCGTAGGTCAAAAATTGACCGAGTTACGGCAGTTAAAAAAAAAAAAACATGCAAGTGAATGGGAATTTTTTTCGCACAAATGCGAGTGTAGCATGCGAATGCAACAACATTTCTCTTAGCTATGAACAAGCACACGTCTCCAGACCATGCCGGATGTTTTGGTGTTTGTCCCATGTCGATATCTCGAAAAGTGTAGGAGGAGATACGTACAGAAAATCAGATGGAAAAATAAAAATCGAAGACCAATAGTGTGTTGCTTGTGCAACACACTAATAATAATAATATTACTTTCGGATAACAATAGTGTGATTGCCTATATAGGCAATCACACTAATTGTAAACGGAATAATAATACTTTCGGATAAAAAGTGTGATTGCCTAGAAAGTGCAGTTCCTGCAGAAACTGCGAGTGTGTTGCGGCGGTGCGTGCCCCTGCGACGTGCATCAGGGACTGAGTATGTAGGTCGAAAGCCGACTGTAGTCACTGTAGTCACCTCAGGGTGCACACGGGACCAAGGCTGCTGAATTACAAAACGTTAGATCTAAAACTGACTGAGTTACATTCAATGACCTTCCAGAGGCCCCAGTGACCCGTCAGGGACCTCAACGACAGCAAAGCATGACATGTCACCTCAGATTGCACCCGGTATCAGGCATGTCGAATTTTGTTGCTGTACATTGAAAATCAACTGAGTTATGGTCAATGACCTGCCAGGGGCCCCAGTGCCAATCCTGGGCCCTCAGGGGCCCCAGGGGCATGACATTTTACCTCAGATTGCACCTGGGACCTAGCCTGCCGAATTTCGTAGCCGTAGGTGGAAAATCATCTGAGTTGTGGTTACTGACCCGCCAGGGGCCGCAATGCCCAGCCGTGGCCCTTAGGGGCCCCATGGGCATCACATGTCACCTTAGATTGCACCCGGGACCAAGCCTGCCAAATTTTGTGGCCGTAGGTCAAAACCTGACTGAGTTACGGTCATTGGTCCAACCAGGGGCCGCAATGCCCAGCCGTGGCCCTTAGGGGCCTCATGGGCATCACATGCCACCTCAGATTGCACCCGGGACCAAGCCTGCCGAATTTCGTGGCCGTAGGTCGAAATCTGGCTGAGTTATGATTCGTTAACTTTTGGCCCATTCATTTCCTATGGGAAAATTGGGACTGCGGGGCCCCCCAAAGTCCAACCGGATCGCCCTATACAAGCACACCATTCCCGACCAGACCGGACCTAATGGCACTGGAACGGGGTTGATATCTCGAAAGTTGCGGCAGTTGAAATGCGTCAAAAATCGTGGAATAATAAACGGAACAATAATACTTTCGGATAACAATAGTGTGATTGCCTATATAGGCAATCACACTAATAATATGAAGAACAACACTAATAAGATCTCGGAAAACAGTATGTTGGCTTTTTCAAGAAAACCTAAATAATAAAGCTGTTACATTTGTATACATTTTCAGCTTGTTTTCTCCATATTCTGTGCTTTTAAAATATTTTTAAATTGTCTTTGTGACCACCCTCACCCTTCAAAGAAAGGTTTTTATTTTGTTTTGGAGTTATATTTTAGACTTAACTGAGTTTTTATATTTTTGCTTTCATGTCAAATCATAGTATCAGTTTTAGTTTTTCACATTCATCCCTATAACACTTGATTCCGCTTCCCTATCACATTATTTTTTTGTTTTTTGATAGCTCATTGAACTTGGCTAAACATGCAAATGGGGTACATTTGGTACATTTTCAGAATCAGCTGGGTTGGAGTGCTGTCATTCAAAGCATGCTTGCTAACACCCCCATCAGTGGTAACATTGATATTGAGATAGAGGGAAGTGCTTACAATGGGACCAGACCATCACTGAGCTCTGCCTGCTCTGGACTAGGTCGTTTTTTTGTGCAGTGTCACTGTCTCAGGGACAGGAGATGGTTTGGGAACCAGAAATTGACTCATGATTAAGGTTTTTCTGAGTACATAGTCACACAAAGAAGAATAACCGATGTCTAACAAATCTAAAAGACTACTGAACAGATACGAGAGTATCTAGAATGAATATGTGTACCAATAAAAGTTTAAACTGAAACTATTAAAGAGTAGGCTGTTGGACGAATGATTTCTGGATGGATGAGACCAAAATATAACTTTTTGGTAAAAAAGAAAAGTGTTATATTTGGAGAAAGGAAATCACTGCTTTCCAGCATAAGAACATTGTCCCATCTGTGAAATATGGTGGAAATATGGTAGAATCATGGTTTGGGCCTGTGTTGCTGTATCTGGGCCAGGGCGACTTGCCATCACTGATGGAACAATGAATTCTGAATTATGTCAGAGAATTCTAAAGGAAATTGTTAGGACATCCGTCCACTGAATCTCAAGAGAAGGTGGGTCATGCAGCGAGACGACCCTAAGCACACAAGTTGTTCTACCAAAGAATGGTTAAAGAAGAATAAAGTTCATGTTTTGGAATGGCCAAGTCAAAGTTCTGAACTTAATCCAATCAAAATATTGTGGAAGGACCTGAAGTGAGCAGTTAATGTGAAGAAGAGTTGGAGTTGTTCCATATGGAAGAATGGGCTAAAATTCCTGTGCAGGATTGATCAACAGTTACAGGAAACCTTTAGTTGCAGATATTGCCACACAGGGGGGTCAGAACAGATACAGAAAGCAAAAGTTCACATACTTTTGGCATAATTTTCCTGAATAAATAAATGACCAAGTATAATATTTTTGTCTCATTTCTTTTACTGGATTTTACTGGATGTGTGGAAATCTGATGATGTTTTAGGTCATATTTATGCAGAAATAAAGGATTCACAAACTTTCAAGCATCACTGTATGTTACTGAAACTTGCCTACAATTATTAGTCAATCATGCTGAAACATGCTCAAACATAAGTTTGGGACAAGTTTGGGATGTGTTACAAGTATTGCAAGTATTACTAGTATTTGATTCATGCCCTGATGAGTGCTTTAATGTGTTTAAAACCATTTTAATACACCATTCAATACCACCTGGAACACATTTAATTGTATATATACAATGGGGCAAAAAAGTATGACAGAGGTCTGTAATTTTCATCATAGGTACACTTCAACTATGAGAGACAAAATGAGAAAAAAAAACAATCCAGTAAATCACATTGTAGGATTTTTAAAGAATTTAATTGTAAATCATGGTGGAAAATAAGTATTTGGTCAGCAACAAACAAGCAAGATTTCTGGCTCTCACAAACCTGTAACTTATTTAAGAAGCTCTTCTGTCCTCCACTCACTACCTGTATTAATGGTACCTGTTTGACCTCGTTGTCTGTATAATAGACACCTGTCCACAGCCTCCAACAGTCAGACTCCAAACTCAACCATGACTAAGACCAAAGAGCTGTCGAAGGACACCAGGAAGAAAATTGTAGACCTGCACCAGGTTGGGAAGAGTGAATCTACAATAGGCAAGCAGGTCGGTGTCAATAAATCAACTGTGGGAGCAATTGTAAGAAAATGGAAGACATACAAGAGAAAATGATAATCTCCCTCGATCTGGGGCCCCATGCAACATCTCATCCCATGGGGTCAAAATGATCATGAGAACAATAAGCAAAAATCTCAGCACTATACGGAGGGACCTGATAAATTACCTGCGGATAGGTGGGAATAATGTAACAAAGGCTACCATCAGTAACACAGTATGCTGAGAGGGACTCAGATCCTGCAATGCCAGGCGTGTCCTCCTGCTTAAACCAGTACATGTACATGTACAGTACAGGCCCAGAATATCATGTGGTCAGATGAAACCAAAATAGAACCTTTTGG
Source organism: Ancistrus triradiatus (assembly GCA_025084515.1). Classification (NCBI taxonomy): domain Eukaryota; kingdom Metazoa; phylum Chordata; class Actinopteri; order Siluriformes; family Loricariidae; genus Ancistrus; species Ancistrus triradiatus. Next base: position 90,399 of record JAJAGP010001356.1, read on the forward strand.
TAAAAACTCAACTCATGTTTGAAGGAAGAAGAATGCTGAGTTGCATCCCAAGAACACCATACCTACTGTGAAGCATGGGGTGGAATCATCTGCAAAGGTGACAGAACGACTGTTCTGTCTTAAGGGAGGAATGAACAGGGCCAAGTATCGTGAGATTTTTAGAAAAAACCTCCTTCCATCAGTGACAGCATTGAAGATGGAATGTGGCTGGGCCTTCCATTGTGACAGTGATCCCAAATTCACCGCTCTCAACCTCAACCCAATTGAAATTTTGTGGCAACAGCCCCAAAACATCACTGCAAACCTAGTGAAGACTTACAGGAAATGTTTGGCTTCTGTCATTGCCAACAAAGGTTATGTTACAAAGTATTGAGTTGAACTTTTGTTACTGGCCAAATACTTATTTTCCACCATAATTTACAATTAAATTCTTTAAAAATCATACAATGTGATTTCTCTCTAATAAAATTACAGACCTCTCTCATCTTTCTAAGTAGGATAACTTGCACAATAAGTGGCTGACTAAATACCTTTTTGCCCTACTATATACACTGTATGTATATAGGTATGTGCCATTTAACATCTTGATTACATTGGATAGTCACATACTCTTTTTAGGCTATAATTGATAGACAGCATTACAAACAACACAGAAGATCAGCCAGATGAAACAGAGACTCAAAGAGTGAATATGAACCAGTTTATAGAGTTATTGTTTTAGAGTCAAGTAAAGTCAAGTCAGATCTATTTATATAGCGCTTTTTACAATGAAGCATTGTCTCAAAGCAACTTTACAAGTTTAGATTATCTCCTAATAACTACGTCCAATCCCAAATTGAGCAAACCTAGGGCGACAGTGGCAAGGAAAAACTCCGAGTGTTATAGGAAGAAACCTTGGGAGGACCAAGACTCAAAAAGAGACCTAACCTCCTTGGGCGGCGTAGATGGTAAGTCTAAGAACGAAACTAAAGTCATGGAGTCATAGTTCGAATAAAATGTGAAGTATGCACATCGGCATTAAGTGGCCTGGGTATGATGGGGCTGGAGCTGATGATGGAAGCAGCTTGAGTGAAGCTGCAGCGGATGAACATCATGTGTGGGGCTGGAACTGGTACTAGAACACAGAGAGAAAACAGAAAATGTAATTAGTTATTGATTAAGAGCACAGTGTCTATTAACAATCATTGATGCCATGTGTAGCATGAGACCCCGGCAGCATTAGCTATAGCAGCATAGCTAGAAAGAGGAGAACTGGTAGGTAACACAGCCAATATGGATCACATGAGACATTGGCAACCCCACGGGAGTCAGAAGACAGCAACCCAACGTCTCTGATCACCAAAGACCAAAGTTCTCCTCTTTCTAGTGTTCAGACTGATCGGTCTGGATATATGTATTGGGAAAGACCCGACAGCAGGGGATGCTGAATAAGCGGAAAGCAGTTATAGGGTCTATGTGTAGCAAATAAATGTGTAAATGTGGGGCCTGTGTGAATTTAAGTTGCTAGGCAGATATGAAGATATGAGGAAGTGAAACTTGTAGGGTATAAAAGGAGCCTGTTTGAAACAGAATGTTGGAACTCTGTACAGTCGTATGAAAAAGTTTGGGCACCCCTGATAATTTTCATGATTTTTCTTTATAAATCATTGGTTGTCCAGCTCAGCAATTTCAGGTAAATATATCATATAGCAGATGAACACCGTGATATTTGAGAAGTGAAATTAAGTTTACAGGTTTTACAGAAAGTGTGCAGTAATTATTCAAACAAAATTAGGCAGGTGCATAAATTTGGGCACCCTTGTCATTTGAATAACTTTAGCACTAATTATTGGAACACAAAATTTGTTTTGTAAGCTCATTGACCCTTGATCTACATACACAAGTGAATCCAACTATGAGAAAGTGTTAAGGTGGCCAATTGGAAGTTTTTCTCCTTTTTGCATCTTCTCTGAAGAGTGGCAACATGGGAGCCTCAAAACAACTCTCAAATGGCCTGAAAACAAAGGTTGTTCAACATCATGGTTCAGGGAAAGGGAAAAGCTCTCTCAGAGATTTCAGCTGTCAGTTTTCCACTGTGAGGAACATAGTGAGGCAATGGAAGACCACAGGCACAGTTCTAGTTAAGGAACTCCCGAAGTGGCAGACCAAGAAAAATCTCAGATAGGCAGAGGCGAAGGATGGGTGAGAACAGTCCATAGTCAAGCCACAGACCACCTCCAAAGACCTACAACCTCATCTTGCTGCAGATGGTGTCACTGTTTCATCGTTCAAGTATACAGCGCACTTTGCACAAGGAGAGGCTTGTATGGGAGAGTAATGCAGAAGAAGCCTTTTCTGCAGACACGCCACAAACAGAGTCACTTGAGGTGTGCTACATCACATTTGGACAATCCAGCTTCATTTTGGAATAAAGTGCTGTGTACTGATGAAACTAAAATTGAGTTATTTGGACATAACAAGGAGCGGAAAAGGAACACAGCATCCCAAGACAAACACTTGCTACCCACAGTAAAATTTGGTGGCGGTTCCATAATGCCCGCGGGACTGTGTGGCCAGTGCAGGTACTAGGAATCTTGTTAAAATTGAGGGTCGCATGGATTCCAGTTAATATCTCCAGATTCTTAAGAACAATGTTCAAGAATCAGTGACAAAGTTGCACCGAGGCCAACGACCCCAAACCCTGCTCATAATCTACTAAGGCATTCATGCAGAGGAACCAGTACAACGTTCTGGAATGGCCATCTCAGTCCCCAGACATGAATATTACTGAAAATGTGGGCTGTCCATGCTTGGAAACCATCAAAGATGACTGAACTGGAGATGTTTCTAAAGAAGAATGGTCCAAAGCACCTTCAACCAGAATCCAGACTGGAAGCTGTAGGAAGCGTTTAGCGGCTGTTATTTCTACAAAATGAGGATCTACTAAATATTGATGTAATTTTTCTGCTGGGGTGCCCAAATTTATGCACCTGCCTAATTTTGTTTGAATAATTACTGCACACTTTCTGTAAATCCTATACACTTCATTTCACTTCTCAAATATCACTGTGTTCATCTGCTATATGATATATTTAACTCAAGTTGCTGATCTGAACAACCAATGATTTATAAACTAAAATCATGAAATTGTCAGGGGTGCCCAAACTTTTTCATACGACTGTACAAGACTGCCCCAGATCTGAAAATACCTGCGCTCCACTCCCACCTTCGTGCATCTTCCGTTCATCTTCTGTCACCTTCTTTTCACTTTCCACCACCTTCTACCACTTTCTCTCTCCTCCTCCTTTGATCACATGCGCCTGCCTCTTGCCTTCCAGCACATTCCAGCCACTATATAAACTGTCTTCCCTCACACTCTCGTCACTGAGTCTCGTGGTTCCTACCGCGTCTCTCCAGCTCTCGCACGATCTATTCCCATGCCTTTCCCGGAGTCAGCTCCAGGGATGCCCGTCTCAGTCCAGGGGTCGCCCGTCCCAGAGTCTGCGTGCTTGAGCTTTCTAGCTCAGAAATAGATCACGTTGGCCTGGCGGCTTTACCATCACCTTCGGTATCTAGGCTCAAGCCGTCCAATAACGAGTCGGCCATTTTCGAGACCTCTCAAAGGTCGTCCAACCCGGAATCTGTCCCGAATCAGTCCGAGATTGCTCCGAGTCCGCTTGAGACCTTTCAAGGATCGCCTATATCTGAGAGCGTTTCAAGTTCGCCTTTGTCTGAGACCTTCCAAAGGTCCTCTATCTTCGAGACCTACCAAAGGTCCTCTATCTTCGAGACCTCCCTAAGGTCTTCTAAATCCGTGCCCGCTCTAAGCTCGCCTTCGTCAGAGACCTCCCAAAGGTCCTCTCTCCTCGAGACCTCTCTAAGGTCGTCTAAATCCGTGTCTGATCTAAGTTCACCTTTGTCAGAGACCTCCCTAAGGTCCTCTTTCCTCGAGACCACTCTAAGGTCATCTAAGACCGTACCTGCTCTAAGTTTGCCGATATCAAAGGTCCTGTCAAAGGTCCTCGATCCCCGAGACCTCTCAAAGATCTCCTAAATCTGAGTCCATCTCCAACCATTCTGAGGTTGTAGCAAGCTCGTCATATTAGATTCCTTCCTGAATCCACCTAATTCAGAGACCTTCCAAGGGTCGTTCACCTCTGAATCCTTTTCAGATCAGTCTAAGCTACCTAACTCTAAGCCACCCTTTAGTCAGTCCTGAGTCTCTTCAGGTTCCGAATCTATTGCAGTCCCGTCCAAACTCCGTCTAACCTCCACTCCGTTCTGTGTCCATCCGAGCCTGTCCCAGTCCCTATCAAGTCCGAGTTCCAATGTCATGTTTTGTCTGTGTGCATTCAGCGTCCGTGTACCTTTCTGTCTGTCCAAGCTGCATTTAGGTCCGAGCCCCTTCTCAGTCTGTCTATATCTCTGATCCGTCCGAGTCCACTCTTCATCTGTCTAAGTCTGAATCTGTCCTCTTTCTACCCAAGTCCATTCTGTGTTCATCTGGCTCTGTCAAAAGTATGTCTAGTTCTGAATCTGTTCCCAATCTGTCTGTGTCTGACGAATCTTCGTCTATGTCTGAGTTTGTTCTGTGTTCGTCTGAATGTGTCCTGAGTCCCTCTACCCCTGACTCTGTCCCTAGTATGTCTAAACCCGACCAGAATCCATCCAAGTCAGTATTCATCCCTGAGTCAGTCATGTCAGGGACCCCTCAAAAGTCATCCGGGACCTTCTTAGGACCACCTGAGACTGAGGCCTTCCAGAAGTCATCAGCTCCGGGTCCCGCACCAGGGCCCTAGTGTCTACACTGAGGTCATTACTCCCGGAGCCTGTGCCTAGACCATCTGCCCCTGAGATCTTCCAGAGATCATCAGCTGCCGTGCCTGCCTCGTGGTCACCAGTCCCAGTACCAGCTCCAAGGTCGACACTCTTGGTTCCTACACCAAGATTGCCAATCCCAGTACCAGCTCCGAGGTCTTCAGTCCCAATACCTACGCCAAGATCGTCTGTTCCGGTCCCTGCACCACGCTCGCCAAGTCCAGTACCTACACCTAGATCGTCGGTCCCAGTCCCTACGTCTAGATCATTTGTCCATGAGATCTTCCAGAGCTCGTCGGACTCGGTGGGGGGGGGGGGGGCTGTACACCGCACGCGCAGCTGCGCTCCATGCCCCACCTTCGTGCATCTTCCGTTTTTCACCTTCTGTCAACCTTTTTTTTCCTTGCCACTGTCGCCCTAGGCTTGCTCAATTTTGGGATTGGACGTAGTTATTAGGAGATAATCTAAACTTGTAAAGTTGCTTTGAGACAATGCTCCATTGTAAAAAGCGCTATATAAATAAATCTGACTTGACTGACCTTCTTTTCACTTTCCACCACCTTCTACCACTTTCTCTCTCCTCCTTTGATCACATGCACCTGCCTCTTGTCTTCCAGCACATTCCAGCCACTATATACACCGTCTTCCCTCACACTCTCGTCGCTGAGTCTCGTGGTTCCTACCGCGTCTCTCCAGCTCTCGCACGATCTATTCCCATGCCTTTCACTCTGTCGCCTTCGCATCCTACCGCTACTTTCTACCGTGCCTCACTTCTCATCCTCCTAACTAATCTCTCCCAAGCCTTCATCTATTCGTCCTACCCTCTCTATCCGTGTCTATCACGTCCTTTATTTTCATCTAGCCACCGTCTATCACTCACCTACCTGATCTCTCGCATTTCCCTTCGTCTAGCCGGCCTTGCCGTTCATGTTTCACATATATTTGTTCCGTTGTCTGTTTTTACGTTCGCTTATTAGTTTCCTTTCGTTAATAAACGCCGCCTTGTCCAGATCCACTCCTGCGTGTGTCTCCTCTATTGTACAGCCGGCGTTACACTTTGTATGGTTGAATTAAGCTTTGAGGCTCTGCTTGTGACCAGCGACCAACATACAAAGTTTTTAAGAGTAGAGTAAGAGTAAATGAGAAAAAGGTTGAAAATACCTACAGGAAGCGCACCTGTGAAGATTCCGTGATTGCATGGTTAGTAGCCCTCAGGTCGAGTTGGGACCTGGAAACTCTTGAACATTACCACATATACTGGTACTAAGTAGGTAGTCCTGCAGGCAGAGCCCCAAAAACTCCTGACATACATACATAAACTGATGGTATTTATTGGCTGTGTATGCTTGGCAAGCGGAAAACCCCTTAGCTGGATGCAGCTAAGGTTTTATACACATGGTATCTGGAGCTGTATGTTCACGTGGAAGCTGGGAGCTCCATGAGTTGCTAGTGAGAAACCTGGGGAGGGATTGTGGCCGCCCCAAAATATCTCAGAGCGAGGCCTTGAATTGTCATAGAATGATTCTAAAGACGCTGGACGGGCAACGGGCCCTGGAGGTTTATGGCTCCCTCCTAAAACGGGTCAATACATCACAAACTGATTTAGAGTGAAGCAATCACAGGGAGTGTAGGGACCTTTATATGCTGGTCAAAAGTATTGAGTTCTGCTTGTTTTGAATCTTGTGTTGATGTTATAATTGTGGTAATACCTGAATCTTGGTTTTGGTTTTATGAACCGGGATATATTTTGAGGCCAGGAATAGAGCAGTCTTGCGGTTTGCAGCAGACGGGTAATGCTGCACACCAAATAAGGAACTGAGAATGGCACGTCATTGTAAAATGTGTTGCCTGCCATACAAGATAGTATAATAGTGCACTGAAACATGAGCGAAAGTGATGGAATAAATAGAAACAGTGCCGAAAGGAAATGGAAGAAGTATTAGAAAATGATGCGCTTGTACTATATGTATTAAGTGTAGTAGTGTCCATGTTTTATTTTTATTTATTTAACTTTTATTTAACCAGGAAATATCCCATTGAGATTAACAACCTCTTTTTCAAGGGAGTCCTGGCCAATATGGCAGCAGCAAACACAAAACACACAGTAGAAACATAAAATTGTAAACATATTATGAGAAACAATTGCAAATTGTACACTTAGCCTCAGTAACTTTTAGTTGGGATTTAAAAGTGCTCAGAGAAATCAATTCAGCTAGTTTCCAGTCTTTCTGCAGCATGTTCCATGCATAAGGTGCAGCATAAACAAAGGCCCTTTTACCTAAATCCGTTCGAGCAAAAGGGACAGAAAGCAACACACACTCCTGCAAACGAAAAGAATAAGATTCAACATTTCTCCGAGTGATTAACATACAAATGTATGAAGGCAACAGTCCTAAAATTGCCTTATAAATGAAAATATAAATGTATACATAATCACACAAGTGTGTGAAGTCTAGAAGTCACGTGAAGTCAGTGAGTGATTGTATAGGAGGCTTGCAGGAAGTAGAGTAAAAGTAAGTAATGAATTACTAAGTGTTGGATTTTAGAAAGTAGGAAAGAAAATAGAAAGAGACCAAGATAACTTGTGGTCACACGTGAATAGGCAGTAGAGAATAAAATTTGTGAAGAAAATCGAGAGAGAAAGAAAATGAATTGGAAAGGCAGTTTTACTCGTGGATCTATGAAAGGATTGAAATTGTCTTAAGTGTAAAGTAAAGTGTGAGTGCGAGGATGTCTGGAGTGTGATTGTGTTTGTTTTAATAGTGTTGTCTTGATTGTGCTGTTATTAGATAAACTGAAGTTAGAATACTATGTAAATAAAATAGTTACAATAAGGGAAATAATAATTGACAGAGCATAGGCGAGGTAGAGGAGATTTAAGATTGAAATTATAGGGAAGTTGAGGTGTAGGAAAAAATGCAATTATCCTATACCTGTACGATTATGTGGCAGATGCTGTTTCGTTTCAGAATGTATGTGTACGTATGTTATGTTATGTTTCAAGGAGACCAAGGTGGTGAGACATACAGCGCTGTACAATGGTTGCACGATAATGCACAGAACGGACACTCATTTTCGACCATATGAGGCACCATTTGCCTGGACTGAGGAGAGTGTAATTTCCTCAAACCAAAGGTGCAGTCATTCCCAACAGCATGGGGTCTTCCACTCTCACCTCAAGACACACACACCATCCTGTATGAAAACTACATATTGCCACAGTCAGCTGACACCCAGGTGATAACTGTGTCCCCTTGTTATATCAAAGGTTTTTACTGAATATAAAGATATGTAGCCTGAGAACCCGAAAAGGTTGGAAGTAAGAAAGAGAGCTTTGAGTTGAGAGAACATCGAGAGGCCGACATTCGTTACCATCGCGATCCATAATTTCTTGTAAGTTTGTAATATTTCTCTGTATTATTATTATCTGTCTTTTGTAATAAATTCACTGTTACTCCTTTCTTTATACTAGTCTTCTAGTAGTCCTTTCTAGACAGATAATGTATATGTAATAATAGATCTCTTGAAAGCTGTATAGTTAGGCATGTTAATGGTCATCCTCTGCCTAGAAGATCTAGACGAAAATCCTCTGCCTAAAAGACTAGATCTTGATATGATTCTAGCTAGCACGTTGATAAAAAACCTCTGAACTAACTTAATGCATTAATACACTAGATATGTTGTAACCGACCTCTGACAGACTTAAATAAGGTGTATTATATAATATACACTGAGTTTGCACGTCGGTATGAACCTCTGAACTAGAGTAACATTAATAGGAGATAAAACCATTAAAGTAAATGCTGGGGCTCTTTACCCCACACATCTAAAAGTTATATAGAATTTGGAGTCAGATATTAAATTAAACCTGGAGTCAGATCATAACAATAATAACACGCATCTATCCTTCGACTGCGTCCTATTTCCGTCTTTGGTCATAGAGTCGCAGAGGGTTAATAAGAGCTCTGATAATCTCAGATATAAAAACCCTACAGAGGTGTAGTATTGATATTTAATAAGAAGAGAATACACTGAGTTTTCGACAAGTAAAAGAGGTGTACACGGAGTGAATGAGATAAGCTGCTAGAGTGTGTGTGACCTCGACAGTGTGAAACTTAGGTGTGTGTGTGTCTGGTTTTTGTGTGAAACTGCAGTGAAGGGGGGGGGGGGGGAGAAAACAAAAAAAGTAAATCTGTGGACATGAATTAAAATAAAATACAGTGTAGAGACATTTTAGCAGGGTGGAAAAGGTTTGAAAAACAGAGTGCGCTATTAGAGGATGTAAAATAAGACATATCAATTACTTAATATAAGAGAAAATGAGATAAAGCGCAACACGCTGTATGGTTTGATAATTATAGAAGTGTGGTACACAAAAGTACGTTTACTAGGGAAATCTAGGGAATTCAAGGGAAATTTTGTCCTAGATATTTTTTAAAAATATTTTAGTTTGATGTTAGTTCGATTAGTTGGTTGAAGAAGCATAATTTATATTTGTGTGGATAATTCTTCATTGTCATTGTTAACTGGTGAAAAAATAGAACCTAAGCTTCTAAAATGATATTATGCGAGCATATATTATCAAGGTGTTATACAGATATTGCAATATATGAATATTAATTATAGTAAAGGGTGACAGAAAACACTCAAAACTGTCCCATTCTACCTATCTATTTGCTGAAAATATATAGACCAGCAAATAAGTTTAGTATCTGATAGATTTTAGGAAAGGTTGTTTAGAAATATATAAAATCAACAAAGTATATAGAGTATGTGAGCTATAAGTTCAATTGCTCGGATTAGGGAAAGTTTAGAGTAGTGGGTATAGTATGTTTTAATCTACACCTAAAACAGGTTTGATAACGCTGAACAGAATTGATATTAAAAGTGCTGGAACTTATTTCTAGACATAAACCTAGAAGTTAAACATTTTACAAAGTGCTTTACACAAGCAAGAGAGTTTAAAACAAAAAAATGACAAAGTATAATGATAAATGTGAATGATAAAACAGTAAGATGAAAGAAAATGGAAACATTAAAAGCAATAAAAGAGTGTATAGTTTTGTGATCTTATATTACAAGTATTATTCTTGAATGGTGTACTTTTACTGAAGTATTATTTTACCATGGATAACTTATTTTATTAACTAGGTGATTTCTGTACAACACCACAGAGCAGAGTGAACTTTCTGTGAGTGAGATGAATTTTTTGGTGTCCCTGTAGAGCAGTTGACAGACTCGCATATTTAGTTCTGTTTCTGAAGGAGCACAGATGAGAGTAACCTGCGCATGTACAAACGGTCTAGCTAAGGACCAACCTGTTCTTTGGTCCTCCCATTTGATCAGCTGATTGACATGTCGGAGCAGTTGAGTTGAGATCAGAAGAATTATCAAGACTTTTGGAGCATAATAGTAAAGTTCAACTTTATCAAACACTGCACTTGTATGATTGAAGTTGTAAGCAGAAATCAGTAATTCATGTTACTCAGTCTGAGGTATCATTTGATTTGGGCATGGCTGAATGGATCTGAAAATGGGTTTATCTTTAGGGTAATAAATCTATGTACATATGGAAGGCAGAAGAAAATAAGACCTTCCTGCTGGAACATGTGATTATATATGGACGTCGAGAAGAAAAACAAGGAGAGTAATGGTGCTGCTGTAAACCAGAATCAAGACAGTGCGGATGAAAACATACTGTGTTGTCAGGGAAAATTCACTGGGTGTAATTTAATTTAACGTCAACACAGAGGCCCACAGCCTGAGGCCTTAGCAGAAGAATTATTAATTGTTAGTTATTATTAGTATTATTAGTTATCTTAGTGTTATTAATAGTTATCGATCGTTTTATCCAATTTGCCCTAATTATTGCCGGTGATTACAAAATAATTGAATAGAATTAAATAAAGAGCCATGCATCAATGAGTTAGCGCAAAATTTATTTGATATTGGATCTGTTTCTAGCTTATAGGTTGTCACGCTCCACGGCGGCACGCACCGCCCCCGCCATGTTTTGGACCTATTAGGAAGCCCCACGGCGATCGGATTGACGATTGCATTCTGCTGTGGGGTTTCCTATAAAGGCGCGCCCGCGAGAGACTCACCTCGCGGTTTATCGTGTGTACTCCATGCCCGTAGCGTCCCTACGCGCCGCACCTCTCATCGCCGCGTTCGTCCGTTCCCTCCGTGCCTCGTAGGTTTCCAGGTATCGCTCATTTAACTCACTTCCGCGTATGTTTGTTTCTCACCCGTTTTCCGGCTGCGGCTCAGTTTATGTTTTCCTACCTGTTTTCGTTTCATGCCCGTTTTCCGGCTTCGGCCTAGTTTTTGTTATACTTTGTTATACACCCGTTTTCGGTCCTCGCCTGTTTCTGTTCGCTGTGTCTTTCCTTTTGTTAATAAATCCCCATTCTTTCAACCTGCGTTCGTCTCCCTTCATTTCGCGCCTCCCTCCGTTACAGAATAAACGCCTAGAAATGGAGACGGCAGGTATTCCCGATATCTCCTTCCTCACCAGCCGTTTCAACGGCGACCCCGCTCGTTTGCCCATCGTTCATTAACAACATTGCCGTCGTTATTTCAGTTTATACCCCACAGAGACCGATTATGACAGGGTACGTTTTGTTTTTTCTGCACCTCACCGGTGAGGCTCTAACCTGGGCCACCCGACTGTGGGTCCATCCTTAAGACTGGCACCGTAGAGCGGGTTCCTGGAGGAGCTGGATACCGCTTTCGGCTCTCCACGGGTCACCACGGCCGCGGGTTCCGGTGTTTTTGAACCCGTTCACCCTATCCGCTCGACTCTGGTTGGTCATGTGCTGGATCCCAGCTTTGCCACCAGTCGGACCGTCCGAACCAAGCATCCATGAAACACACATGAATGTCTGACTCTCTATTGCTCGATAGTCATCACTCCCAATCGCTCTAATCTCACCTCAGAAACCTTTAGCTACCGATAACTTATATCTTTAGTCGCTCTTGTTTCACGCCCACTCCTGCATCACGAACAGTCGTGCCCACTCCTGCACCACGGACAGTCGTGCCCACGTCTGCACTTTCCAGTGGCAACCCCCAGAGGAAAACCTCCTGGACTGTCTCCTCCACGGAGAACCCAAGTCGTCGACACCGCTCTGCGGCCACATGTCGTCGCCTCTGCTGGCAAGCATCGCCGCCTCGCCTCTGCTGGCAGCATCGCCGCCTCGCCTCTGCTGACAAGGCATCGCCGCCTCGCCTCTGCTGACAAGCATCGCCGCCTCGCCTCTGCTGACAAGCATCGCCGCCTCGCCTCTGCTGTCAAGCATGGCCGCCTCGTCGACCCTGCTCTCAAGCATCGCCTCGTCGACTCTGCTCTCAAGCATCGCCTCGTCGACTCTGCTCTCAAGCATCGCCTCGTCGTCGACTCTGCTCTCAAAAGCATCGCCTCGTCGACTCTGCTCTCAAGCATCGCCTCGTCGACTCTGCTCGTCAGCCTCAACGTCGTCCCCGACTCTGCTGTCAAGCATCCCGTCGTCCACGACTCTGCTGTCAAGCATCCCGTCGTCCACGACTCTGCTGTCAAGCATCCCGTCGTCCACGACTCTGCTGTCAAGCATCCCGTCGTCCACGACTCTGCTGTCAAGCATCCCGTCGTCCACGACTCTGCTGTCAAGCATCCCGTCGTCCACGACTCTGCTGTCAAGCATCCCGTCGTCCCACGACTCTGCTGTCAAGCATCCCGTCGTCCACGACTCTGCTCTCCAGCACCACGTCGTCCACGACTCTGCTCTCCAGCACCACGTCGTCCACGACTCTGCTCTCCAGCACCACGTCGTCCACGACTCTGCTCTCCAGCACCACGTCGTCCACGACTCTGCTCTCCAGCACCACGTCGTCCACCGACTCTGCTCTCCCAGTACCACGTCGTCCACGACTCTGCTCTCCAGTACCACGTCGTCCACGACTCTGCTCTCTCAAGCACCACGTCGTCGACTCTGCTCTCAAGCACCACGTCGTCGACCCTGCTCTCAAGCATCACGTCGTCGACCCTGCTCTCAGCATCACGTCGTCGACCCTGCTCTCAAGCATCACGTCGTCGACCTGCTCTCAAGCATCACGTCGTCGTCGGCTCTGCTCTCCAGCATCACGTCGTCGTCGACTCTGCTCTCCAGCATCTCGTCCACGACTCTGCTTCTCAGCATCTCGTCCACGACTCTGCTTCTCAGCATCTCGTCCACGACTCTGCTTCTCAGCAGCTCGTCCACGTCTCTGCTTCTCAGCAGCTCGTCCACGACCCTGCTCGTCAGCCTCATGTCATCGTCGCTGCTAGTCAGCCTCACGTCGTCGTCGCTGCTCGTCAGCCTCACGTCGTCGACTCCGCTCTCCAGCCTCCAGTCGTCGTCTCCGCTTGCCAGCCTCACGCAGTCGACTCTGCACGGCAACCCCCCGACTGCTGGCGGTCCCCTCCTAGGGTCCGCCCGACGAGACGACGTCCCGAGACGGAACTGCACCCGGGGGTCTCTTTCAGGAGTCCTAGCTCCATCTCGGACTCCTTGGGGGGGGGGCCTGTCACGCTCCACGGCGGCACGCACCGCCCCCGCCATGTTTTGGACCTATTGGGAAGCCCCACGGCGATCGGATTAACGATTGCATTCTGCTGTGGGGTTTCCTATAAAGGCGCGCCCGCGAGAGACTCACCTCACGGTTTATCGTGTGTACTCCATGCCCGTCGCGTCCCTACGCGCCGACCTCTCATCGCCGCGTTCGTCCGTTCCCTCCGTGCCTCGTAGGTTTCCAGGTATCGCTCATTTAACTCACTTCCGCGTATGTTTGTTTCTCACCCGTTTTCCGGCTGCGGCTCAGTTTATGTTTTCCTACCTGTTTTCGTTTCATGCCCGTTTTCCGGCTTCGGCCTAGTTTTTGTTATACACCCGTTTTCGGTCCTCGCCTGTTTTCTGTTTGCTGTGTCTTTCTTTTGTTAATAAATCCCCATTCTTTCAACCTGCGTTCGTCTCCCTTCAGTTCGCCTCCCTCCGTTACATAGGTGAAATTGATAATTCTAATCTCTGCCTGAAGACTCCCTATCTGCTATTAGATTTTTGACGGCTAACAAATTATACCTTGTACAGAAATTTGGCAAGTTTTGTAAATTTACCGTTCAAGTTTGTTGGGTCGTGACTTGATGTTTTGTTTGAATGTATTATTGACACAGAATTGTGTATGTGCAAAAGTAATGGAAAATTGAAAGTACTGATACCTATACTGCTCGGTAATAACACCATGTCTGACTTTTCTATCCTTTACAAGGGCATCTGCTGACTGGCCAGTGAGAGGGCTGGTTAGTCAATGACGGGTAAGATCCCACCACGAAATTGGGACAACCTAAGGCAGGAACAGCCATAATACTGGCCACAGCACGGTATGGAACAGATGCCGGACATTGCTGAAAGGAGGCAGAAATGACCTGCGATTGCGGTCAAAGGAAATCTTTTGGATGGAGAATTGGAAAAGCTGATGCTTACACCAGTCTTATTATCAAGCAGTACTCAAAAACAACGGGAATAAGCAAACCTTTTAGAGGGACATTGGTTCACGATCTATCTGACTGACATTATACATTTGGCATTGTGCAAGATTTGGTGAATATGTAGTCCATATGAGGGAGTATTAAGATAGAGTGACCTAAATATTTAGGCAAATTGAACTAGCTGATGTGAGAAAATCTATTAGACCCATTTTAAAATAGCATAAAATACAGAAATTACATAAAACATAGTGAAAAGAAAATCTATAAATTGGTGTCACTCAACTTCTCGTATACTAAAATATTTTACTGAACATAAAAGAAAATATAATAATGAATACATAGTAATAGTAAAGGTAATAATCCTGAAGATCAATTTCTCCCCTTGTACGTGCTACAAAAAGCAATTAATACTAGGTTAGGCGTGATAATAATAGAGAGTGACAGTGACCAAGGTACCACATTTTTATCCAGAATGAAACATAAGTAGCAATTGAAAATATCTGAACATTAACTGGAAATTAAAGGCACCCATGATGCTGGTATAATTGATAGTACGCTATGATAAATTTATTAGTGTGTTACTAAAACGTCTGAAATTGCCCAAATCAGGTAGTCAGTACAATTGACTGAACAATAACAGTAAAGTACATAATTGAAGTTTAAATATAATAAAAGCCGAAAGTATGGACACAGGAACCACAAAAGTTAAAGAAAACCGTTGAGAAATGACAGTGGCCTTGCAGTAGCACCAATCAGTCTGCTCTTATTGTTAGTTTGATGTTCGTTTAAGATTTGCATGGTGTCAACCATTGCAAAAAGGGGGAGGTACTAGGTAGTGAGAAAAGTGAGAAAATCAGATCTGGTAATGGTACACATTTTGAGGCAAAAGGCTTGAAGTATGTGGAGTAAGTACTGTGTATCACCCCAGTCTCGAGGTAAGGTGGAGAAAATAAGATCAAAGATTGAAGATCAAATAGAATTGGGGAAATGCTTTACCTCTGGCCTTGTCGAGCATAAGAAGTTCAGTTAACCGAGTGACAAGCTTCACTCCCTTTGAGTTGCAACAGGAAGAAGATTTCCAGGACCAGGTGAACCATTGACTTGGATGTTATTGATTGGATGTTATTTAATTTTCTCTCAGATAAAATAACTCAGATAAAACTGAGGTTCTATTAGTGGGACCCAAGGCTGTGAGAGACAGGTTGGCTACATCTATCCTAAATCTAGATGGCTGTCCAGTATTGCCCAGTCCGTCTGTAAAAAACTTAGGGGTCACATTTGATTCAGATCTCTCCTTTGATGCGCACATCAGCAGCATCACTCGAATTGCTTTCTTTCAATTACGTAATATCGCTAAACTTAGAAATTCCTCTCTTTTAAATGATGCAGAAAAAACTTGTTCATGCGTTTATAACCTCAAGGTTGGATTACTGTAACGCCTTACTTACTGGATGCTCTAGTAAATCTATAAATAAACTTCAGTTAGTTCAAAATGCAGCTGCCCGAGTGCTAACTCGAACAAGAAAATTTGATCATATCACTCCTGTTCTATCATCACTACACTGGTTACCAGTCAAATTCCGCATTGATTACAAAATACTTCTTATAACTTATAAAGCTCTACATGGCCTGGCCCACATTATCTGAGTGAACTCTTAGAGTTTTACAATCCAACTCGTCTACTTCGTTCGCAGGGTGCAGGACTTCTTTTAGTTTCCTAGAATTAAAAAAGTCACAGCAGGGGGAAAGGCTTTCTCATACATGGCCCCCCAACTATGGAATAAACTTCCCACTTTCGTTCGAGATTCAGACACTCTCCAAAGTTTTTAAGTCTAGGCTAAAGACATACTTTATTTACGCAGGCTTTTGACTAGATTTAGACCAGGATGCATGGCTTGGGTCGCTGGGGCCGGAGTCTGGAGTCATGTCTGGTCTGCCTGCCTTGTCCACTAGCCGGGAGTGTCGAGTGGGCGGTCTGGCTGAACTGGGCTTCGGTCCTCGTGATCTTGACTCATGCATCCTTGCCTTAGAATAAGGGCAGAGCTGGGGGTTCATAGTCAAAGAGTCTTATGGTGATCAGAGACGTTGGGTTGCTGTCTTTTTGCCGCTCGGGGTTGCCAATGTCTCATGTGATCCCTCTTGGCTGTGTTTCCTACCAGTTCTCCTCTTTCTAGCTTTCTAGCTATGCTGCTATAGCTAATGCTGCCGGGGTCTCATGCTACACTTGGCATCAGTGATTGACATGGCATCAGTGATTGTTAATAAACACTGTGCTCTTAATCAATAACTAATTAAATTTTCTGTTTTTCTCTCCGAGCTGTGTTCCGGCAGTTTCCGGCCCCACACATAATGTTCATCTGCTGGGGCTCCACTCAAGCTGCTTCCGTCATCAGCTCCAGCCCCATCATACCCGGGCCACTTAATGTCGATGTGCATAATTCACATTTTATTCGACCATGACTCCATGACTTTAGTTTCGCTCTTAGATTTATCATCATACCTGGGCCACTTAATGTTGATGTGCATACTTCACATTCTATTTGAACTTTGACTCCATGACTTTAGTTCGCTCTTAGATTTATCATCTACGCCGCCCAAGGAGGTTGGGTCCCTTTTTGAGTCTTGGTCCTCCCAAGGTTTCTTCCTAGAACTAGGGAGTTTTTCCTTGCCACTGTCGCCCTAGGCTTGCTCAATTTGAGATTGGACGTAGTTATTAGGAGATAATCTAAACTTGTAAAGTTGCTTTGAGACAATGCTCCATTGTAAAAAGCGCTATATAAATAAATCTGACTTGACTTGACTTGATGACCAAATTGGAAGGTAAAACACACAGAGTATTTTAATGCACTTGGAGATCTTGTTTCAGAAAGAAAGGTGGCGTGAAGTAAGGAACGATTTCAGACACCGAGTGGGTTTATCTGAAGAAGAGGTGGTTGAGACCATTCCACGTGGTGGAGAGCCACGCAGCCCGGTTGAAAGACAAGGGTACCACAGGAGTCAGTGCACTCCAACAGCAGAGCCTGGAAGGAGTGTGACTGAAATGGAGGGCAACATTAGACGATCATCAGCTGCCACGTCAATGCAGGCAGCTCCTTCATCTGTACAGGGTCAACAAGGAACATAGGGGTTGACTCGATGAACCAGCTTGAGACAAGTGAAACAATTCATTGACCATTTTTCTAAAGGGGGTAAGAGTAACCTCCCAGAACAAAAGGGACAGGGTGTCACGACACCCGGGGAATCTACGCCACGACAGCAGAGGAAGTCGTCACCGGAGTTCTGACCTCTTCACTTCCGGTGCATGGCCATTTTGGGGACTTATTTAAGCGCGGCAAGTTTGAACACTTGTTGCGAGGTTTCGTCAGTGTTTCTACCTGTCATTCTGAGCGTTTACTTCTGAGCTGGATTTATATGGTTACCGACATTGCTTTTGTTTATCAATCTCTGAGTTTGCCTACCCCTCTTGCTGTGTTTGCCGATTGTTTGCTATCCCTGGTATCTGACCCCACTCTGCCTGTTTCGATTATGATTTGGATTATCCCTAATAAACCTGCACTTGATTCCTACTCTGTGTGTGTGCTACATCACAGAAAACCTCGCCACATCTATGGAATCAACAGGTTTGAACGACCGGCTCAACAAGCAGGAGGAGAAGATGGAGGAAATCGCCCGCTTAGTGCAAGAACTTCTCCTCTGTTCAGCACCTCCGCTGCCGGTAAGTCCTGAACCGGCCAACAACATGTTAAGCTCCACCGGAGGAGCTACCGCGGCTGCTGCTGCACCTCGAGCGGTTCCGGTTCCAGTCCATGTGGCTATGCCTGAGCGATACGATGGTTCGCTTCATACCTGCAAGGAGTTTTTGATGCAATGCAGCATACATATAGAACACCATCCCGAACAGTTTCTCTCGAACACTGATAAGATACATTTTGTCATCTCTTTATTATCGGGCAAAGCCAAACAGTGGGCAACTGCGTTATGCACCCAGGGGAGTCCCGCTTTGACGTCTGAGGAAGCTTTTTACTCCCTGTTCAAGGAGGTCTTCAAACATCCCACCGCGGGACGGGATGTCGGAACTGTTCTGTGCTCACTTTGTCAGAGTAGACGTAGGGCTGCGGAGTACGCCTTAGAATTCCGTACCATGGCGGCTGGGAGCGGCTGGAATGAGCCTGCTCTCCTCACAATGTTTCAGAAGGGTCTTGGACCAGATCTGAGAGCGAAGATGGCTGTGAAAGGGGCCACGTTGAGTCTGGATGCGTACATATGCCACACCATCGTCATCGACAACTTATTATGGGAAGGCAAACCCCTTCGTACCCGCTTTCATGAGGGTCCGGCACCTGAGATCAGTGTTCACGAGTCGGAACCGATGGAGTTAGGACGTACCCATCTCCTCAGGAGAAACGCCGGCGTATTGAACAACGGCTCTGCTTATACTGCGGGGAAGCCGGTAACCGGTGCGCCTCCTGTTCTCTGCGACCAGCATCCTCCAAGAATAAGGAGGTGAGTGAACCCATTCTCTCTGACCTAAATACTAAATGTGTTCAGATTCAGGTTCAATTGTGCTGGGATTCAGGTACTGCTCTTTTGTCAGCCCTAATAGATTCGGGAGCGGCGGGGAATTTTAGTAATCGGGACCTGGTCCGACGCCTCCACATCCCTGTACAGGCATCAGATCAACCCCTGACTCTACGGGCCATAGATGGTCATTTACTGGAGGAAAAGACTGTGCACCAGCACACCCATGAACTCACCTTATGTACAGGTCTTTTACACAAAGAGCAGATTTCGTTTTATGTCATCTCTGCTCCCCACCATGATATCATCTTGGGGTACCCATGGTTGGTCAAACACCAGCCCACCATTTTATGGAGTCAGGGAGAGATAACCAAGTGGGGAGAACAATGCTTCACCTCCTGTCTGTCCCTTCCTATTAGGTCAACGCATCTCGAACACCCTATTGAGGAGGTTAGTCCGGGAATTCCAAGCTGTTATAAAGACCTGGTGGAGGTGTTCTCAGAACGAATGTGTTCTCAGGCGAGCGAATTACCACCTCACCGTCCGGTGGACTGTGCTATAGAACTACTGCCAGGTAATAATCCTCCACGCAGCAGGATCTATCCACTTTCGAGAAGGCACTGGATAAGTATGTTGACGAAGCTCTTAAGCAGGGCTACATTTGTCCCTCTACGTCACCTGCTGCGGCAAGCTTCTTCTTTGTCCAGAAGAAAGACGGTGGTCTCCGACCGTGTATTGACTATCGAGGTTTGAACTCAGTTACAATCAAGTACAAGTACCCACTCCCCTTAGTTCCGGTGGCTCTCGAACAGTTGAAGGAGGCCACAGTTTGCACGAAACTCGATCTTAGGAGCGCGTATAATCTCATTCGCATTAGCGAGGGAGACGAGTGGAAAACAGCGTTCGTAACCACCCGTGGGCATTATGAGTATCTGGTCATGCCATTTGGGTTGGCTAACGCGGCATCCGTTTTCCAGGCATTTATTAACGATGTGCTTAGAGACATGATTGATCAGTGGGTGATCGTCTATCTGGACAACATACTGACTTATTCCTCCTCCTTAGTACAACATGTGCAGCATGTGCGTCGTGTACTCCAACGATTGTTGGAAAACCAACTTTTTGTCAAGCTTGAGAAATGTGTCTTTCAAGTCAAGTCAAGTCAGATTTATTTATATAGCACTTTTTACAATGGAGCATTGTCTCAAAGCAACTTTACAAGTTTAGATTATCTCCTAATAACTATGTCCAATCCCAGATTGAGCAAGCCTAGGGCGACAGTGGCAAGGAAAAACTAGTTCTAGGAAGAACCTTGGGACGACCAAGACTCAAAAAGGGACCCAACCTCCTTGGGAGGCGTAGATGATAAATCTAAGAGCGAACTAAAGTCATGGAGTCAAAGTTCGAATAAAATGTGAAGTATGCACATTGACATTAAGTGGCCCGGGTATGATGATAATCTAAGAGTGAAACTAAAGTCATGGAGTCAAAGTTCGAATAAAATGTGAAGTATGCACAATCGACATTAAGTGGCCCGGGTATTATGGGGCTGGAGCTGATGACGGAAGCAGCTTGAGTGGAGCTCCAGCAGATGAACATCATGTGTGGGGCTGGAACTGCCGGAACACAGCTCGGAGAGAAAACAGAAAATGTAATTAGTTATTGATTAAGAGCACAGTGTCTATTAACAATCACTGATGTCATGTCAATCACTGATGCCATGTGTAGCATGAGACCCCGGCAGCATTAGCTATAGCAGCATAGCTAGAAAGAGGAGAACTGGTAGGAAAACACAGCCAAGAGGGGTCACATGAGACATTGGCAACCCCACGGGAGGCAGAAGACAGCAACCCAACGTCTCTGATCACCATAAGACTCTTTGACTATGAACCCCCAGCTCTGCCCTTATTCTAAGGCAAGGATGCACGAGTCAAGATCACAAGGACCGAAGCCCAGTTCAGCCAGAACGCCCACTCGACACTCTTTCATGTGCAGTCAGTGAGATTTCTGGGATATGAGATCAGCAGTCAAGGGGTTTGCATGGACGATAACAAGGTACAAGCAGTGCTCGATTGGCCTCAACCCACCACTATTAAAGACCTTCAAAAATTCCTCGGATTGGCAAACTTTTTACCGACGCTTCATCCGGGGTTTCAGCAGTGAAGCGGCACCCCTCACCTCGTTACTGAAGGGCGGCAGCATGAGATTAGTATGGTCCCCCTCTGCAGAAGCCGCCTTTCGAACCCTCAAAGACAAGTTCGCTACTGCCCCCATTCTGGTGCATCCCAGCCCAGATCTACTGTTCGTACTTGAGGTGGATGCTTCGTCATCGGGAATAAGTGCAGTTCTCTCGCAGAGGGTAGGATCACCACCCAAACTACATCCTTGCACGTTCTTCTCCCGCAAACTCAGCTCAGCAGAACGCAACTATGGTGTCGGTGACCGAGAGCTGCTTGCCATGAAGTTGGCCTTCGAAGGATTGTGACACTGGTTGGAGGGGGCCAGATACCCGTTTCTGGTTTTGACGGACCACAAGAATCTGGAGTACCTGAGGGCGGCAAGAAGACTCAAATCCAGACAAGCCAGGTGGGCCATGTTTTTCTTCCGTTTTGACTTCTCTGTATCGTACCATCCAGGGTCCAAGAATGGAAAAACGGATGCTTTATCACGTCTTTGGGAGGCGCCGAAACTCGAGGAGAATCCCACCATTATCTTACCACCAGACTGCGTGGTGGGCCCTATCCACTGGGAACTCACAGATCAGATTCAGCAGGAACAGACCAGGGAAAGGCCACCGGTAGACTGCCCACCAGATCGTAAGTTTGTACCCTTTAATTTACACAAAGACATTATTAACACCATAGACTGCAATCCCAGATCAGGTCACCCCAGCGTGAGGAGAACACAGGAGCTGGTGGAAAACCGATACTGGTGAAGGGGTCTGAGTAAAGATGTGCGAGCGGTGGTAAGCTCCTGTTTGGTATGCGCCCAGTCCAAGACATCTCGGCAGCTCCCAGCAGGACTACTGGAACCATTGCCTGTTCCAATCATCTGGGGATAGATTTCGTAACTGACCTCCTGTCCTATGACCACTATCCTGGTAATTGTGGATCGATTCTCCAAGGCTTGTCGTCTTGTCCCCCTGGCCAAGCTGCCAACTGCTTTAGAGACTGCCGAGTGTCTGTTCCCGCAGGTCTTTCGGTTTTACGGCATCCCAGAGGACATTGTCTCGGATCGAGGTCCACAGTTTACTTGAGGGAATTCTGCCACATCTTGGAGGTAAGCACCAGTCTCACTTCTGGTTATCATTCAGAAAGCAATGGGCAGACGGAGCGCTTGAATCAAGAGATCGGGAGGTTCCTGAGATCCTACTGCGCAAGATCACAGCACGACTGGGCGAGGTTTCTACCATGGGTAGAATATGCACAGAACTCGTTACGTAGTGAAGCTACCAGGTTAACTCCTTTCCAGTGTGTCTTAGGTTTCCAGCCACCGTTGTTTCCTTGGTACTCCTTCCGAGGTACCTGCTGTTGACGACTGGTTTCGACACAGCGAACAGACTTGGGAGGAAGCGCATGTACGTCTGCAATGCACCATTCGTCGTCAATGGATTCAGGCCAACCGACGCCAACATCCGATAACCCCTTATCAACCAGACCAGATGGTTTGGCTCTCGACCCGTGACCTTAAACTCCGACTTCCAAGTAAGAAACTCAGTCCTAAGTTCATTGATCCCTTTAAGGTTATACGACAGATTAACCCTGTGGCTTATCGCCTCCGGTTGCCAGCTTCCTACCGTATTTCTCCCACCTTTCATGTTTCTCTGCTAAAGCCTGTCAATTCCACCTCACAGTCTACCCCTGAGGCTGTTGATCCTCCACCACCTCTGGTTGTGGATGGCACACCCGCATATTCGGTCAAGTGTCTATTGGACTCCTGGGGGACATTCTCGACCCCTCTCTCATCGACGACTTCCATCGGGATCACCCTGATCGCCCCGGCACCAAGACCCAGAGGGCGTCCCAGAGGGAGAAGCTCTCGGTCAGCGGTAGCCGCCCGTCGGGGGGGTTATGTCACGACACCCGGGGAATCTACGCCGCGACAGCAGTTCTGACCTCTTCACTTCCGGTGCACGGCCATTTTGGGGACTTATTTAAGCGCGGCAAGTTTGAACACTCGTTGCGAGGTTTCGTCAGTGTTTCTACCTGTCATTCTGAGCGTTTACTTCTGAGCTGGATTTATATGGTTACCGACATTGCTTTCGTTTATCGATCTTTGAGTTTGCCTACCCCTCTTGCTGTGTTTGCTGATTGTTTGCTATCCCTGGTATCTGACAACACTCTGCCTGTTTTGACTACGATTTGGATTATCCCTAATAAACCTGCACTTGATTCCTACTCTGCGTGTGTGCTACGTGACACAGGGTAACCGAATGAAGGATGTTCCCAACACCGGATGAATAAGACTCAATTGAATGCTTTGCTTTGATTTTACTCTGTGTGGTGGGAATTTTCAAATATGGGAGAACAAAGTCACAGACACTGGTGCTGGAATAAAGCAGTAGACAATGTTTATTATCTGCGCAGAGATCAACTCAGATACAACATGCCCGAGCACTTGTATGTGAGTGGATAAAGGAGGTAGAAGGCTTCCCCCTTTTAACTGTGTTGTTTACGTGCAGGTTTAAGCATCAGGCAAAGTTGTATCAGCAACTCGTCAATCACAAGCTGGGTCTCCTGTCCCTAGATAATGAAGAACCGGATTTTCTGTGTACCAACACATAGAACAATAGGGTCTTTTTATGACTAGGGTCAGGGTCACACTTGTTCCCTCCGTAACTCCATCTTCTTTTTTATGGCCTGCTGCTGACCCTGGGGCACATCTGTGTTTTTTGTACATCTTTACAACAACTTCATTAGACAGACTCACTTCACAACAGCATCCCACAGTTATAGGATTTACATACCCTTAGGATTACATACATTTTACTTACTATGCAGTAGGATTAAATACTAAGACATTAAAATTTATCCACACTTCCTCCCTTTGTCTATTAATTTGGACACAGAATCTCCATCCATCCCAACATGCCAAGCTTTCTGTCAAGAAACTTCATTAGCTCCATATTCCTTTCATTAATTACTATACTCACAGCTTCAAAGGGAAGCCTCCCCGTCCTAAGTGATTAGTCTGGGCCATTTCTATCATATTGAATTCTTGTATGGTTCTCATACTCATCTTCCCTCCCCTCCCAACCTGTTGGGCCACTTCGTCTGCCAAGCTGAATGCAGCCTTTTTGATACTGTGAAACTGGCCTCTGGAACATACTCATAGCACACTGGCAGCATAAGGAAACACACAATCATGATAATAATAAGAAACATGGTGGGTAAGGTTGACATAAGTATTCCCTTCCAACCAGAAAACCATGAACTCCAGTCCCACCAGAAACTACCCTGCTCATCGGCTTCGAAGCAGCGATGCCACATTTTTCATTTTGTCTAAGGCCTTTGTTATGTTACCCTCAGACGAATCGGTTTGGTGGAATGTAAGTGCAACAATGGTGACCTACCATACAACACAAACCCCACCATTCCTTGGCTAACAAGAATATCTAGAGCAATTCTATTCTGTGTTGGTCAGTAACCGTAAGGCCGTGTTAATTCTTTCTTAATTCCCTCAATTGCAATCGGTTGTAGAATTTACAACAAACATAGCCAACCTATAGTGGACCTTATTTAATTTTTGTCTTACCTTTGCTACACCCCCACATAGGGAAAAATGATTTTCTTTCTGCGAACCTTTCCCCTTCCCCACTATCTATGCTCTGAGGGTACTTTTAGGTCAGTGGTGCTAGATACGTCACGCTTATTCTACACCGTTTGGCCCTGGTCCTTCCCATAAAAATCTTTTAAGTGGTGCGTCTAGACGTACCAATGCACACCTAGCTCTTTGAAATTTACTGGAAAAGTAAATGAGCAGTCCCTATTTCCACACCACCATTGCCAATCTTGAATAAAAATGTTCACCCTGGTGTTTGTGAAAAATTACAGGTTTTAAAAGGTGGCGTTTGGTCCGGCAAACGGGGTTTTCAGAAGCTCCCTTAAGGTCAAAAGAGTTCTCACAATGTCTTCTTCCAGCCTACAGAATATGGGGGACTGGTTTTTCGTTGGTATGAGAGAAGAGAGTGGAAGAAAGGAGAATTCGGAAAGGAAGAATAGGGGCACGAGGAGGATAGAAAAATAGATAAGGACAGTATGGGAAGTAACGTAAAAAGAGGGAACGAGAAAGAGCAGGGGGGGGGAAAAGGGAAGGGCTAGAAGAAAAAACGCAGTAGGGGAAAGGGAACAAAGGATACCGAATAATGAGAAGGATAGTAAACCCAGAAGAAAAGCAGAGGGGAAAAAATCCAAAAGTGTAGGAAGTGAACGAAGAGCGAACAGGAGCGGGAGGGAATAAGGGGGACGAGCAGACGAGGAACGGCGAAGAGTTTCGATTTCCCTACTCTCATAGCTCCTTGTCCTCACATTTCACGCACCGCTGAACTATCTTTTCGCCAGACACAAAAAAGGAAAATCGCGTTTTCCTTTTTTTGGACTACTATGGAATTGAGGTAGCAGTGGGATCAGGGTTTTTCCTCAGAAAGCGACGCTCCACTGCTACGTTTTGTTTCTCTTAGCTTGTTCCATCCCCTTGCAACACCCTCTATGGTGTCATTTATCAGACTGTAGTATGAAAGGCTGGCTGCTGGCGTGCGGCATCAGAGCGCACACAAGGGCAAGGTGTCGTCACTATTTGTGGGTGCTTTTTGCAGTGAAGTTGTCATACTTCCCAAAACATAATTATCCTTCGGGTCTCGTAAACTCTGAATAGGAAGTGCCTCAGTGAGATTGAAATCATCCGATTTAACCAGTAAGAAGAGTGAACACTACACTGCCCCTCCCACCAATAAGAGGAGGAGGATCATGACGGCTGGCAACCATTATGCAGCCCTTTAGGCAACAGTCTTGCTTGTTTTGCCATGTTTGGCAACTACCTTTTCCTTCCTCTAATCCCTTCTTTGTGCAGCTTGAGTGTTACGGGCCCACTTTTCCACGTATTCCTGGCCCACTTTTCCTGCGGCTAATTAGTGGTAGGAAACAGGTTTATTACTTTAATTAAACGGCACTTATTGTGTATTCCAGATGATTCCTCTTGCTTAGGAGCCCGTTTTACAATGGCTGATATGAATCCAGGTATCTCTCTCAGCGATCTTCCCAGCCATGTGTGTTGTTTAGAAGCCACTTGAAAAGTTCTTGCCCACCTATCAGCTTTCCAGTTCGATCTCTTGTAGATCTTTGTAAGAATCTGTAGCAAACTAAGACTACACTTTAATTGGATTAATTTTTAATTAAACTTTATTAATTAAATTATATTAATTAATTAAGAAATACCGGGCACCACCAAATCGATTATTAAAAATATAAATAATTCACTGGCCGATCTGGAAACCAGGAAAAAGAAACAACAAACTTGATCAGTCTATATCTGAATAGTGAATTCAAAGTATTTTTCTCGACCTTTGAATGAATGAACTCTCACACCAGGCGGCAAGTTCAAAAGGGTTTATAAACAAGTTTATTAACTACAAACAAGGCAATACCAACAGATTATCTAATGTAATAACGAGTGTATCACAGAGTTAAAATTATAAAATGACGATGAACATGTATATATCACAGTATGGAAAACAGGGAATAATGGCAAGCATACACATTACAGTAATAAAATCAGGAACCAAGATGACTCTATGTAACTTATCGGTCGCGCAATAATTACTAACGTTGCAATGTTACTGGTAACCTTAATTACATTGAATGTGGATAGTATGTTAAAAATTACTTAGGCGTGAATAAGTCTATGTTGAAGCGTGGTTAAAAACGCAAAGTACGATAAATCAGGGACCCAGAACAGCCACAACAGTGGTACTTGCCGATTGCTTTGTGGAGGCTCACGCAAAGGAGATGAAACGGAACCGGGCCTCTGCCTGTCGTCCGACGTCACACATGGAACGGAAGCGGTAAAAATCTTCAGATTCTGATGCTCCTGTTTGGTGGACTGTAAGATCTTGGCTATAGGCCTCCGGTCCGTGTCTTCGGTCCGTGGGACCACAGATGTGTTGAGGGCCTCGCTCCGGTTTGGCTTTTTCCCAGCTGTTTGGTGATCAGGTTCCTTGACCTCAACTTGCGGGCGTGCGACTCTGATTCTATCTTGGCCACAGATAAAGGTGGAGTCGAGCACATTCTAGCACCACGAGCTTCAACAAAAACTCGGAAAAACTTGGACTGTGCGAGAATAGTAGAGCTTAAGAGTCTGGTTGGTCTTTTAACTATCTTCTAGTTCAGCGATACCGAACTACTTAAGACTGCTGTATACAGGAAACTTTAAAGTAAACACGAAAACTTGAGTAAATGAATAATCAAAAAAGTTACAAAAAGGAAAAATTAAAAAAGACAAAAGATAGACTTAAAGAACATAAAGACACAAGACTTGAAACACAAAACTTGAAGCTATCTTACCACGTGGTCGTCCCGCGTTGCCTTTTGAATGTTTCAGCTCGGGGGGCAGCTGGAGGCGGGACATAAGGAGTTGCCCTTACTTAGCCAATGAGAAGCTGACTCCTCAGTAAAGCTCTCCTATCGCCGTTGCCTTATTTCACCATAAACCACAGACGTCTAACTTGGTTTAAATAATATTCCTACGTATCTAAAAGAGATTGAAAAGTATCACACAATAACCAAAAATCCTCAAAGTTACAAGTTTAGATGCAGACTTCGTTGTAAGGTTCAGATGATCAAAAGCACCTTGAATTGATAACCTAGAACATCGTTAAAGCATTCTAACTACAGCACAGGCATTTACTATACTTTTAACTAAACAATACTATGATTAATACAAGCTGTAGGAAACGGTACATTGTAAATAACTTCATGTTTGTTGCACAAATTATTAAAACCTGATCGATCAAAACACATAGGCAAAAGCTGTTATTTCTATATATCATACAATCCAGATAACTAAATATCAAAACCAAAAGATAATTATACTAAAACATCATCAAGTATATATGAAGATACATAAAATTCAGTAAACTACATATGTAAATAATCTATAATGGTGTGTGGATATAAAGAATATCCTTGATCCACTCTTTGTATGAATTATTTTAAATGTATATAGCAATGTTTTGGACTTCTCAGGATCCGAATATTATTTGTTATGTAATTAAAAGGTTTCGATGAAGATAAACTGTTTTTCCCATCAGGAGTTTAGTACAATTATTAAAGTTTTGTCTCTTTAGAACAAAAGCTGAGTTCTTTGTGTCATAATCTCCAGGGGGTGTCTTTTCTGGGCCTTTCCTGGGTGATAATGGTTTGCAAGAGAGCTGTGATGAAAGGTTCAACGTTGTGGGGGGTCAGGAAAACCGTTTATCTTTACCTTGGTTTGGTGTTCTGTTTTAGCGTTTTTTATCTTCTGCCACAATCAGTGGTCTTGAAAGATGAGTCCCCCTTTTAAATTTACACATGGACTCCAGTTAATTGTCGCCGAGATGTATGAGGTTACAGGTCCTGTTTGGACAGACGTCCAATTCCGTTGGTTTTTCAGAAAGAGTCAAACCGTTGGAGTCAAAGGTGGGGGTTAAGTCCTGTCCAGAAGTAGGGGCCTTCTTGCATTCCAAGATGTTGTAAAGTTTATGACTTGGGGGGAAGAAGAGATAAGAGAGAGAGAGGGGGGGGGGGTACGGCTATCCGCATCATCTCCCGCTACAATCCAATCCCCTGGGTTTCACTGTATGTCCAGTTACTGCTGGGCTAGGAAGTGCCTCTTTCACCCTCCTGTACACATCAGACAAAACAGAACACAACGTAGCACAATACCTTTGCATATGATCATCCTCTAGGGTCAGTAACTCCTTATTTGGAGTGCAGCTGGTGTTTGAGGATTGCCCAAATATAATTTCAAATGAGGAGAGTTTAGTTCTGGAAGATGCTCTTTGTGTAACTCCCATACATACTAACGGGAGGGCCTCTACCCAATTCAATCCTGTCTCAAGACAAACTTTTGTCAGTTTTTGTTTAATGGTACCATTTGTTCTCTCCACCAGACCTGCACTCTGAAGGTGATATGTACAATGTTTGTGTAGTGGCATGTCAATCACGTCACTAATGTAGGCGAATGCCTTGCCCACAAATGCCGGACCGTTACCAGATGAAACCTTCCTGGGGAGTCCAAATCTAGGAATCACCTCCCTTAGGATGCATTCTGCCACTGTCAGTGCATCTTGGTGGGTGGTAGGATAAGCTTCCACCCACTTGGAGAACATGTCAATGATAGCAAGCACATACCTTTTCTTTTGGCAAGGTGATAATTCAATGAAATCCATTTGCAAATAGTCAAATGGCATATCTGGTTCTGGGTGCCCTTTAGTATGTTCATGTCTGATTGCTCCTGCTCAAATTGTTTTTAAACACGTGAGACATTTTTGAGAAAATTGTGTGAGTAATTAGAAAAGCCTTTAGCATACCATTGTGAACTGACCATTTCTACCATACCTCCCTTCGAACAATGGTCCACACCGTGGGCCATTTTCGCAAAATAGGGAAAGTAGAAAGAGGACAAGCAAGGCTTTCTGTTTGGGCCTGTCCAAATAGTGCCATCAAAGGTGCATCCGACTTTACGCCAGGCTATGACATCCTTGGCTGTTCTGTGTTTCTGAATTTCCACTGGTGTGATCTGAACAGGCTCCAATACTACGGCTTGTACAGCAAATGTATTACTACCTATAGCTGCTTCCTTTGCTACTGCATCAGCACTAGCATTACCCAGAGCTTCCTGTGTACAGGCTTTTGTGTGAGCACGTACATGCATCACAGAAATAGCTTTTGGTAGTAGAATGGCATCCAGAAGCGCAGACACTAATTTGTGGTATGCAATAGTCTTACCTGAAGATGTCAGAAAGTTCCTCTGTCGCCAAAGGGTTCCAAAGTCGTGACAGACACCGTAAGCCTATCTGGAATCAGTATAAATGTTCACAGTTTTATCAGTTGCTAACTTACAGGCCTCGGTCAGTGCAATCAACTCAGCTGTCTGTGCTGAGTATTGTGAAGGAAGATTCCCTGAAAGCAAAGTGTTCGTTAGAGTTACGACAGCAAATCCAGTTCTTGTTTCTCCTTTCTGGTTCTTGAAGCTGGAACCATCTACAAAAAGAATAAGGTCAGCATTGTCAAGAGGAACGTCCTTCAATCAACGAGTTGGGATCCTGCCGACTCCGCCAATTGGTGGTGGGAATTTCAAATATGGGAGAACAAAGTCACAGACACCTGGTGCTGGAATAAAGCAGTAGACAAAATGTTTATTATCTGCGCAGAGATCAACTCAGATACAACATGCCCTAGCACTTGTATGTGAGTGGATAAAGGAGGTAGAAGGCTTCCCCCTTTTAACTGGTTTGTTTACGTGCATGTTTTAAGCATACAGGAAAGTTGTATCAGCACTCGTCAATCACAAGCTGGGGTCTCCTGTCCAGAGATAAGACCGGATTCTGTGTACCAACACATAGACCAGATAAGGGTCTTTTATTACTAGGGTCAGGGTCACACTGTTCCCCCTCCGTAACTCCACCTTCTTTTATGGCTCTGCTGCTGACCCGGGCACATCTGTGTTTTGTACATCTTTACAACAACTCATTAGACAGACTCACTTCACAACAGCATCCCACAGTTATAGGATTACATACACTTAGGATTACATACATTTTACTTACTATGCAGTAGGATTAAATACTAAGACATTAAAATTTATTCCACACTCTGATGTTGCGCTGGAATTACATTTGCTATAGCTTTGAATGTGTACCCTTGTGAGGAAGGCTTTAGTCGGTTAGCGTAGGTTTAGCTCCGCGGTCCTCCGTGCTTCCGCTAGCCATAGCTCACCCCGGCGTCAAGCACCGTTCCCCGGTTTTCTTCGGTTGCTCACATTTCCGCTACTCTCCGTTCGCAATTCGCTTCACTGGGGGAATTCTCTATTCTTCTGAA
The DNA here is from genome assembly GCA_025084515.1 of Ancistrus triradiatus. Classification (NCBI taxonomy): domain Eukaryota; kingdom Metazoa; phylum Chordata; class Actinopteri; order Siluriformes; family Loricariidae; genus Ancistrus; species Ancistrus triradiatus. Next base: position 121,290 of record JAJAGP010001356.1, read on the forward strand.
AATTAAGTTCTGTCCTCCCGAGCCGTCTTTCTTTCCTATAAAAAACCTTGTCTTAGGTTTGCTACACTGTAGCCATGGCTGTTCAAACTTTCAGACAGGCCCAGTGGAGACAACAACAGTTGGATTTGGCAGGCAGTGAAAGGAAGAAAAAGAACAAGAAGAAAGAGACAGCGAAAAGAAGGAGATAGAGGAAGACAGCAGGCTGCCCCTAATCATAACGTGTGCCTTTTGTGTTACATTGTTTGACTGGCACTTTGTTTTATTCACAAACATCCTTCCTCTCTGTTCCGTTTTATAGTAACAAAAACAACAGCACACACCACACACATGACTATTTACAGTATGGCATTTTCCCAGGGGCCTGCCACTGAATATGGCTTTCTTAGCTTCTCCCCTCTGTATTTTCGAATGTCTTGGGGTTGCTAAAGTGCCAAAATGCCAGCCACTCTTGGTCTCTGTGCCAGCTGAATGTTAAGCAAACACATGGCCTCATTGCCAAGCTCAGCAGGATGCCTCCTCAGAGAGGCTGTTAATCTCCATCCTCAGGAAAGGCTGAAGGACTCGGAGAGAGGAAAGTCATCATCATCTGACTAAACAATATGAATTAGCAATGATATTTACTGGAATCCTTTACCATTTAGTTGACTTAATTTTTGTGCAAAATTTCCAGCAGCCTACTAGGTGTAAATCATTTTAAAATAACATGATTTAAAAAAAAAAGCAATTGCATTTACTTGTGCAGGTGTTTTTTTTTTCTTGACAGCTCTTTTTCTTGTGGGCTCTGTGTAATTATTCTAATCTAGATTTAAGGAAAACATACAATCTAAAAGCATACTGTGGTTGTCATGCACGTGCCCTCATTCATATTTCCCATTTCCTGTCTGCACATGCGCCCATCCTTCATTCTGCACTCCCTAATTCTCACTAACCTGTTTACTAATTAAATAGAAAATAGTGTCTTATATTAGTGTACCGTTTTGCCTCACTTTGTTGTGAAGCGCAATTTCAGTCTGAATGGTAACTCTGAGCATTCCTACCATTTCCGATGACCTGGCCCTGAACTTGACCTTACTCTGGCCTGGTTCTCTCTCCCACTCCCTCAGATATGTTTGTCTGAGATTTGCCATTATGGAGGCAGAGTAAGTCGACTTGGTAATGTAGGTTATGGTTGTGCATGGGCAGCTGCTTAGTCACCAGCAACAGCAGCTCATGACTATGGGACAGGTCCTGGAGCAGAAGTTCGCTCAACATCAGCAGTTTATTATTTTCTTTATTAGTTTTTGTTGTTTATATTTAATGAGTGTGAAAGACATGGTGAAAAAGGAGGGTGTAACGATGATACAGGTCCTCCAGCCTGTACCCATCTTATTTAGCTCCCCCTGTCTTCTTCTTCCTTCCTAGCAGATGGGGCTTTTGCCACCTGCTGGTCTTTGCTATATATATACTCCCTTTCCTGTGCACTTCCTTCATCTGGCTTCTTCACTTCCTGTTTTGTCTTTGCTCCATGTGCTCCTCATTCCATACTGGTTTGTGTATTTACCTGATCTTTGTCTTGTCTCAGCCCCCTTGTCTCTTGTTGCCTTATGCTATTTGTCATATGTTTAGCTTTGCTTTATTATTTGCCTTTTTGCTAGTGTTAGATTGTTTGTTTGTTAACGTGTTAGCTTATTGTTTTGTTAACCCTTTGTTTGTTTGCATTAGCCTTGTTAGCCTGTCTTATGTGTTAGATGTTTGTTGTGTTAGTGATCATTCTTAGTTTATGTCTGTGTGGTTTGTTTGTATTATTTACTATGTTCACTGTCAATAAAACTTGCACTTATGTCTGCCTCCCTGTTCCTTCTGTGCTGACAGTGTGACATTAAGCCAGACTGAATAAAGGACATAGCTAGTGTGTCCCCAGTCCTCCGTAGCATGTGGTCTGACTCATCAGATGATGAGTACCCGGAGGACTACCTTAAGTGGGAGTACCAGTATCCGTTGTGTGGTCAGGACTCTGAGGTGGGGTTTCCCAGTCTGGCCATCACCCTCCCAAACCTGAACTCTGGCCTCTCCCACTCAGTCAAGGAGTGCCGCAGGAAGCGAAGGACCACGCCAGCTAGCTCAGCGCCAAAGCCCATGCTCACTAGCTCAGCGCGAAAGCCCACACTCGCTAGCTTGAACCCAAGTCAAGTCAAGTCAAGTCAGATTTATTTATATAGCGCTTTTTACAATGGAGCATTGTCTCAAAGCAACTTTACAAGTTTAGATTATCTCCTAATAACTACGTCCAATCCCAAATTGAGCAAGCCTAGAGCGACAGTGGCAAGGAAAAACTCCCTAGTTCTAGGAAGAAACCTTGGGAGGACCAAGACTCAAAAAGGGACCCAACCTCCCTGGGCGTAGATGATAAATCTAAGAGCGAACTAAAGTCATGGAGTCAAAGTTCGAATAGAATGTGAAGTATGCACATCGACATTAAGTGGCCGGGGTATGGTGATAAATCTAAGAGCGAAACTACAGTCATGGAGTCAAAGTTCTAATAAAATGTGAATTATTCACATCGACATTAAGTGGCCCGGGTATGATGATAAATCTAAGAGCGAAACTAAAGTCATGGAGTCATGGTCGAATAAAATGTGAATTATGCACAGTGGAGCTCCATCAGATGAACATCATGTTGTGGGGCTGGAACTGCCGGAACACAGCTCAGAGAGAAAACAGAAAATGTAATTAGTTATTGATTAAGAGCACAGTGTTTTATTAACAATCACTGATGCCATGTCAATCACTGATGCCAAGTGTAGCATGAGACCCCGGCAGCATTAGCTATAGCAGCATAGCTAGAAAGCTAGAAAGAGGAGAACTGGAAGGAAACACAGCCAAGAGGGATCACATGAGACATTGGCAACCCCACGAGCGGCAGAAGACAGCAACCCAACGTCTCTGATCACCATAAGACTCTTTGACTATGAACCCCCAGCTCTGCCCTTATTCTAAGGCAGGATGCATGAGTCAAGATCACGAGGACCCAAGCCTAGTTCAGCCAGACCACCCACCCGGCACTCCCGGCTAGCGGACAAGGCAGGCAGGCCAGAACATGACTTCAGACTCCGGCCTCAGCACCCCAAGCCATGCAACCTGGTCTAAATCTAGTCAAAAGCCTGCGTAAATAAGTATGTCTTTAACCTAGACTTAAAACTTTGGAGGGTATCTGAATCTCGAACGAAAGTGGGAAGTTTATTCCATAGTTGGGGGGCCATGTATGAGAAAGCCCCCTGCTGTGACTTTTTTAATTCTAGGAACTAAAAGAAGTCCTAAGAGCCCAGAGCCCACACTTGCTAGCACCATGCCTGCATCGCTGTATGCTAGCCACCAGCCTGGGTCTCAGCTTGTCAGCCACGTGCTGGATCCCCCTCTTGCCGACTGTTCTATTATCTTCTGGACCAAGCCAGTTTCGACACTGTCCAGCCCCAGTGAGACACCTGCACCCCCGCATGCACTGTTAACCCCTACTCACCTTGCCATTGAGCAAGCCAGTGAGATACTTGCAGGGGGTCTTGGAATCTGTGTGCACTGCCAGAGAGGAGACTGGGAGCAGTCGACTCAGCAGTGGTGCAAGAACTCTCAATCAATGGATCGTGGCCCATCTCACCACCTGCACCTCCAGAGACTGCCGCAGAGACCGTCCAGAGAGCGCCTGCCTTGGAGAACACCCACAGAGCGCCCGCCTTGGGGAACGCCCACAGAGCGCTCGCCTCAGAGAATGTCCAGAGAGCGCCTGCCTTGGAGAATGTCCAGAGAGCGTCCGCTTCAGAGGAAATCCAGAGCACGTCACCTGCATCTCTGAGCTTGACTCGTGCCCTCCTTCCGGCCTCCTGCCACCCACCCGGGTTCATGGCGAGGACCTCACTCACCAGCAACCTGTCGGTAAACTGCTCAGCCAGCAGCACGATGGCGACCCCGATCACTAGCAGCATGACGGCGACCCCTGCCTAGGTCAACGCTGCCCCAGGGACTCCCGGAGACTCCAGCTCTTGGTGGCAGAAGAAGCCACTTCTTTCTCCGAGGTTGCTGCAACCACCAGGACTTTCTGGCCTTGGACTAATGGGTCCATTAATTATGTGCATACGGGACCCCTTAGGACTCCTGTGGAGAGCTTAACCTAAGCTGACAGCAGTTGCTGTATTACTTTATGCTGTTTCACCACTGCCAGTTGTTGGATGTAATAACTCAAACTTGCATACCACATCTTTTTGATTATGTTCTTGGCCATTTAAGTAAGACTTGTCATGTAATTAAGTAAGAGATGTCATTCAGGTGCCATTACTTATTACTGGATTGTTTTACCCCTACAATCACTACGACCTATTACAACACAAAACCAGACACTAACTGCCAAAGCAACCAATGTTAAGAGCCTGTAACCAAATACCTTTTGATTCATAAATTCCCACTATAACAGTTTTTAAACACCTTAACCACATTAACGCTATTTACAACCACTAACTGCAGCTACAGTAACTTAGTTAATGAGTTAATGGTTATTGGCATAATGTAGCATTAAAGAATTGGCATTTTGAATGACATATTATCTATACCTATACCCTTCACTCCAGTATTGTTAGTAAGCAACTGTAGCAAACCTAAGACTACACTTTAAATTGATAAATTTTTAATGAATGAACGGGGCACCACCGGATCGTTTATGGACTGGTAGATCCGGAAACCAGTTGAAAAGAGAAAAGCGAAATTGATCAGTCTAGGTCTGAATAGTGAATTCAAAGTTATGTTTCTCGACCTTTGTTTGAATGAAACTCTCTCACACCAAGCGGTAAATTCAAAATGTTATAGCAAATTTACTAACTACAAACAAGGCAATACCAACAGACTACCTGACGTAATAACATATGTATCACAGTATTAAAATCAAGAAATGATGGCAAACATACATATATCACAGTAATTATAATCATGAAATGATGGTGAACATGTATATAGTATGGTAGAAGCTACTTAGATGATGAGTCTACGTTGAAGCGTGCTTTAAGATAAAATGCAAGGTTCGAGAATCAGGGACCCAGACAAGCCACACCAGCAGTACTTGCCTGTTTCTTTGCGGGGCTCACGCGAAGGAGATGGAACGAAACCGGGCTTCAGCCTGTCGTCAGAAGTCACACGGGAGAATGGTAGAGGTCTATCTTCAGATTCGACGATGACTGTTCGGTGGACTCCTGGATGATATCGGCTACTAGCCTTCGGCTCATGTCGGCATGCGGCCCTTGGAGCCACGGATTTGTCGCGGGTCTCGATTCGGTTTGGCTTTCTTCCCCGCTGTTGGTGGTCAGGGCCTCTGATCTGGACTTGCGGGCGTGCGACTCGGATTCTATCTTGGCCACAGATAAAGGTGGAGTCGAACACGTTCTAGCACCACGAGCTTCAACAAAAACTTGGAAAACTTGTATTGTACGAGAATGGTAGAGCGTGAAGTAAATCTTGGCTGATTGGTCTTTTAACTATCTTCTAATTCGGCGATACTGAACTATTAAGACTGCTGGACACGAAAAACTTAACAATAAAACGCAAAAACTTGAAAGAACTTAAGAACGAAAAAAAAACTAACGACTGATAAAGCGGCAACTTTAAAAAGACACGAAAAATAAAATACTTAGATGAACAAAGAGAACAAAAACACACAAGACTCAAAGCTTAGCTTGCCACGCAGTCGGTATGCGTTGCTTTTGTATGTTCCGGATCGTAGGCGGCTGGATGGGGGCACAAGGAGTTTCCCTGACTTAGACAATGAGAAGCTGACTCATCAGTAAATCCCTCCTATCGTGGTTGTGTCTTATAATTTCACCATATGAGCTACAGACGTTCTAACTTGGATTAATACATTCCTACATATCTAAGGTGATTAAAAGTATCACATAATAACCAAAAATCCTCAAAGTTACAAGTTTAGTTGCAGACTTCGTTGTAAGGTTCAGATGATCAAAGGCACCTTGAATTGATAACCTAGAACATCGTTAAATCATTCTAACAACAGCACATACATTTTCTATTCCTTAAACAAATAATAATACGATCGATACAAGATGTAGGAAACAGTACATTCTAAATAACAACTTCATTTCTGTTCTTTTATAAGTATGAACAAGTATTAAACCCGAGCGATCAATCCTATAGATAAACAGCTGTTATTTCTAATCATAACCATTAGTATAGCACAACTGGACCATATTACGTATAAAAATGATCATTATACTAAAACATTAACCAAATACAGATGAAAATACATGACAAATCAGTAACATGCATATACATACGATTATATATGTGGGTATTAAAAATATCCCTGATCAAACTCTTTGTATGAATTAGCTAAATACATATGGGTGTCTTTAGACTTAATATGAAGCAAATATCATGTGTTATCTAATTGAGAGGTTCCGGTGAAGATAATCTGTTCCCAGCAAAAGTTTAATACTATTACTAAAGTTTGTCTCTTAAAAAGAACGAAGGCAATAGCGTTGTCGTAAATCCGTTGTCGTAACCTCTTGTTGTCGTAAATCCAGGGCTGTCTTTCTGGCGCCAGGCCGACTGAGAAAAAGGGTCGTAAAAGTAACCCGAGGTGGATGCATGTTTGCTTTCCTTTGGAGAAATTGGGGCAGATTTCTCTTGGGAAGGGTCAGCTTGCACATTCACTGCTTTTACACACACACAAACACACACACACACACACACACACTGGTTTTTATGTCTTATGAGGACTGTACTGGCCAAACCAGTTGTAACGTGGCTTACAGGGACCCACCTTTCCCTTTGCTCTAGAAGGTTGCTGGAAACACCAAAAAAATTGTTTTTCACTGCAGAACTCAAATATCACTTTAGATTTCTTTTACACAAAATAAAACTTTTAATATATTAACCTGACAGAGAGCTGGCTTATGGGGACATGCTGAAAAGCCCCCGCCTATGACAAGAATGTGGTTTGCAAGGTCATACCCGCTTTACAAGAACACTGAATAACAATACACAAAAAAAGGACATTTCACAGCATTAGAGGGACAGAGATGGTTTACTGGTACATGAATATACACAAACACAAACATGACTGCTTGGTGCATTGTCAAGACATGTGATTAAGCAGAACAGGTACATACAATATTGGGAAACAATCAATGTTGTTTGTGTTACAATCCCAAAACAAAAGTTGTGATGGTATGGAAAAACAAAATATTAAAATAAAAAAAATAAATGTAGTGTCTTACATTTCCTTTGACATTTATTTAATAGCAGACAGTAAGAACCCAAGACATTTCATGTTTTGTCTTATCTAATTCATTTTTTTGTTAATAAACATCCATTCCTGCATTTCAGGCCTGTAAAACATTGCAAACAAGTTGGGATCATAAAGCATCTACCACTTTATAATGTTACCATTCCTTCTCACAACACTTAAAAGATGTTTTGGCCCCATGGATACCAAGTGATGGAGTGTTTTGGGTGTTATTTTGTCCTGCAAACACTTTTTATGGTGTGTAACAGTACGAGGTCTTTGTTGTGGCATTCTTGGTTTCAAAATTCATGATTACAATCACCTGTTGACATCATCTGTTTGAAATCACGTGTATTTATTATTTTTTTTACCACATTACTAGGTCTAAATTTCCCCCGTCCCAACTTTTTTGGAATGTGTTGCAGGCCTGAAATGCAGGAAAAGATGTTTTTTAACAAATGAAATGAAGTTGATCAAAAAACAAAACAAACAAACAAACAAAAAAAAAAACAAATATCTGGGGTTCACATTGCCTGCAATGAAATAAAAGTCATGTAAGGAACACCGCATTTTTTTTTTTTAATTGTTTTTATTGTAGCTCCCAATTAATGAGTGAAAATAAATAAGGTCAAATAAATAAATATTATTTATAGTTGTCCTTTAACTGTGTTAATTTAGAAGATGAAATTGATGTTTCTGTAAGTCGCAGGACGTCTCAAAGTGTTTTCTTCTTTCTTTTCCTTATATGAATTTGCCTCAGCTCTCTAAAACCGCATTAAATGCACAGCAGCAGTGTTTTTCAGCAGTGTTTTGTCTCAGCACTGCAGTGACACCGATGTGCTGGTGATGTGTTAGTGGGTGTTGCACTGGTATGAGTGGATCAGACACAGCAATGCATTTGGATCCCAGAAAGTGTGTTGTGCTAGTAGGAGTGGATCTGCAGTGCTGTTTGAGCTTTTAGACACCTCACTGTCACTGCTGGACTGGGAATTAAAAAAAAAAATCCTGCTAACTAGGGCTGCAACAACGAATCGATAAAATCGATAATAATCTATTATTAAAACGAATTTCATTATCGATTCGTTGTGCCACATGATTTATGTGTCCCTTGCCTTACCATATCCGCTTACGTTACTTGCGGCACTTCATCAACACTGGAAAAAAAAATACAAGCGATTGAATGGAGCGAGGCGGAGCCGGCGCGGATGCGGAATCTTCAAAATAAGTTAACGTTAAGAATTAAATAAATTCTATAAATGAAACATGACCGACACAGAGAAGAATGTTCGGCTTATGTCCTCAAAAGTGTAGGAACATGTGTAACATGCAAGCTTTGCAAAAGTGATGTGACCGGTGCTGATACAGCCCTCGAAACGAAACGATTGAACGGAGCGAGACGGAGCCGGCGCGGACGCGGAATCTTCAAAATAAGTTAACATTAACAATTAAATAAATTCTATAAATGAAACATGACCGACACAGAGAAGAAAGTTCGGCTTATGTCCTCAAAAGTGTAGGAACATGTGTAACATGCAAGCTTTGCAAAAGTGATGTGACCGGTGCTGATACAGCCCTCGAAACGAAACGAAACCATGTTGCAGTCACCGATGAGGATGATCGGAGCTCAGCAATGGCGTAAGTCACCACAAAATCCCGTTTGTTCCGTTTTGAAGTGAGGAAATGTAACGGCGCACTCGTACTATGTGAACCGGAATAGCACGATTGATTCTGGTTAGCTGGTAATGACAGTGATGGAGTTAAGAGGCAGATATCCTATATAGGCCAGGCTAGCCAAGTCCTATTTATGCATTCCTGCTACTCCTACAACACTGTCTGAGCATCTATTTTCTGTGGCAGGAAATATAGTCTCTTAAAAGACAGCCAGCTTTAGCCAGGAGCATGTTGACATGCTAACATTTTTGGCTTGCAATGCAAAGTTCCTAAAGAAAGTGCGTGAATTAGTTGTATGTAGTGTTTGCATCAGAGATGCACTTATTTTTCTTTATTATTTAATTTGTTATTTTATTTTATTAATAAATTTAATTTATTATTATTCATTAATTGTAAGCACTTATTTGCTCTGTTATTTAATGTTATATTTCTGAATAAAAACATGGAAAGGTTGTTGTTGTTTTTTTAAACCTGATTCATCGATTAATCGAAAAAAATAATCGACCGATTAATCGATTATTAAAATAATCGTTAGTTGCAGCCCTACTGCTAACATCCTGTAGGCAGCGTCCTTTATTGTAAGGTTACTAAAACTGTGTGAAAATAATGCATAAGACAACCTTTGACATGGGCTATAACTTTAGAAAATGAAGTCCCTCAAGACCACAATTTTGTCACACACAATACACAGAGCCTAACATTAATATAAACTCATACACTTCAGCAAGGTCCCCATAAACCACAGTGTGCTTACAAACAAGTTCTGTGCCCTACACAACCTGTTACACACAAGATCTTAGTAAACACTGCTGTTCTAGTAAGTACTAAAGTCCTTATATAGACAAATTCTGTCACACAGCCAGAAAGGGGTGCACATGGTGTGTAAATGATGTTCAGTTGGTCAGGGAAGTATGCCAAGAACATATTCCCCATGCCATCACACCACCACCAGCAGCCTGAACTGTTGATACATGGTTGGATGAAGAATGGATTCGTCATTTTTTTCATGCTGATTATGCCAAATTCTGACCCTACCATCCGAATATCACAGCAGCAGAAATCAAGACTCATCAGACCTGCCAATGTTTTTCCAATTGTCTATTCTCCTATTTTGGGTGAGCATGTGTGGATTGTTTTACCTTGGTGGTTAACAAGTGATTAATTGAGTTACTGTTACCCTTTCTATCAGCTCTGGTCCATTCTCCTCTGATCTCTGATAAACTTTAGAAAATGAAGTCCCTCTAGACCACAATTTTGTCACAAACAATACACAGAAGCCTAACATTAATATAAACTGTACACTTCAGCAAAGTCCCCATAAACCACAGAGTGCTTACAAACCAGGTCTGTGCCCTACACAACCTGTTACACACAAGATCTTAGTGAACACTGCTGTTCCATTAAGTAGTCTGTAAGGTAGTCCTGTAATTGTAGAACTACAAGCTCTTTTACAGTGGGGCAAAAAAAGTATTTAGTCAGCCACTGATTGTACAAGATCTCCTACTTAGAAAGATGAGAGAGGTCTGTGATTTTTATCATAGCTACAACTTCAACTATCAGAGACAAACTGAGAAAAAAAAATCCAGGAAATCACATTGTAGGATTTTTAAATAATTAATTGTAAATCATAGTGGAAAGTAAGTATTTTGGTCACTCACAAACGAGCAAGATTTCTGGATCTCACAAGACCTGTAACTTTCTTCTTTAAGAAGCTCTTCTGACCTCCACTCGTTAACTGTATTAATGGCACCTGTTTTGACCTCTTATCTGTATAAAAGACACCTGTCCACAGCTTCAAACAGTCAGACTCCAAACTCAAACCATGGCCAAGACCAAAGAGCTGTCGAAGGGAACACCAGGATGAAAAAATTGTAGACCTGCACCAGGCTGGGAAGAGTGAAATCTGCAATAGGCAAGCAGGTTGGTGTAAATAAATCAAACTGTGAGAGAAATTGTAAGACATATAAGACCACTGATAATCTCCCTCGATCTGGGGCTCCACGCAAGATCTCATCCCATGGGGTCAAAATGATCATGAGAGCGGTGAGCAAAAAATCCCAGAACTACAGAGAGGGACCTGATGAATGACCTGCAGAGAGCTGGGACCAAAGTAACACAGGCTACTATCAATAACACACTACGCCAAGAGGAACTCAGATCCTCCTGCATGCCAGAATGTGTCCCCCCCTGCTTAAGCCAGTACATGTCCAAGCCCATCTGAAGTTTGCCAGAGAGCATATGGATGATCCAGAAGAAGATTGGGAGAATATCATGTGGTCAATGAAATTAAAAATAGAACTTTTTGGTAAAAACTCAACTCACTGTGTTTGGAGGAAGAAGAATTCTCAGTTGTGCCATACCTACTGTGAAGCATGGGGGTGGAAACATCATGCTTTGGGGCTGTTTTTTCTGCAAAGGGGACAGGACAACTGATCCATGTTAAGGGAAGAATGAACGGGGCCATGTATTGTGAGATTTTTAAGCCAAAACCTCCTTTCCATCAGGAGAGCATTGAAGATGGAACGTGGCTGGGGCTTCCAGCATGACAATGATCCCAAACACAACCGCTCAGGCAATGAAGAAAGTGGCTCCGGAAAAAGCATTCAAGGTCCTGGAGTGGCCTAGCCAGTCTCCAGACCTCAACCCCATAGAAAAATTTGTGGAAAGAGTTGAAAGTACGTGTTGCCCAAAACATCACTTTTTGCTCTAGAGGAGATGAGATCTGCATGGGAGAATGGGCCAAAATAACCAACTACAGGTTGTGCAAACCTGGTGAAGACTTACAGAAACGTTTTGACCTCTGTCATGGCCAACAAAGGTTATGTTACAAAGTATTGAGTTGAACCAATTTATTGACCAAATACTTATACTTAAATACTTTCCACCATAATTTACAATTAAATTTTTTTAAAAATCCTACAATGTGATTTCCTGGATTTTTTTCTCATTTTTGTCTCTCATAGTTGAAGTGTAGCTATGATGAAAATTACAGACCTCTCTCATCTTCTAAGTAGGAGAACTTGCCACAATCATTGACTGACTAAGTACTTTTTTGGCCCACACTGTATCATGAAATGCACTGATACATGAATTCACTAAATTAAATCAGAGCACACAAATAGTAGTAGGCAACCAAACCACCTATAAGGATAGCCTGATGAAAAAAGTGTGAAGTTTAGTCATTGACAAAAAAAAAAAAAAAAAAAACTCACCAATGTGGTGTTTGTTGGTATTTAATGAATCTTATATGTGTGAAATAAAGATATATGTAAGTGATTATAAATTAGAGTGAAAATGATAAGTTTATTGAGGAAAACTGTACAGTAAAAAGGACGTTCTAGTTACCCCTGTTACCAGTCTAGTTTATGCGTCTAGCCTGGATACAAGATAAGATATGGTTAGGCTGGAGGCATACAGGTTCTGTTATGGTATCCTCTGGCACATACTGTATGTCCACAGATGTTGCAGTTGGGCCTGCAAGATCCTGCACAGTTTGCAGAAGCTGGTGTTCCAGCTTTGGTCCCCATAAATGCTTGATTTTTGATAAATCTGGTGACTGGGCAGGCCAAGGAAGTGTGTTTCAATCTGGTGGAGACATTCCTGGAAAACCCTTGCTGTGTGTGGGTGAGAGAATTATCCTGCTGAAAATGCCATTTGGAAGCCCTGCCATGAGAGGCAACACAAGATGTCCTGCACATATTGCTGAGTTTGTTATTGTCCCTCGTATCACTACTAGCAGTGACCGACTGTAGGGGTCCATGGCAGTCCAGGTTTCTTGTTCACAACACCACTGCAAATGAAGGGAACCTGCTGCTGCTGTCAGTGGATCAAAACTATCCTCTGTACTAGCGGTCTGTCTGGGCCATCCGGAGTCTGTTTCAACTTTGTGTTGGTCCCCCCATAAACCACTGCTCCCAAACACCCTCCTAACAGCTAGGTCAGAACGGCCAAGATGGAGGCAATTCATCAAAACGTCCATCCTACTTCTCTCCTCTCAGTCCAGTGATGCACCCCTTCTCAATCCTGTCAACTGGACAAAATGTCTTTGAGTGCATTGTACAATCTCTCTCTCACCAAAAGTAGGCTCTCAGAGTCTTTTTATAGAGCAGCAATGGAAGTGTGTTTTTACGCTGTCTTGTGGTCAGACCCATTGTCTAATCAAACCACACTGGTAATAATTTACATATCTTGCCTGAGACAGAACTGCATACAGAGTTTTGCAGCAATCTGACATTTCTATCTGGGTGCTTTTTTTGTCAATGAGTGCAGATGGGCTGTCATCTGAGATGGGGCTAACTAATTTACATTTCATTTTACATTACAGCATTTAGCAGACGCCCTTATCCAGAGCGACTTACAAATTGGTACAGTCTTACAATCCAGCAATTGTAGGTTAAGGGTCTTGCTCAAGGACCCAACAGTGGCAGCTTGGCAGAGGTGGGATTTGAACCCTGGACCTTTCTGATCCATAGTCCAGTACCTTATCCGCTAGGCTACCACAGTCCACAGTAATTTTTGTTTTGCATAGTTTTTTGCAAAAACACAAGAAAAAAACCTGTGTTGACCAGAACAGACTTAATAACAAGTACAGACTAACCAGCTCTTAATAACCAGCAAAGACTTACAGGGCATTATTTTAAGTCATTCTGCTTTTTCAGTTGAGCTGCCTTAGTGAGTTAGCAAGAGGACATGACAGAGAGTGGCTAAATTGGCACATATTTTAGACACAGCAAACCCCATAAACAACAGAGAATGGCTAAAAACTGGCACATATTTAGGCACAGCAAACCCCATAAACAAACAGAGAATGGCTAAACTGGCACATAGTTTAGGACTCAGCAAACCCCATAAACTGGCTAACTGGCACATAGTTAGGCACAGTAAACCCAACAAAACAACAGAGAATGGCTAAAAAAAACTGGCACATAGTTAGGCACAGTAAACCCCATAAACAACAGAAAAAATGGCTAAACTGGCACTCACCCAACCACAGCAAACCACCATAAACAAACATGGGTTTGACTAAACTGGCACCTATTCAGGCACAGCAAACCCCCCAAAACAACAGAAAATGGCTAAAACTGGCATATATTTAGGCACAGCAAACTCCATAAACAATAGAAAATGGCTAAACTGGCACATATTTAGGCACAGCAAACCCCATAAACAACAGAGAATGGCTAAACTGGCACATATTTAGGCATAGCAAACACCATAAACAACAGAGAATGGCTAAACTGGCACATATTTAGGCACAGCAAACTCCATATACATCAGAAAATGGCTAAACTGGAACATATTTAGGCACAGCAAACCCCATAAACAACACAGAATGGCTAAACTTGCACATAAAGAATTGACTGTAAATTAAAAGAATATAGTAAATGTGTGTGTTTATAAGATTCAAAGAACTGGGTTCAAGCCAGATCTGATTATTATATGTTGTATTAAAGCCAGTGTGGTAAAATTGATTGTATACCAAAGTTAGCTTGATGCTATCATTACATTATAATCCAATAGAGATGCTAGTGTAAATTAGCAGCATGCTCATTAGGCTAAATGGCTTTCCAAGATGTCACATAAAACTATTTTCTCACTTAAGCACATCTAATACACTTCTAAATGTTGATAAATTAAACAACATAAGAAATTCTTAAAGAAATAACCTTAAAGTGTTATTAAACCATTTGACTTACCTGACTTTCTAGTCTGTTTAGTTGTTGATATTATAGTATGTTCAGCATGCTGCAGTCTCGGTGTGGTGACGCTCCGTCCAATGATATGAGGATATGTGCTTGATTGACACACCTTCTAGCCAATCACAGCTTGAAAAGCCAGTCCAGAGCCCAGCCAATCAGAGGTCACAAATATTAACACTGACGAAACACAGGAGCTACTCCGAGACCAGACTACAGGGGGCGCTATAGAGCATTTTGAGTTAACACTGTGTAAAGCGACTTTCATGGTTTTATGGTGTGTAAGGACATGTCAGCAAATTTTGAGAGAGAGTCTTTCTCACTTAGATAAGTGCTTCTACAGTGCTGGAATTATGAGGACTCCAGCCCTGTCCTCATAAACGCAAAAGTCCCGCTAATGTTGGTACGTATTCAGGTGAGAAGTCCTCGTAAGCCACAAAAACCAACGCACACACACACACACACACACACACACACACACAAACAGAGGCTCTTTATCTTTTGTTATTCATCTATTTGTGTTTATTTAATTCAGTTTTATTTGTTTCATGTCATTTCAGTTCAATAAAACCATCTGGAGCTAACTGCATTTGGGTCCCATCTCCTTCTTCTTTAATTCTGACTGTTCGCCATCGTTCTTATATGGCGAACCGTAACAGTTTGTCCCAGCTGGTCTCTCTGGTGATTGGTTACACCAAGAAAGTGTTGCAATCTGACAGAGGCATTCCTGGGAAACCCTTGCTGTGCTTGTGTGAGCATTATCCTGCTGAAAAATGGCAGTTGAAAGCCCTGCCATGAAAGGCAACACATATGGCCGCAGAGCTGTTAATGTCCCTCGTATCACTACTAGGCTTGACCGACTGTCATATGCGATGGCTCACAAGATCATCTCACCAACAGTCGGGGCAGTGTGTCACTCCACAATAAAGCAGGATTGACGCACTCACCATGAGGCCTCCATAGTCAAACCCAGCCATCATCAGATCCCAAATAAAACCTAGATTCATTGCTAAAAAACAATATGGTAAAGTTAACAGCAGTGCAGGGTTTTTGTTCATGCCAGAACTGCAAACAAAAGCATTGGTGGCTGGCTGTCAATGGGAGGCCAAGTAATGGGTACTATAACATTCCGCCAAGCACCTAGAAATGGTCCTGGCAGAGACAGGAGTGTGTAGTGAAGGTGCCACCTGTGTCTGGATGGTGCACAACGAAACTGTGCTAGCTGCTCATGCCTGTCCGTGGATTAAATGATCCTCTGTACTGGTGGTCTGGCCATCCAGAGCCTGTTTGCCGTGTGTTCGTGCCCTCACGAAACCACTGCTTTAAACACCTTGTAACAGTAGGTCAGAACAACCTAGATGGTGGGCAATTTGTCGAAACAACGCTCCTGCTTCTCTCACTTAAAGATGTGCCCCCTCCTAGAGCCTGTCAGCTGGGCAAAATGTATTTGACTGCACTGTAGAGGCATGTCTAGCAGTCAACAATCTCTCACAAAGAGGTACGCTACCCAAAAGTAGCCTCTGAGGGCCTTTTTTATACACAGCGTGGGAAGCAATTTTATGAGATTTAAGCTTCTTCTTGCATCTCAAGTACGATCACTCAGGTTTGTTGATTGCCGGGGAGGAGGGTTGCTGATGTCTCAGATGAGCCCACTTTCCTGTGTTACGTTCTGGTTCCTCCCTTTCCAGCTATGCTGTTATAGCTAATGCTATCAGATTATTCTGCATTTAGTGTCAATGATTAAATTGTGGCCTGATAATAGACTCTGTGCTCTTAACAATAACTAACAACATTTTCTCTTTTCACTCCAAGCTTGTGTTCCGGTACCAGTTTTAGCTCCAGACTTTAAGATATTGCTTCGCTTCAACCTCACTGAAGCTGTTATACCAGCCCCACTGTACTCAGACCACAGAGGTTCCTGGTTCTTTCTGCCTGCTCCAGCATTCAGCTCTGCACAGCCACTCGGTTGACTTATCCCTGGACCACCACCATTCATCCATCTCCAGCTCTCTGGAATCCATGCCACTCTGCACCACTGGTTGTTCCTGTGTCCTGCCATCGTCTTTCAGCAACTTGGTTTCTCTCACGTTACCAGATGCTGCCTCATGTTCCGTGGACCCAGTGGTATTGCATGTTTCTGTTGAGTTTCTATCCCTGTTGTTATTTAATAAACCCCCTGTTTTAGTTTATACCCTGCTCAGCTGTCTGTGTCTGCTTACGGCTTTTGCAACCATTATTGGGTGTTTGAACCCCTTATCAGTATGATCTGGTCAATTATGGAGCCCGCAGAAGCTCAGACAGCAGACCACCCGAAGCACATGGGTTCAACATCTAGTCTTGGATGACAATGATCCAAGATGGTGGCGTGCATAGATGCAGTGGCTCACGGCTCTCCTCCTAAGTGCATTTTTCTGTTGCTTTTGTGTTTCTTTCTTGTTTGTTTGTGTACTATTGGTTCTGCGTACATCAGCTACAGCCGTCAGAACCTTTTGGACATTGGTGAGCAGTACCAAATACCTGTTTCGAGTGACTTTCATGAGACACATGACATTCCGATCAACATAACTAGAACGCCGGGCTCCCTTCGGAGAGAAGGGAAAGGAACCAGAAGCGAGGTCACAGGTCCGGTTTTATGTTAAGGCTAAGAAAACAACCACACAAGCCACCTCTTCTGAGCCTGTATCTCTCCAGTGCCAGCTCCCTGGTCCATAAAATGGATGACTTGGAATTACACCTCGCTGGGAACCGCTACGTTTGTGACTGCTGTGTTTTAATCTTCACCGAAACCTGGCTTCACCCCGGAATACCCAATGCTAGAATGCAGCTAGCTAGTCACACTCTGCTTCGCTGGGACAGGACCAAGAAGTCCGGTAAGAGCAGGGGAGGGGGACTCTGTATTTACGTGCATGATAACTGGTGTAACAACGGGACAATTATAGACAAACACTGTTGCCCAGACCCTGAGTACATGTCAGTGTTGAGGATTCGTTGGACACATGTGCCTTTGTGACTGCGAGGGCCACACATTTTTGCACCCATATAATTATTTACATCTTATATATTTGCATTTCTAATTGTGGTGATGTCAATCGTTCAGACTCACCCCCTTATCTGGGAAAGTACAGAATGTTCTTTGGCCTTGAAAGTGTTCACCAGTTTTGCGAAGTGTGGGTATGTGTGTGCGTAAGATTTTTTATACAGAGACTTGCTGTAAACTCCAGTAACTTGGCTTATTTCACATGTTCATGTGTATAATTACTCAATCATTTGTAATTTCATTAATAAGCAAATTTATTCCAAGTGATCCTTTTATTCTGTAAGCGCATATGATGAATAACTACATTTTTGACATTAAAGTGTTAGTTTAAAGCTTTTACATGGTCACAGAGATTAATCATGATCTGGATTTAATATAATTATGTAAGAATTGAATACAATTTATATGTAGAAATTAGAAATTTGATGCTGAAACTAAAATCTGGGCTAAAGGTTATGATGACTGAGAGGAGGGAGAGAAGGGTGGAATAAGGGTGGGGCGCCTGGGCAGCAGGTGTTCTAAAAGTTGGCAAAATGATGACATAATGTTTGACCTTGACTGAGTTGTATATAAGGGCTAGAGATTTGTGGCTCTTCGGCTTCTCCGCACCGCTACTGCGGTGTGAGGATGTCCTTTATTGCTTGCAATAAAGCTGTTAATTTCTTCATTTGGATTTTCGGACTGATTTTTGATTCAACTAACTGCATATCTGCTGGATCTATGGCAGATAAAGTGGTGCCATGACCCGGATTTGAAGTAACCATCGGCAACACGCTGAATTCCAGCGTCTGGGGCTTCCTCTACGCTCAACTGCAGAAAAACGTGGCCACAGGTAGGCTGATTAAGCTTACACTTTCTGTGTTTGTGTGTGGGGGTGGACCTTTGGTGCTGGATGGTAAGCATGTTCTTTAGACTAAATGCAGGCTAAATTTCAAAGTTTTAAGAACCTGTAAACTGAGATAAATTGTTGTTGATGAAGAAATGGACAGCATTTATGTTATGTGTTGTATGTGTTTGTAGGATCCTTGAGCAGGTAAAGACTTAAAGAGGTAAGAATAATAAAGATAAGGGAATTAAAGAGATAAAAGTAAGAGATGGCCAGTATTAGAGTGTGAGCAGGAGGTTCAGGACGGCGCAAGGCGTGTTTCAAAGGCTTGGTGTAATTACATAAGGTAATACCAGTTTTTGGAAATAGGAATTTGTGGCAACTGGGTGGCTGCCGTGATCACAAGTCATTCGGGGAAATCCCTTGGCCCGAGAACGTAACTTGGATAAGACTTATGCTGTTTATATAGCATTAAGGACGGTTACGGGGACTCCATTAACTTAGATGTCTGACGCCATCTAGAGCCGCGACCTGAGTGCTTGTTCTCCTGCCGAGTGCGTGTAGCCCAGTTAGATAAGGACTGGAAGGGTTTAATGGACGCTGGGAAAAACAGCTAAGCCGTCCCGTAGTGTTTTGTTTTTATGGAAATGGAAAAGTGTAATTAGTCTAAGTGATGAAAGTGGAAAGCACAGTAAGTCTAAGTGATGAGGCACAGGTTTTTCTGGCTGCACTCGTCTAAATATTTACAGTGAATTTTGTGCTTAATGTGTAATGTTTAAGTGGTTTAAACTAGGAGCGATATCTGAGTGTGGGTGCAAGAGACTTTTATGTGCATGACCTTGGCGACTGAGTTGAGCTGCAGCTGTGTGTGTGTGTGACTGGTATTTGTGTGAAATTGCAGTAGGAGGGGGAAAAAGAAAACAGAAAAGTAAAATTATGGACAGGAATTAAAATAAAATACAGTACAGAGATATTTAAGTAAAATGGAAAGGGTTTAAAACAGAGTAAAGGATTAAAGGATGTAAAAATAGAGATATATTAATTATTTAATATAAGAACCAACTTAATAAAGGTAGACGTAATTAAAAGAGACAATAAAGTAACACGCGACACATTGTAGGGTGTAATAATTATAGGAGTGTGGTACGCAAAAGTGCGTTTATGGATGAACCACAAAACGTATTCAAGGGAAATTTTGTCTTAAATATTCTTTAAAATATTTGGAGTTTGATTATTTGGTTTAAGAAGCATAATTTACACTTGTGTTGATAAATCATCATTGTTACTGTTAACTTGTGAAAAATAAAACCTAAGCTTTTAAAATGATATCAGGCTAGTATATATTATCAATGGATTATACAGATATTGTAATGTATGGATAGTAAACTTACAGACTGACATAAAGACATGAACTGTTCAAAACTGTCCCATTCTACCTATCTATTGGCTGAAAATATGAGATTTACTATATTATACCAGCAAATAAGTTTAGTATCTGACAGATTTTTGGAAAGGTCATTTAGAAATACATAAAATAAACAAAATATATAGACTCTGTGAGCTACAAGTTTAAGGGCTCGGATTGGGGGAATTTTAAAGTCTGTGGGTACAGTATGTTTTAAACTACACCTAAAACAGGTTCGATAATACTGAACAGAGTTGATTTAAAAGTGTTGGAACTTATTTATAAACATAAACCTAGATGTTAAACATAAATTCAGGTAGAATGGTAATAATAATTTAATAAGTTTTATTAAGTAGTTTTCCAAACATTTTACAAAGTGCTTTACACAAGCAAGAGAATTTACAACAAAAGAATAAATAAAAGTATAATAAATATGAATGATAAAACAGTAAGTATCTATTTCTATCATATTCAACTCTCTTAAGTTCTGAGATGTTATATCATAAGTACTTTTTATAGACTAGATGTATTTTTAAGTATATTGTACCTTACGCTCTCGTAAATCACCGCACTAAACTTCCAGTCGCCGCTGCGTTTTCCGTGAGGCTCTCCTCTCCTCCTCTCCAGCTGCGTATGTGCTGTAAGCGCCACCATTTTTGTAGTTCTTTTAAATACTGTAGGGCGATGGTTTTACTGAAGTAATATTTTGTCATATTTTGTCCTTTGGTTCTCCCATATGATCAGCTGATCGACATGTCAGGGCATTTGAGTTGAGATCAGAACATTTATTAACAGTTTAAACGCATAATAGTAAAGTTAAACATTATTGAACACTGCTCTTGTATGTTGTAAATTGTAAGCAGAAGTCTAATTAAACTCCTATTACTCAGTATGAGGTATGATTTAATTTGGGCATGACTGAATGGGTCTGAATGGGTCCGAACATGGGAACATGGGTTTATTTTTTTTTAAGGTAATTAATTTATGTACATATGAAAGGTAGAAGAAAATATGAAATCTCTGATGGAACATATCTTGTATTTTGTACGAGACTATGCTAATGTTACATCTTTTTGTTGTTACAGGTTGATTTATACATTCCTCTGGACTGGAGGAAATAACATCTACATTTTTTCCTATCTCTAGGAGTTCCAGATATCCATGGATTGTTGTTAATGATACTGATGATAAATGTGAATGTGCAAAATGTATTTAACAGATATTATGTGAATAATTAAATTAGAAATGGGGGCCCCCAGTGTAGGATGTTATTGTTGTTTGTTTTTTCTTGTTTTTGCTTTGATTCTATCTAATAGGTAATTGAGGAGCGACAGAAACTGAAGTATTCATCAACTACTGGACAGAGTGGATCCTTGTTAATCATCAGCAATACGTGAAGTGCATCAATTACAATGTCTCTCTTTACATTTGTGGAATTATTGTAGAGAGTTAGTCCTTGACAGTTAAGTTTAATTTTAATATAAAGGTGATGAAGCATAAATAATCTAGAGGTTCTAGCCATTAAGGGCAACATATTTTAATTTATTTACTTATTTGACAGGACAGTGCTGATTATTCAAAGGATAGATTACTGTAAATGAGCCAGAGTTAGCCACAAAAAGCTAGGTTAAAAAATGTAGTGTTGGACCAGTTAAAGAAATAAATAAGTAAATAAATAAAAATAAAATTAAAAAAGGTTAACCTAAACAATAAATCAGTTGATCATAAATATTAAATAGCATTAATAAATATAGAAAAAAACAAAGCATGAATGATTAATGAAAAACGAATAGACCATTAGGTACAAGTTAATTATTAATAAGTCACAACTTTAAACAGACCAGTAAAAGAATAAGAACTAATATTTTCTCTGATATAAGATTGGTAATGAATTACATTGTTTAGATGCTGTTACAGAGAAAGCTGATTGACTAAACGCACTTCTTTTTATGAATAAATTATTGTATCATCAACATATAGCCAGATTTCTACCCAAGTAAAAACAGTGGGCAAAATATAAATTTAAAGACCAAATAAAAGTGGTTTAAGTATAAATCTGTGTGGAACACCAGTAGTGGTGTTAAGTGCAGTGGATTGATGGCTTTCATATGGTGGGTTCTGACCTTTAAGTGTGATTATTTAAATTTAAGACAATTAGCTGAAAAATGAAAAGTGAAAGGATAACAGTTTATTAAAGGGTATTATCCAGTTTGTTTAATTTTCCTTCAGTAATGTAATGCTAATTGCCGTTCAAGGGGTAAAATTTGGACCATTCGTGTCACGACCGCCTCCGGCACCGCTCCACCCGCTCGCACCTTGCCTCGTTCTGCCTCGCCCACGTACTGATCACCTGCACCTGCCTGTCATTTCAGACTTCCTCCCGCACCCCATATAACCGCCAGTCACACACACTAAGCCGCTTCTCAACGAGGTTCCCACACCTTTTCTCCGAGCTCCCCTAAGCTAGGTTGAAACTATAGTGATCAATAAAGCGCTCTGTTTACCTTCACGGCCTGCGTTTGCCTCCTCACTCCGTGCTCCGTTACAGTTTGAGAAGCCTGTACACATGGAGGCAGCGGCCGCCGGCCTACACTCCGACGCTTCCACAGCGGAACAGATCGCCGGCCTTCGTGCTCAAATCCAGGAGGTGGTTCAGGTGGTCTCACAGCTCGCCGACAACCAGCGCTCCCTCAACGCTGTGGTCCCCTCCGTCAGCGAGCTGACCCAGCGTGTGTCCCAGCTATCCCTTCCCCTCTCCCCTGGCACTCCTCTGATTCGGTTCCTCCTTCCTCTTCCTCCCAGCCCTCCCTCGCAGCCTTCATCGGCCTAACCGTATCGCTCTTCCAGACAAGTACGACGGTAACCCGGAACGCTGTGAAGACTTCATCCTCCAATGCCAGCTGTACTTCACCAGCACACCACCGGAGTCCGATGCGGCTCGCATTGCCCTCATCATCTCCCTCCTCACCGGACGAGCCCTCGATTGGGCCACTGCCATCTGGGCACAACAGGCAGAAGAAGCCACTGTCTACAGCAGCTTCCTCACAGCCTTCCGAGCCGTCTTTCAGCACCCCCGGGAATGGCGTTCCTCTGGGGACATACTCTTCGCTCTACGGCAGGGTCGCCGCTCCGCCGCCGACTACGCTCTGCAGTTCCGCACCCTGGCGGCTCAGAGCGGATGGAATACACCTGCTCTTGTCTCCGCTTTCCGTCAGGGCCTACGCTCAGATCTCCGCAGGGAATTGGCCGGTAGGGACCTGGACCTGTCGCTGGACAAGCTCATCACCCTCGCTATCCGCCTGGACCAGCTCCATCTTCCGCGCTCCGCCTCTGCACCACGGCCTGCTTCTTCCCCGCCCCAAAGCGTCGCCTCCACCCGAGCCCATGGAACTCGATCGCGCCCGCCTGCCTACTGAGGAACGCCGACGCCGTTTCGAGCAAGGCCTGTGTTGTTACTGCGGCTCGGACTGCCACCTCCGTTCCGCCTGCGACCTCGCTCCGTCATCCGGACCCGCCAGCTCGTGTGCCAGAGTCCCAGCACGCACGCCCCGGGTGAGTCCAACCTCGCTTGAATCTTCCTTTCTCCTTCCTGTGGTTTTGCGATTCACTCAAGGCGATGTGCCTCTTACAGCCCTGATCGACTCCAGCGCCCAAGGGAACTTCATCGCCCAGCACCTCGTCTCTCAGTGGAAGATTCCCTGCACCTCTCTGCCTCACAAGCGCCGCATCTCTTTGGCTGACGGCCGTCCGCTCGGCTCGGGCTTCCTCACCCGGGTTACGGCCCCTCTCTGTCTACTCACCGGGGCCATCCACCAGGAATCCATCTCGCTCTATCCCCTTGGGTCCCTTACGCACCCTCTCATCCTGGGCCTACCCTGGCTTCGTGAACACGACCCGCTCATCTCCTGGTCAGCCCTCGAGCTCGTCCGCTGGTCGCCTCGTTGCCTGGAACGCTGCATCCACCGACCCGCCTTGCAAGTGCACTCGCTCCCGCTGGCTCAGCCGGATCCTTGGCTCCCGTCTTCGGCTCGGCCACGCCTCCTGCTCTTCCACCTCATCGTCCCGGCGACTGCGCGATCGACCTTCTGCCAGACGCCTCGTTGCCCAAAGCATGCCTGTACCCGCTGTCCGCCACTGAGGAGAAGTCTATGACGGACTACATCTCGGAGTATCTGAGCCTCGGCTTCATCCGGCCATCCACCTCGCCGGTCTCGGCGGGCTTCTTCTTTGTGCCGAAACGTGACGGAGGCCTCAGGCCGTGCATTGATTATCGTGTGCATCCGTGTTCCAAGTCTTCATAAATGACGTGCTCCGGGACATGCTAGGCAGGTTCGTCATGGTATACCTAGACGACATCCTTGTCTTCTCACCGGACTTCAACACCCACTTGAGATTGGACGTAGTTATTAGGAGATAATCTAAACTTGTAAAGTTGCTTTGAGACAATGCTCCATTGTAAAAAGCGCTATATAAATAAATCTGACTTGACTTGACTTGACCCACGTCAAACAGGTATGCCAGGTGCTCGAACACCTCCATTCACACCACCTACGCGTCAAAGCCTCTAAGTGCGAATTCCACACACAGTCTGTCCGCTATCTGGGGTATCTGATCTCTTCCTCAGGGGTCGCCATGGACACCAACAAACTGTCCGCCATCCAGGACTGGCCGAGGCCAGGGTCCGTCGAACAGCTGCAACGATTCCTGGGTTTTGCCAATTTCTACAGGCGCTTCATCAGGAACTTCAGCCGCACGATGGCGCCCCTCAACGTGCTCCTCCAAGGTAAGCCCAGCGCTCTCCACTGGTCCCCCGAAGCCAAGCGGGCCTTTGAAGCGCTCAAGACTGCATTCACTCGCGCTCCCGTCCTGGGTCATCCTAACCCGGACCTCCCCTTCTTCCTAGAAGTGGACACATCCTCGACCGGCGTGGGTGCCGTCCTTTTGCATCGCCTTGGTGAGCCGCCGAGACCGCGCCCCATCGCCTTCTATTCACACAAACTGACCCCCGCCGAACGCAACTACGACGTGAGTGACCAGGAATTGCTGGCGATCAAGTTGGCTCTGGAAGAGTGGCGACATTGGCTAGAGGGATCCAAACATCTGTTCACGGTTCTGACAGACCACAAGAACCTGCAGTACCTCAGGTCAGCCAAACGGTTGAACCCCCGCCAAGCTCGATGGTCCCTTTTCTTCTCCCGTTTCCGATTCGCCATCACTTACCGGCTGGGCTCGAAGAATACCAAAGCCGACGCCCTCTTTCGGAGCCATGACCTCGATCCGGCTCCAGACGACCCGCCTGAGCCCATCCTCCTGTCATCCTGCTCTATCGGGGTTATCCAGTGGGAGCTCGAACAGGAACTGGAAGAACGGCTGTCACGAATGCGCGCTCCTCCTTCCTGCCCGCGAGACAAGACATTCGTGCCACAGGACTTCCGCGATCGCCTCCTCACCTGGGCACACACCTCTCTCTGCTCTGACCACCCCGGAGAGACGCGCACGCACCAACTGCTCGCCGCGCGCTTCTGGTGGGAAAACATGCCCAGGGACGTCCACCGCTTCGTCTCCTCCTGCAGCGTCTGCGCTCAAGCAAAAACCCCTAGAACCCTGCCGGCAGGTCTGCTCCGTCCTTTACCCGTGCCGCAAAGACCCTGGTCTCACATCGCCCTGGACTTTGTCACAGACCTCCCCTCCTCCAATGGATTCACCGCCATCCTGTCTGTTATCGATGGCTTCTCCCGGGCCGTCCGTTTCATCCCTCTTCCCAAGATCACTTCCGCGCTCCAAACGGCCGAGCTTCTCTACACACACGTCTTCCGTCATTTCGGCATTCCGGAGGATGTCCTCACTGACAGAGGCCCCCAGTTCACCTCTGCTGTCTGGCGCTCCTTCTTCCAGAAGCTGAGTTCCACTGTCAGTCTCTCCTCTGGCTACCATCCGCAGACCAATGGTCAGTGTGAGCGCTCCAACCAGGAGCTGAAAAAGTTCCTGCGCTGCTATTGTCACCACAACCTGCACGACTGGTCTCAATACCTGCCATGGGCCGAAATTGCGCAGAACTCCCTCCGGCATTCCTGCACGGGCCTCACTCCCTTCCAGTGCGTCCTGGGATACCAGCCTCCCTTTGTTCCCTGGGATTCCACGCCTTCGGATGCGCCGGCTGTGGATCACTGGTTTCGCCGCAGCGAGGACGTCTGGTGTCAGGTGCATCTGCGCATCGAAAAGGCCATCCGTCGATACAAGAAGCACGCGGATCGTCGCCGCCGCTCCGCTCCTGACTTCCAGCCAGGGGACCGAGTCTGGCTCTCCTCGCACGGACTCCGCACCTTTCAGGGAAGTACCCCTTTTTCTCCCCACTTTTTGGGTCCTTACCTAGTCACCCAGAAGCTCAATAACATTACCTACAGGCTGCAACTTCCCTCATACCTCCTTGTCTCTCCTGTTTTCCATGTGTCGCTCCTGAAGCCCTGGGTGCCTGGTCCGCTGGCAGAATCCTCTCCTTCAGACCCCCCTCCATCCACCGGCCCGTCGGCGGCTCGCACCTACACAGTCCATCGCCTGCTGGACTCCCGCCGATGGGCCTCACGAATCCAGTACCTGGTCGAGTGGGAGGGCTACGGTCCGGAGGAGAACAGCTGGGTCAACGCCGCGAACGTGTTGGATCCCCTCCTCATCCGGGACTTCCACGCCTCCCAGCCCGATCGGCCGGCGCCCAGGCCGCGGGGCTGCCCGCGGAGGACCCTGTCGCTCCCCGTCTCTCGCCATGCTCCCGCCTCGGCAAGTCCTTCGAGGGGGGGCACTGTCACGACCGCCTCCGGCACCGCTCCACCCACTCGCACCTTGCCTCGTTCTGCCTCGCCCACGTACTGATCACCTGCACCTGCCTGTCATTTCGGACTTCCTCCCGCACCCCATATAACCGCCAGTCACACACACTAAGCCGCTTCTCAACGAGGTTCCCACACCTTTTCTCCGAGCTCCCCTAAGCTAGGTTGAAACTATAGTGATCAATAAAGCGCTCTGTTTACCTTCACGGCCTGCGTTTGCCTCCTCACTCCGTGCTCCGTTACAATTCGTAATTGAGTGTTGGATACATAAGGGAAAAAAAGGGGGAAGGCTAATGGTGCTGCTGAAACCAGAATCAGTACAGTGTAGACTAAAATTGTACTTTATTATCAGGGAGAATTGACTGGGTTAAGTTAACTTAAGTTAACATCACTACAGAGGCCACCAGGCTGAGGCCATAGCAGAAAAATCATTAAGGGTTACAGATCATTTTAACCAATCTGATTTAAACATTACCAGTGATTATAAAATAATTTAATAGAAATAAAAGATTTCTGTGGCCATTGGAGCCATGCGTCCATAACTTTGATATTGGATCTGTTTCTAGCTTATAGGTGAAATTGGTAATTTTAATCTCTACCTGAAGACTCCCTATCTGCCATTACATTTTTGATGGCTAAAAATTATTTTCCTTATGCAAATTTTGGTACTTTTTGTAAATTTACCACTGAGGTCTGTTGGGTCGTGACTTGATGTTTCGTTTGAACATTTAACAATGGCACTTGTTTAAAGACACAGGTTGTGTATGTGCAAAAAACAATGGAAAATTAAAAGTACTAATATCTATACTGCTCAGTAATAATGCCTTGTCTGGCTCTTCCCTCCTGTACAAGTGCATCTGCTGAATGGCAAGTGAATCTACTGAATGGCCGGTGAGAGACTGGTTAGTCAATGACGGGTAAGATCCCACCATGAAATCGGGACAACCTAAGGCAGGCACAGCCGTAGTACTGGCCACAACACAACATGGAACAAATGCTGAATATTGCCGAGAGGAAGGCAGAAAATGACCTGCGATTGCGGACAAAGGAGAGTTGGAGAGAACTGATGGTTACAAAAGTCTTATTATTGAGCAGTATTCGAAAACATTGGGATCAAGCAAACCTTTAGAGGTACATTGGTTCACGATCTATCCAAACTGACGTTATGCATTTGGCATTGAGCAACATTTGGTGAATATTTGGTCCATATGAGGGAGTATTAAGGTAGAGTGACTAAAAATGCTTAGACAAATTGAATTGGCAGATGTGAGAAAATTGAGTAGACCTATGTTAGACTGAAATTATATAAAACAGTGAAAAGAAAATGTACAAATTAGTATCACTCAGCTTCCAGTATACTAAAATATATTTTATTAAGTACAAAATAAATCAATAATAGTTTAGGCGTGATAATAATAGAGATTGACAGTGACCAAGGTACACCATTTGTGTCCAGAATGAAACACAAAGTATGAAAATATCTGAACATTGACTGGAAATTCCAGGTAACATACTTTAAAGCTGATATAGTTGATAGTAGACTATGACAAATTTATTAGTGCGTTAATAGAAGGTCTAAAATTGCCCAAACAGGTAGTTAGTAGAATTGACTCAGCAATAACACTAAAATACATAATTTACATTGAAAAGTTTAGACATAATAAAAGCAGAAACTATGGAAAGACACAGGAACCACAAAAGATAAAGAAAACGTTGAAGAAATGACAGTGGCCTTACAGGAGCACCAATCAGTCTGCTCTCATTGTTAATTACGTATAGGTGTGCATGGCGTTAGCCATTGCACAAGGGGGGAGGTACTTGGTAGTGTGAAAAGTGAGAAAATTATTGAGGAAAATTGCAAATATCGCAAAAAGGGGATTTAGGGTATCAAATTTAATTTGTAGATGTAACCCTAGGCAGATGTGAAATTTGCATCACGAACGATGTTAGAAAAGGAGTTTGAGATTTGGAATAACAATAATGATTAGTTCAGATAAAGGAAATTAATTAATTTGTCGATAAGGTAGTAAGACTAATTTAGCAGAAACTCAGAATTAGACCAAGATTGGGATGTGTGTACCACACTCAAATTTTTAGAAATATATTAAAAATATAAAAAGCTATTTAAGCAGGAAAAAGCAGAGAGAGAGAGTACTGGAGGAGAACAAGGAGCCAAAGGTGAAACCAGGAGATTGCGTCTACACGAGGGTCTCCAGAACAAAAGTAAGATCTGCCAAGGAGAGAGGGTCCAAACCTGGCGAAAAAGGGCAACATCTACAACTGTGTAAGTGAAACGAGCATCGACATGATGTCACCTGAACCACTGAGCCTTGGCATTACAAGAGTCCCAGGAGGAAGCTGAGGAAGAACCAGAAACATATCCACCTGATCCAGAACAACAAAGACGAAGAAAAACCAGAATTGCGTAGGCAGTAACACCAACATCAGCAACGACAACAAGAAATGGCAGAAGACCCCAATTATGAGATACTGGAGCGAATGGATGGGATTAAACTGAACAGTACAGATTTTCAAGACACGTAATAGAACATGGGTAGACATGAGAAGGGATAGAGAATTAGTATAAATGTTCATTTGTTTATGTGACATTAGCAAATACGAAAGGGCCACAAGGGGGTTGTAGTACAGAAACAACAACTGGAGCATAAGGTTAAATTGAAATGGGGAAGTCTGAGACAAGTAACAATGAATTTTTCAGCTGATTGATGTAATTAAATAGATTCCTGGTCCACTGGGGAGTGCAGATTTAGGTTGGATGTTATCTCAATGTTAGACCTAGCTTGGAATATACTTTGGTAGGTCAAATTGATGAACAGCTTATTTGCTAAATAATAATGATTTTTATGCTATCTCATTTAGAGGTTGCAGGGATGCTGACTGACGTTTCAGCTTCAGGGCTGTGTAAATGCGCGGGTGTCCAGGCAACCCATGGTTTGATATTAACACTTTAGTTGAATGTGAACTTATAATAACAGTACTAATATTTGTACTCATAAATTAAAACACCAGCTGTTTAAGTATCTAAGATTATTATAAGTATGACAACAGAAGTTAAATGATTTTCCTTTTTAGTATGTATGGTGATTATATGAATTATTTTGAACCGTTTGGAATTTTCTTCCTCTTATTCTTCTTCTTCTTCTTCTTTCGACTTCTCCCTTTATCAGGGGTCACTACAGCGAGTTAAACGTTTCCACCTCACCCTGTCCTCCACGTTCTCTACTCTCACCCGAACTCTCCCTGCATATCTTCATTTACCACAACCAAATAACTCCTCTTTGGTCTTCCTCCCTGTCTCTTGCCTGGCAGCTCCATCTCCAACATCCTCCTACCAATATATCCACTATCCCTCCTCTGCACATGTCCAAACCATCTCAGTCTTCCCTCTCGAATTTTGTCTCCCAATTTTCCAACCTGTGCTGTCGCTCTGATGATCTCATTCCTAATACTGTCCATCCTGGACACTCCTAAAGAGAACCTCAATATCTTAAGTTCTGCCACCTCCAGCTCTGCTTCCTGTCTCTTTGTCAGTGCCACTGTCTCTAAGCCATACAACAAGGCTGGTTTCACTACTCTCTTATAAATCTTTCCTTTCACTTTTGCTGCAACCCTTTTGTCACACAGCACTTCCTGACATCTTTCTCCACCACTCCATCCGCCTGTACTCTCTTCTTCACCTCCTTTCCACACTCCCCATTTCCTTGGACAGTTGATCCCAAGTACCTGAACTCCTGTACCTTTGTGACCACTGATCCCTGTAGCCTGACTATTCCACCTGCCTCCCTTTCATTTACACACATGTATTCTGTCTTACTACAGTTGACTTTCATTCCTCTCCTTTCCAGATGATACCTCCACCTCTCCAAGTTCTCTTCTACCTGTTCCCTGTTCTCACTACAGATTCCTGTCTGACCTCATCTGTTAGTCTGTCCATCACCAGAGCAAATAAGAAGGGACTCAGGGCCGATCCTTGATGCAGTCCCACCTTTACCTTGAAGCTATTTGTCACTCCTACAGCACATCTCACCGCTGTCACGCTGTTGTCATACATGTCCTGCACTAATCTAACGTACTTTTCAGCCACTCGAGACTTCCTCATACACCACCACAGTTCCTCCCTTGGCACCCTGTCAGAAGCTTTCTCCAAATCCACAAAGATGCAATGTAGCTCTTTCTGACCATCTATATACTTCTCCATCAGCAGTCTCAAAGCAAAAATTGCATCCATAGTGCTCTTCCTTGGCATGAAACCATACTGTTGTTCACACACTGTCAACTCCTGTTTGAGCCTAGCTTCGACAACTCTCTCCCAAATCTTCATTGTGTGGCTCATCAACTTTATGCCCCTGTAAGAGCCACAACTCTGTACATCACCCTTCTGCTTAAAAATTGGTACAAGTAAACTTTTCCTCCATTCCTCTGGCATACTCTCATTCACCAGAATTCCATTAAATAATCTAGTCAAAAACACCACTCCCAGCTCTCCTAGATTTTCCATACCTCAACCGGTATGTCATCAAGTCCCACTGCCTTTCTGTTCTTCATCCTTTTCAAAGCTTTCCTCACTTCTTCCTCGCTAATCTTTGCTACATCCTGTTCCACAATTTCTACACCATCCATGCCTTCTTTCCCTGTCATTTTCTACATTCATCAACTCCTCAAAATACTCCTTCCATCTTTCCCTCACCCTCTCCTCACCTGTCAGTACATTTCCATTTCTATCCTTGATCACTCTGACATGCTGCACATCCTGTCCAGCTCTATCTCTCTGTCTCACCAGCAGAAACAACTCCTTCTCTCCTTCCCTACTGTTTAACGTTTCATATAACTCATCGTAGGCCTTCTGCTTGGCCTTTGCTACCACCCTCTTTACCCTTTGCCGCATCTCATTGTATTCCTGCCTACTCTCTTTAGTTCTGTCCCTGTCCCATTCCTTCTTTGCTGACCTCTTTCTCTGAATAACCTCCTGCATTTCCTCATTCCACCACCAGGTTTCCTTTTCATCCTTTGCCTGTCCAGAAGACACACCCAGCAAACTTTCTTTATACCTGTCTGTCTAATTTTACTGTGGCTGCTGCTACCCAGTCATCTGGGGGAGCTCTTTCCTATCACCCAAAGCCTTTCTCAGCTCCTCTCTGAACTCCTTACAACATTCTTCCTTTCTCAACTTCCACCATTTGGTCCTCTGCTCTGCCTTTGTCCTCTTCCTCTTCCTAACCACCAGAGCCATCCTGCACACCACCATCCGATGCTGCCTAGCTACACTCTCCCCAGCCACTACCTTACAATCACCAATCTCTTTTAAGCAACCTCTTCTACATAGGATGCAGTCAACCCGTGTGCTCCTCCCTCCACTCTTATAAATCATCCTATGCTCCTCCTTCTTTTGGAAATATGTGTTAACCACAGCCATTTCCATCCTCTTTGCAAAATCCACCACCATCTGTCCTTCTAGGTTCCTATCCTTAACACCAAACCTGCCCATCACTGCCTCACCTCCT
This sequence comes from Ancistrus triradiatus, assembly GCA_025084515.1. NCBI lineage: Eukaryota > Metazoa > Chordata > Actinopteri > Siluriformes > Loricariidae > Ancistrus > Ancistrus triradiatus. Next base: position 153,529 of record JAJAGP010001356.1, read on the forward strand.
TTATTACCTTCACTAACATGACCATTGGAATCTGCACCAATCACCAGTCTCTCCTCCCTAGGAATGATGTCAACCACTTCATCTAACTCCCCCCCAGAATCTCTCTTTCTCCTCTAATTCACAGCCAACTTGTGGTGCATAGCCACTAACAACATTCACCATTACACCCTCAATTTCCAGCTTTAAACATATTATCCTATCTGGCACCCTTTTCACCTCCACGACATTCTTTACACAATCCTCCTTCAGGACCACACCAACTCCATTTCTCTTCCTATCCACACCATGGCAGAACAGTTTAAACCCTGCACCAATGCATCGAGCCTTGCTACCCTTCCACCTTGTCTCCTGCACACACAAAACATCGACCTTTCTCCTCTGCATCATATCAGCCAGCTCTCTACCTCTTCACCGTCATCGTCACCAACATTTAGGGTTGCTACCCTCAGTGCTATATTCTGGCCCTTCCTGATTTCTCTCTGTCTCCTCACACGCTTCCCTCCTCTTCGTCTTCGGCAAACAGTAGTCCAATTTACGCTGGTACCCTGTTTGCTACCAGTACCAGTGGCGGTCATTGTTAACCTGGGCCGCGACCGATCCGGTATGGTGAAATTATTATGAACTCGCATACTTTATTTGGCAAATGTTTTACACCGGATGCCCTTCCTGATGCAACCCTCACCATTTATCTGGACTTGGGACTGGCACTAGAAGTACCTTGTCTGAGCAATCTAGCGACTGGTTTAACTGTTTGGAATTATCAATGAAGAATAAATCATAGATCGTAGTAGGAGATTAAGAGTTCTCAAAATTATGTCTAGTTGCTCTTTTTATTTACATGTAACATTTATTACTTAACTAATCTTTTATTTTAAGATTGTTTAGTGCTACTAAATTTTTATTTTAACAGTATACCTGGCAAGGAAGTAAGCCTTGTCTGTGAAAAGATGCAGACAAATTGAAGCTTTTGAAGGAGACAATTGACCACTTATTGAGTTTTACTTGAGAGATAATAGATGCATTTGTTAGCATTTAATTGGTTTTACAGTTATTGATTTAAAACTAAATTTATTGATTTATGACTTTAATCATTATTAACTGAAGTTAGAGTTCCAGTTTGGTCATGCTAATTGTGATAACTATGTATGATTTGATGAAAAGTTTCATTGAGTTATTATTTCTTACGTATGATATGAGGGGAAAATTATGTAGTTAGGTGACATGGCTTAGCAGCCATGTCAAGGGGGGAATGTTGAGGATTTGTTGGACACATGTGCCTTTGTGGCTGTGGGGGCCACACATTTTTGCACCCATATAATTATTTACATCTTATATATTTGCATTTCTAATTGTGTTGATGTCAATCGTTCAGACTAAGTCTCACCCCCTTAGCTGGGAAAGTACAGAATGTTCTTTGGCCTTGAAAGTGTTCACCAGTTTTGCGAAGTGTGGGTATGTGTGTGCGTAAGATTTTTTATACAGAGACTTGCTGTAAACTCAAGTAACCTGGGATATTTCACATGTTCATGTGTATAATTACTCAATCATTTGTAATTTGATTAATAAGCAAATTTATTCCAAGTGATCCTTTTATTCTGTAAGTGCATATGATGAATAACTACATTTTTGACGTTAAAGTGTTAGTTTAAAGCTTTTACATGGTCACAGAGATTAATCATGATCTGGATTTAATATGATTATGTAAGAATTGAATACAATTTATATGTAGATATTAGAAATTTGATGCTGAAACTAAAATCTGGGCTAAAGGTTGAAAAATCTGGGCTAAAGGTTATGATGACTGAGAGGAGTGAGAGAAGGGTGGAATAAGAGTGGGGCGCCTGGGCAGCAGGTGTTCTAAAAGTTGGCAAAATGATGACATAATGTTTGACCTTGACTGAGTTGTATATAAGGGCCAGAGATTTGTGGCTCCTCGGTTTCTCCGCACTGCTGCTGCGGTGTGAGGATGTCCTTTATTACTTGCAATAAAGCTGTTCATTTCTTCATTAGAATTTTCGGACTGATTTTTGATTCAACTAATTGCATATCTGCTGGATCTACGGCATCAGTAAGATACCAGCCATTCTTTCCACCGAGAGAACTAACAGTAGTGATTATCACAGCTGTCTACATTCCACCCAACTCTAATACAAAGAGGGCTTTCTCGCTCCTCCTGAACACCATAGACAAACAGCAGCGGGCCTACCCCGACGATGTTCATATAACTGCAGGAGATTTCAACAAGGCCAACTTGAAGACTGTATTCCCGAAAATTTATCAACATGTTAAATGTTCTACTAGAGGGGTAAACACTCTGGATCATGTTTACTCCAACATCAAGCATGCGTACAGAGCCACACCTCTCCCCCACCTAGGACAGTCAGACCATCTTTCCCTCCTGCTCTCCCCAGCCTAAACCCCCTGCAGATGTAGTGCTAGGCACATTATAAAGACTGTTACAACCTGGTCTGGAAATCCACTCCACCGATTACAGGACTGCTTTGAACAGACTGACTGGGATGCATTTTAACAACAGGAGCTGGAAACATTCACAGGAACGGTACTGGGCTATATCAAGTTCTGTATCGAGAATGTGACTGTGGACAAACACATTCGGGTTTTCCCAAACCACAAACCGTGGATGACCAGCCAGGTCCGCACACTCCTCAGAGTGCGCGATTCTGCCTTCAGGTCAGGTGACAGAGCTCTGTGCAGGGCTGCTCGACCTGACCTGAGAAGAGGAATTAAAACTGCCAAAGCGGACCATAAGAGGAGCATAGAGTCCCACCTGAGAAGCAACAATACACAGAAGGTGTTGCAAGGCATACAAGACATCACAAACTACAGAGGCTGTGGTGTGACTACAGTAGATCAGAGTGCGCTGCTGGCAGAGGAGCTAAATTACTTCTTTGCACGCTTCAACACACCACAGCAGCACTCACCTGCTCCAGCCCTGCTCCCACTCTTGCTTGGTTCCTGCATTACTGCACTCACTGTACAGAAGCATGATGTCAGACGCGTTCTTTTGGCAGTAAACCCTAAGAAGGCTACCGGCCCAGACGGAGTACCTGGCAAGGTGCATAAAGCGTGTGCTCCTCAGCTTGCTTGCATCTTCACCGGAATCTTCAACCTCTCCCTGGCTCAGACAGTCATCCCACCCTTTCTAAAATCAGCCATAATCATTCCAGTGCTGAAAAAGACTCCCATTAACAGTCTGAACGATTATCGCCCTGTGGCCCTCACTCTGGTAATCGGGTGACGAGGCAGGGTGACGAGGCAGCCTACAGACAGGAGGTCCTGATGCTCAAAGCCTGGTGTTTAGAGAATAACCTGGCTCTGAACACCAGGAAAACCAAAAAAATCATTGTTGACTTCAGGAAGCACAGCACAGACCTAGCACCTCTGTAAATCAATGGCGAGTGTGTGGAGAGGGTCCACAACTTCTGGTTTCTTTGCCTCCTGTTCTCCTCTGCTATTTCCTGGACAGAGAACACTACAATGGTCATCATGAAGGCTCAACAGCGGCTACAATTCCTGAGAGTCCGTAGGAAGTACAACCTGGACTCCAACCTGCTGCTGACCTTCTACCGCTCGTCCATCGAGAGCCTGCTGACATACTGTATTACAGCATGGTATGGCAGCTGCATGGTGGAAGACAGAAAGAGGTTTCAAAGAGTGGTCAGCACAGTGCCTCGTGAGGATCCTGGCATGACAGCTATGCTTTAAACCATCATACTTATGTGTTTGCCAGTAAGACCCAGTAAAGATAGTGTTTTTTTCATTGAGCTGAACTGGAAATAGGAAGAAATATGTCTTAGGGCTCTGGTCACCTGGAGAAAAAGACCATATGATGATAAGAGAAGGTATTTTCAGCAGTATACAATAGAAGAGGGCAAAACAAAAATCATGTCTGTGATTCAACATGGCTGTAACTCAACCGTAACTTTAAGAATGATCTAGGGAGACTATTTTCACTTTGTTCACAAGAAAATTGGTCTTCTACCCCTTTCACACATGCACAGTAACCCAGAACATTTCCAGAGGAGCTGTAGTGTGAACGCAAATGTCTGATAAAAATGAGCAAAAGTCTATCCAGCCAGCCTATTCATACAAGGTCTGGAAAATATTCAAGTGAGCTCATGTGAATATAGAGCTGCTAATGTTCCAGAGAATTCACAGGACGTGCAGCAGCATAATGAGCATGTGGTCAACTGAATCAAGTTGAGTCGAATAGAACAGTGAATCAGTCAATCTGACTCAGTGATAATCCCAGTCAGAATGATGTTATCCAGCAGTTCTCTTAATTAAAATTCCCATTCCACCTTAAATGCTGTAACAATTACAGTCATACTTCTGCAGTCAACAAATGCGCAACTCATCAAATTCAGTTCTTCGTGCATCTTAACAATAAAAATTCATGACTCGTATCCGTAACATAGGAGCACCTGTCAGCCTCACAGCAGCGCTCTCTCAGTGCAGAACTCTGCTGTGTGTTTTTTTTTTTTTTTACATCTACAGTACAGTATTCTTATTTCAAATAAGTCAGCATGGGTGCTAAAAAGGTTAGTGATTACAGCCTACCAACTGGAAAACAGTGAAAATTACTGCACAAAGTATGCAAAATATGACACTCAGACCCTGCAGACCCTTTCATGTAACACAGCCCCTAGATATTTCCCTTTCCACCAGATATTCAGCATGTTCATCACCTGCTTAAACAACATTCACTTGAATTTGGTTCCTTGATCAGTTTGGACTGTCTTTGGTAGTCCAAAATCAGTAAAGAACTTAATCAGTACTTTATTTACCACTCTCCAAGTAGTTCTCATACTGGAATAGCCTCTGGGAACCGAGCAGCCGCACACATCATGGTCAATAAGTACTGGTTACCCATCTTTGTTTTAGGTAACATACCAACAGTTGACCAGTACTTGCTCAAAAATCTCACCCATGGAGCAGGAGCAGAACCTGAATAGGTTTTCCCATGCACTGGCACACATGGCACGAATTGCAAAATTTAGCCACATTTTCAACAGAAGAAGTCAAAGGCATTGAACTGGGATCACCATGTTCAACTAGGAATGTTTCTGATAAGTCAGCCACCTCACCTTCTACCAGACAAGCTTTATCACGGGTGACCATACAAGCAGGAAAAACAGTAGAGTATTGAGAGAACAATTCATCCGGCATGGATGACTCCCTAGCATTCCCAGTCACCTCCAAGATTGGTAAGACTTTATCTCCAGCCAGGTCAATACCCTGGATGAATGTGATACCATCCACTGGTAAAGACTCACACACTGCTACCTTGTATTTTCAGTCAGAACACAAGTACACATAATGTGACATATTTCATTTCAATACCTTTACAGACAGTATACCTCCCACAAAAGGATTTATCTGAAAATAGCAGAAGAATTGGAAGTACAAAAGATTGCATTGCACTTGTATCACTGAGAATTTGAATGGGAAGTTTTGTCCCCATTTGCCAAGGAAATAGTTCCTGACATGACAAAAGGTTGATAACCAAGATCAGCAAGCAGCTTCCAAAGCCATAACAAACTGTGTTAACCAAATCAACACTTTGGCTTTTGCCATAGATTTGCTTTGCTCTTTCCTGTTTTATTTCTGTAGAACAGGACACCTTGAAACAGCATGATCTCACCGATTTGTACACAGTTTTAAGCATTAGCACAAACTCATCTGCTAGGACTGCTGCTTCAGCCACTGAAGAATCTTTCCTTTTGTTTAAGTACACCACCATACATTCTGGCATACAGTTCTTAAATTCTTCATGATGAATAAGCTGTTGTAATTTCAGAGGCTGCATCCTATGAAGGACACGGTCTATGTGGTCTATGAAAGTGTGTCCTTGGAAGGCTGCATAGACCGCGGCGAAGGCCGAACCGAAATGAGACTGTCTACTCTGCCTTGGATTTCCTGTTTGTGTCACAGAACCACTGTTCCTGCCCTCACTCTTCAGGGCTATTCCCACCTGCACCATATCACAAAACAGCTATAATGTTTATGAACATTTTGAGTTTAGTTTTTATGCTGCTTTTTGTTTGTTCAATTATTGGAGGAGAGGCTACAATGCAGGCGCTGGCATTCATTTTCGTTGCACTTTTGTTTTTAACATTTAGCTATTCGAGTTTAAAAATCCTTACATTTAAATAATGTAGGGGACGACCTAACATACCCGAGGTGCATTGGGTGTGAGGGGAACCTAGGGACATCGGGATGGTTGGCTGAGTACCCTTACATGCAATGCACCTTAGGGTATGTTAGGCTGCGAAGGAAACATCAGATGTAGCCTTCGTTTTCAGGTAAAAGAAGGCTGCAATTGTTGGCCGCATATGAAGGAGCCTTCGAAATGGGACAGCCTAGGCGTGCCGCTATGATGCAATCTGTCTTCAAATGCAGCCTCCAAAGGAAGTAGCCCCTGAAATGGGATTCATCTTACAAGTCAGGAACATTGTTGGCTTGACACTCTTTCTCAAACAGTGTTTCCTTTTCCCTACTAACTTACAATGCAAAAGCAATGCCCATACATCTATGCCAACTTAAGACTACTGCAATGCACTTGAACACACAAAAGTAGGTGTCTACCTCAGACTATCTGAAAAAGGGAACTAGAGTAACATTTTTACTCGCATCAAAAATGGATGCAGAAGAGCTAGCAGTATCTGAACAAGGCATAGGGATAGGTTTTTCAGAGGGTACTGACCTTGGAGGATAAGGTGCAGGTGCAGTGAGAAAGTCACTCGACTTGCACAAGTCTGCGAAGTAGTCCTCAAGCCTCCAATTCCCGTAACCTTACTTCTTGTTCCACCTCCAGTTCCATATGTACCTAGTCTCTAAAGCCTTTACTTGAGCTTCTCTAGACCCTGCAGATAGAGAACGAGACACAGGCTCAAAGTGAGGCAATGTAGCGCTTACCTCGGTGTCAGGTGCCTCTGGCAGTTTTCATACCTCTGCTGGGCTTGCTAACACACCGTGTAGTGTCTGCAAGCAGGAAAGACCAAGTCAACCAGTCCTTTGTGGAGCTTGGCCTTTATATCTCTCTTCAAGAGATTTCTAGAAACAGAAAACCCATAGTGTGAGCTATCTCAAACATCACATCCTTCCAACATTCTCAAAAACCTCCAAAGCTTGTTCAGCTGAAAAAGACTGCAAATCAGCACTTGCTATTGTTTACTGTCCTCCAGCCACCAGAAGTAGCACAACCAGCTATGACCAGTGTAAATATTTCTGCTGGATTCAAAGTTTATATAATCATTATATATTAAAATCCCTGCTCACCTTCCCTTGTGACCTGTACAGAGAGATGGGGGTAGCTTCTTAGGTCATCCAAAAACACTACCCAGGGATGTCTACCATCTACCCAAAAATAAGTGGACCCAAGTGAGTCTATTCACTATGGGCCAAACCTTTGGTGTTGCCTCCTCAAGGTTCTCTCATTCAAACTATGGCTGTATAGATCTTGAATCAAAAAGGAACTGACAGTTGGGAGCAACTATGTGGCCCTAGGACACTTAATCAACCATGGAACCAGATGGTTATTGCCTCACATTCAGCAGATGGCTAAAGAATGCAATGTCTTTTTTAAGAGAAATAATAGGTCAAAAACTGGTCATTAGAACAAGGATATATTGCTGTATTAAATACAGTGGGGCCAAAAAGTATTTAGTCAGCCACTGATTGTGCAAGTTCTCCTACTTAGAAAAAGGAGAGAGGTCTGTAATTTTCATCATTGCTACACTTCAACTATGAGAGACTAAATGAGAAACAAAAATCCAGGAAATCACAATGTAAGATTTTTAAAGAATTTAATTGTAAATTATGGTGGAAAATAAGTATTTGGTCAATATATTTGGTCAAATACCAGCTACAGTTACCTCATGAAGACTTAGAGGAAATGTTTGACTTCTGTCATTGCCAACAAAGGTTATGTTAGAAAGTATTGAGTTGAACTTTTGTTATTGACCAAATACTTATTTTCCACCATGATTTACAATTAAATTATTTAAAAATCCTACAATGTGATTTCCTGAATTTTTTCTCATTTAGTCTCTCATAGTTGAAGTGTACCTATGATGATAATTACAGACCTCTCTGATCTTTCTAAGCAGGAGAATTTGCACAATCAGTGGCTGACTAAATACTTTTTTGCCCTACTGTACATACACATATCAAAAGTCCAGGTGAAATTTATTTTTACAACCCTTTTTACAATGGAGCAGTGTCTCAAAACAGCTTAACAATTTTATATTTTCTTCTAATATCTTAGGCCAATCCCAAATAGAACAAGCCTAGGGCAACAGTGGCAAGGAAAAACTTCCAAACATTATAAGAAAGAAACCTTAGGAGGACCAATACTTAAAAAGTGACCCATCCTCCTTGTGAACCCTAGATGTTATATGTAAGAATTAAACTATGTTATGTAATTAATACGTTTATACATCTTTGTAAAAGGTCATTGGAATATACTAATCCAATCTGCATGTGGTTTGTGGATTTGGATAAAGCATATGGTTGTGTCTTTCTGCATATGCTATGAGGGATACTGAAGAAATACAGTACATGCAGTCTGCTCCCTGTGTAGATAGATGAATTGGATGCATACTTATTGTTAAGTCTAAGTACGTCATACACCTGTCTTCTCTCCAATCCTGTTTGGGTTTTCATGGACAGGATAACAAGGCAGGGACAAGTTTCTTCTTCATAATGTCACCAATTTGTGTCTACGGTTTCACTTATTCTACCTGTTACCTAATTAATCAGCACATTAAGCAATCAGTCCATTATGAAGAGCAAGAGGTGATGTCTCTGTTATTTGCAGATAATGTTGTCCAAACATTGGACACTGTTCCTTAGATCAAGGTGAGTCAGTAGAGGTAGATAGATGACCCCTTTTATGTCCCTCTAGGGCTATTCCAGGCATGTCCCTCTAGATGGACATCCCATGGCAGACTCGGGACTCACTGGAAGGATTGGTTAATTAGTTTACATTCATTTTATATATAGTGCTTTATTAACATTAGCCATTTCTGTATAGAAAGTCTAGACACTAAAATGAGCAACCACAGGTCACTGTGAAAAGGAATTACTCTATGAGACACATTAGAAGGAAGTCCCCAGAATGACAGATAAACCTGTGTGTCTGAGGCTGTTGTGTGTGTGTGTGTGTGTATTTGTGTTGTGATTGATATGGATGATCATGTTGACAGTGTTTCAAACATCCCATTCAACTTAATCTACAGTAATAATCTTAGAAGACTGGCTTTCTATCCATCCAGCTCTCCATCCATCAATCAACACATCACTTTTGAGAGCTTAGAGGGTAGATTATTTACATGAACAAACTGGTACCGGTCGGTCAAGTAGGATTTAAACCAATAAAGTGCACATCCCTTAACACCTACAGTAATATCTAGTCTGTTTAGTAAAACATATTGATCTATAGTGTCAAATGCTGCACTTAAATCTAACAGAACAAGAAAAGAAACACATCCATTATCTGAGGACATTAATAAATCATTTAGTACCCTAATTGATGCTGTTCAGTACTATGATGGGGTCTGACGCCAGACTAAAATGTTTCATAAATACCATTCATTTGGAGGTAACTGCAGAGCTGCTGATAGATGGCATTTTCTAAGATTTTGGAGAGAAATGGTAGATTTGATATTGGTCTATAATTAGATATCACCCAAGGGTCAAGAGTGGCTTTTTAATCAGTGGTTTGATAATGCCACACTTAAAGGATTTGGGCACATAACCAAAAGGTAAGGGATGAATTTAAAATACCTAACAATGGCTCTATAAAACTAGGTATCACTTCTTTGAGTAAATGTGTAGGAATTTGATCTAATAAACAAGTTAATGACTTAGACGAGCTGATCAGTGTGGATACTTTAGTATTAGTAATTGGAGTAAAAGACTCTAGTCTTGATTTACAGCTACAGTGGTGCTTGAAAGTTTGCGAACCCTTTCGAATTTTCTATGTTTCTGCATAAATATGACCTAAAACATCATCAGATTTTCACGCAAGTTCTAAACGTAGATGAAGAGAACCCAGTTAAACAAATGAGACAAAAATATTATACTTGGTAATTTTTTTATTGAGGAAAATGATCCAATATTACATATTAGTGAGTGGCAAAAGTATTTGAACCTTTGCTTTCAGTATCTGGTGTGACCCCCCTGTGCAGCAAAAACTGCAACTAAACGTTTCCAATAACTGTTGATCAGACCTGCACATCGGCTTGGAGGAATTTTAGCCCATTCCTCCATATAGAACAGCTTCAACTCTGGGATGCTGGTGGGTTTCCTCACATTACCTGCTCGATTCAGGTCCTTCCACAACATTTCCACTGGATTCAGGTTAGGACTTTGACTTGGCCATGCCAAAACATTACTTTTATTCTTCTTTAACCATTCTTTGGTAGAACAACTTGTGTGCTTAGGGTCATTGTCTTGCTGCATGACCCACCCTATCTAGAGATTCAGTTCATGGACAGATGACCTGACATTTTAATTTAGAATTCTCTGATATAATTCAGAATTCATTGTTCCATCAATGATGGCAAGAAGTCCTGGCCCAGATGCAGCAAAACAGGCCCAATACTATGATACAACCACCACCATATTTCACAGATGGGATAAGGTACTTATTCAGTGTTTTCCTTTCTCCAAACACAATGCTTTTCTTTTAAACTAACAGTTCTATTTTGGTCTCGTCTGTCCACAAAACATTTGTATAATAGCCTTCTGGCTTGTCCACGTGATCTTTAGCAAACTGCAGATGAGCAGCAATGTTCTTTTTGGAAAGCAGTGGCTTTCTCCTTGTAACCCTGCCATGCACACCATTGTTGATCAGTGTTCTTCTGATGGTGGACTCATGAACATTAACATACATTAGCCAAGGTGAGAGAGGCTTCAGTTGCTTAGAAGTTACTCTGGGGTCCTTTGTGACCTCGCCAACTATTACACACCTTGCTCTTGGAGTAATCTTTGTTGGTCGAACACTCCTGGGGAGGGTAACAATGATCTTGAATTTCCTCCATTTGTACACAATCTGTCTGACTGTGGATTGGTGGAGTCCAAACTCATCAGAGATGGTTTTGTAACATTTTCCAGCCTGATGAGCATCAACAACTATTTTTCTGAGGTCCTCAGAAATCTCCTTTGTTCGTGCCATGATACACTTCCACAATCATGTGCTGTGAATAGCAGACCTGTTCTTTTAATAAAACAGGGTGCCCACTCACACCTGATTGTCATCCCATTGATTGAAAACACCTGACTCTAATTTCACATTCAAATTAACTGCTAATCATAGAGGTTCACATAACTTTGCCACTCACTGATATGTAATATTGGATTGTTTTCCTCAATAAAAAAATGGCCAAGTATAATAATTTTGTCTCATTTGTTTAACTTGTTCTATTTATCTACTTTTAGGACTTTTGTGAAAATCTGACATTTATCCATAAATATAGAAAATTGTAAAGGGTTCACAAACTTTCAAGCACTACTGTAATTAAACAGATGTCTACACTAGTGCTGCATCTGGAATGTTGCTGAATAGTCTGGTGATGTGATGAGCATCGAGTTTTATGCCTAATGTTTTCTATGTTATCATTAAAGAAAGTCATGAAATCATTACTTTTAAAATTACACAGAACATGAGAATCACTTTCTGTAGGGTTTTCTGTTAATTTGGAGACTGCATTAAAGAGAAATCTTGGATTATTCTTATTTTCTCTATAATTGAGGAAAATATAAAGCTTTAGCTTTATTGAGGGCATGTGTATACTCTGCCATGCTATTTCTCCAAGCAATCTCAAAATACCTCCAATTTACTATGTTGCCACTTGCAATCTAGGAGCCACGTTGTTTGCTGTAAGGTATGGGTGTGGTCATTATACCACGGTGCTAGCTTTTTTTTCCCCTAATGTGTTTGACCCTAGCAGGAGCAATCATATCCAGGGTTGATCAAAACACACATTCTAATTGGTCATTTACACACTCAATATGATCGGGCTCTGTAGGTGTATTAAATTTCAAGTCTGATAGGTTTTTTATATACGCAGCTGGAGTAGCAGATGTGATAGTGCGCTTGGTGTGATAACGAGGCACAAGGATTTTATTTATTAGAGATAGTTCAAATACTAAAAGATAGTGATCTGAAATCAAATCACTTTGCAGGAAAACATCAAGGTTATCTATATTAATACCAAATGTTAATATTAGATCTAAAGTATGATTACAGCAGTGGGTTGGTCCCATCACATTGATACTCATGGATTCTAAGATGGGATTCTCGAAAGCAATTTCATCCATCCATACATCCACCCAACCATCTACCTATGTATGTCATCTATATGTCCAACCATATGTCTATGTATTTCATATTGCATATGATATTAAGGAAGTTCATGATTTCATCCCATACATGTAGCTGCTTTGAGAGTTTAACATCTTTCAGCTATCCACATGATGAAAGAAAAGTCACTGTCTGTGTTTTATAATTTACTGATATTTGTCTGAGGACCAGATGAGATAGAGATTTCTTTGTTACTATGCACGTGTAATCATATTGTTCGCTCAACCTCGGAAATGAACTGTGTCCCAGTGACCTCAGCGTTTACATCCAGCTCATTACCGGCAGAAAGTGGAAATCTGGAACGACTGGAACTGACGTCGCCTGGAGCGACTCTGGAACTGATGTCGCCTGGAGCGACTCTGGAACTGATGTCGTCTGGAATGACTCTGGAACTGCTGACAACTGGAACAACCCTGGAGCTAACATCTTCTGGGTAGACTCTATGGCTGACGTCTTCTGAGAAGACTCTGGGGCTGACATTTTCTGGACAGGCTCATGAACAGACGTCTTCTGGACAGGCTCAGGACCAGACATCTTCTGGACAGGTTCACAAGCAGACATCTTCTGGACAGACCCTGGAACAGAGGTCTTCTGGACAGACCCTGGAAAATATGTCTTCTGAACTGACCCTGCAACAGGAGTCTTCTGGACACTGGTGGGCACAAGATTGGGTTTGGCCCTGGTGACAACTGGAACCCTTGAACAGCCAGCGAGTGGAGGATCCAGCAAGTGGTGAACCAGTTGAGACACAGGCCGATGGTTGGTGAACCTAGACTGCTTCGTTGGACTAGCAAGCATGGATCCTGCCGTAAAGCTAGCAGTGGAACGTGACTCTAAAAGGTCCCTCTGGACCTTCCCGGGTGGAGGGCAAAAACAGAAATAAATGCCTCAAAAATTTGTTCGCAGGTCCCCGCTTGCACCTGCAGGCCAGACTTTTGTGGCCTATTGGAGTTCCTTGCCTGAGAGACATGAAACAATCAGTGACATTTGATTATAATCAGATGTGGGGGAAAGAGGCTGAAGTATCACACACATTGAAGTGCTGACAAAGGTCTGGATCTCCTTCATACCAGTCCAGCAGAGCTGGGGTAGAACTCGCACGGAGAGTAGGAAACACAAGAGGGAAAGACAGCGTAGGGACGCTTGGGTCAGTAGGGATGCTAGGGACAGTTAGCAAATTGACAAGACTGAAAAACAACAACAACACATTATTCCTGCTCGTTTTCATGAAATACATCAATTTTTAACCATCTTGACACAGAAAAAAAATTACCAGAGTAGACTCACCTCTGAGGTAGAACACATGTTCAAGGGTTTCATTATGATAGCATTAAGCAATGTAACCATTTTGGTAATAATTCTGTTATGAGCCGCGGCCAGGACCTGGGATTTTTGCGGTTGCTCTGCGCTAGCTTATTTATTCTCTCGCTATCCCGAGTGACATCACGTTAGCCTGCGTGCCCTTGTACTAAGCTTCCTCCACTTCCGTTAGCTGTGTTATCCCTTGATTATGGTTATTTTTAGCTGTATGTTTCTCCAACGCTTCGGGGTTTGCTTAGTTATTAAACATTTGCGTTCTTCTGAAATCTGAACTGTCGTTTGCCTCCCTTCCCTTCCTACCCGTCAGATTTAACAAATCCATGTTTTGATGAGCATGTGAAAAAACTATAGGGCTAAACCTGAATGACCTCAGTAGTTTAACAAGTTCCATCTCATATAAAAAGACTACTTCATTAACCTTTATTCGTATTTAAGCTTATCACAAAAGGACAAGGTTTTTTCTGACATCCCTAACTCTTACTAGCGATAGACTATAACACACACACACACACCCATATATCAACAACATTCCTTCATTTGGCAGGAGGTCTGACTTGCATTGACTGGATGTGCTTTGCTGCCCTTGTGCAGTGGGGTGCCAGTTGTGCCCACCCTCCCCCTACCCTTTGCTGCGAATGGCACCATCTGGTAAGCCACGTGGACATCATAATCTCCCCTTAATTACATTAGTGTTGCAATCAGTTAGTAGATTACAAGGCTTGCCGAAGAGCTTTTAAATCTTGGAGGAAATCATAAATAATTGCACTAAGTACTCACCGACAGATGTGTGTCCCAACTTGCCGTGCATGAGATAAATAGCTGCCTTCAATGATAATGCTGTTCCACAATATCGGTAGACATTTTTTAAAGGCCATCTGGTCCACTTCTCTCTGTCTCTTTTTTCCTTTGTGACTTTTTTCTCCTGACATAAGCTATTACTTTTACATTGTTGGCCCTGTTATCACAGGTTTGCTGGGAATATAGTGATGGTCATCTGTAGCCGATTGGAGTAATTATTGTTGGGTGAAAAGTTTCTCTTGGAAGAAAGAGAGTACACTAATATTTGTGGCCCTGGTAGAAAAACAGTTCATTCTACGGAGATTTTGCACAAAGTGAGTGCTAGTGCTGCTCCTGTGTTTCTGGTTTTGTTGACTCTCACACATGAATGTGGTTTGTAGTCAATGTCTTTCACAAAATAAAATAAAAAATGCTATACAAATGGTCATGTGAATAAAAATGCATATTTGCTAAATCTACTGCTTTATATGTAGTTTGTATGATTAGTGTCCAGGGTGTACCTTTGCCTGCAGTGATTCAGGGTTAGAATTTACACCCTCCCCCATGACCCCGACCACTATAAGCAGGGGTAGAACATAATGCATTGCTCTGCTGTGAGTTATTAGCTTACTAATCTTTCTTAAGGCAGCTTTGTGAACTACTGTATTTGATGAATTTCTTACTGGTATGTGGACACTGACAACACTATTACACAAATATTACAAAATATTTATCAATAAAATAAATAACTTTTATGCTTACTGAATTGAAACTATCATTTTTGTTAACAAATATTTAGTCCCATGAAAAACAAACACATCTTCTTATGTATTTGTCTAAGAGTTTCTCCATCATCCACAGTGTCTTTTTTCCAGTATGCTTGCATTTAATTACATATATTAAAGGTGTACAAGTGTTCTGCAGCATTTGAAGCAAACAAGGTAAATAAACACAGCTATTTTTGTTTGTGTAGTGCATTAGCATCTTTGTAAAAGCACAAGTACAGTGGGACGAAAAAGTATTTAGTCAGCCACTGATTGTGCAAGTTCTCCTGCTTAGAAAGATGAGAGATGTCTGTATTTTCCATCATAAGTACACTTCAACTATGAGAGACAAAATGAGAAGAAAAAATCAGGAAATCACATTGTAGGATTTTTAAAGAATTTAGTTGTAAATTATGGTGGAAAATACGTATTTGGTCAAAAACAAACGTTCAACTCAATACTTACAATACTTGCAACATAATATTTGTTGGCAATGACAGAGGTCAAACGTTTCCTGTAAGACTTCACCAGGTTTGCACACACTGTAGCTGGTATTTTGGCCCATTCCTCCATGCAGATCTCCTCTAGAGCAGTGATGTTTTGGGGCAACACGGACTTTCAACTCCCTCCACAAATTTTCTATGGGGTTGAGGTCTGGAGACTGGCTAGGCTACTCCAGGACCTTGAAATGCTTTTTACGGAGCCACTCCTTTGGGATCATTGTTTGGGTGTTTGGGATCATTGTCATGCTGGAAGACCCAGCCACGGTCCATCTTCAATGCTCTCACTGATGGAAGGAGGTTTTGGATTAAAATCTCACGATACATGGCCCCGTTCATTCTTCCCTTGACACAGATCAGTCGTCCCGTCCCCTCTGCAGAAAAACCAGCCCCAAAGCATGATGTTTCCATCCCCATGCTTCACAGTAGGCATGGTGTTCTTGAGATGTGACTCAGCATCCTTTTTCCTCCAGTTGAGTTTTTACCAAAAAGTTCTATTTTGGTTTCATCTGATCACATGATATTCTCCCAATCCTCTTCTAGATCATTCATATGCTCTCTGACAAACTTCAGATGGGCCTGGACATGTACTGGCTTAAGCAGGGGGACACGCCTGGCACTGCAGGATCTGAGTCCCTCTTGGCGTAGTGTGTTACTGATGGTAGCCTTGTTACTTTGGTCCCAGCTCTCTGCAGGTCATTCATCAGGTCCCTCCGTGTAGTTCTGGGATTTTTGCTCACCGTTCCCTAGATAATTTTGACCTTGCGGGATGAGATCTTGGGAGACTGCTTACCAGCCGGGGGATAGAGTGTGGCTGTCCGCGCGGGACCTTCAGAGGGCACAGGGAAGTACCCAGTTTTCTCCCCGCTTCTTGGGACCTTTCAAAATAGTGAAACAACTTAACGACGTTACTTATAGGCTCGAATTACCTCCGCATTTACGCATCTGTCCCTCCTTTCATGTCTCTCTCCTCAAAGCCTCTGGCCGACTCGCCTCCATCGGATCAGCCGCCTCCCACGGAGCTGGATGGGGGCTCTACCTACATGGTCCACCACCTCTTGGATTCCCGCCGGCGGGGCATGCGCCTCCAATACCTCGTTGACTGGGAGGGCTACGGCCCGGAGGAGCGCAGCTGGGTTGACGCCAAAGACATTCTTGACCCTCTCCTCGTCAGGGAGTTCCACGCCGCTCCTCCTGACTGCTCGGCCCCCAGGCCCCGTGTGCAAGTCCTCCTCAGGCTCCACTGCCACCAACACCTGCCACACTCTCCCCTCCATGCGGCCTTCAAGGGGGGGTACTGTCACGCCCGCTAGCAGTCCGGCTCGCAACACCCGCGTTCCGGAATGCTCATCCTCCCCCGACTACTAATCATGTCCACCTGTTCCCGTTTTCCACTCAGCGCTCACGCTACTTAAACCTCCTTCAGCTCCCTCTCCGTGCCGATTCACTTGGTTTCCTACCTCGTCTCGCAGCTCCATTCTCCATCTCTCCCATCCTTCTGTGTCTGAGCTCAATAAACACAACCTCTCGAACCAGTAGCAAGCGTTTGTCTCCTGATTCCCCGAACGGCATAACACAGGCCCTGCATATTTGTTTTGTCAAGTGTTTTAGGTTTCACACAGCATGGGCAAAACATTCACGCCTTATGCCTTTTGACATTCATATTATTCTTCCTGACATATGTAAATTGTATAACATTAAAATGTAATATAACAAAAATGCTAAATATCCTAACAGTACCTGAGCCTGAGTTACAATGAGTCTGATAAAAGTAGAAGAAAGTAACAAGTAGAGGACAATACGGATATACTTATACATTTTACAAGTATGTTTGTACATAATTTAATTGCAATAACAGCCTTATTTACTGTATGAATAGGTAAGATACAATGAATGTACAATTTTATTGCTCTGTCAATTTAAAACCATGTCTGAGAGAAAAATCTGGAAATGTAATCAAAGCCAGCATTAAAAGTACCATAAGGTAGTGTTCTAGCCAAGACCTCTTGAGCCGAGTCCTAGTCAAGATCAAGACTTTTAGTAGTCAAGTCCGAGTCAAGACCAAGACTGGAAGTGGCTAAGACATAGATGAGACCGATACCAGATTAAGGTTTTTTTCTTCATACAAGAATAGAAAGAAGAAAATGGAAAAAAAAAAAGTTTGTAATTCACCTCATAATATAATATAATAGAATATAATAGAATATAATATAAAATAATATCATATCATATAATATAATATCACATAACAATTATTATACATAATAGTTCATGATATATTTCGTAAAATATAACATTAAATTGGATATGAATGAGGAATGTTAACAATAAACAAAATAGGTCTGTGATCAGACAAGCATACATCTGCTATCTCAACATCACACACAGAGAAGCCAGATGGCAAAACAAGCTCTTGTTAGGATCAGTGCCCTGCCCCCGGTTTTTGTTCGTTTTCTGCGGTCCTTGCAGAACCAAGATGGCCACGGATCCTAATTCCACGCTGTTCCTTGTGTTTGTGACTGTTACTGATTTGTTGTGGACTTAATTGCTAATGGCATGCAGCTGGGATTCTGCCTTTATAAGACAAGTTGTGTGAAGTGAAAAAGTAATTCAGTAGGAAAGTCTTGTTCACCAGTGATCCAGCATTTACTAGTGCTATTTTAACTGGTGCAGAATTTGGAGATATTTGTGAAACGTTGGAGGATGAAGGGGTAGTCACACGTGAATGGTGCAGTCGAAGAAGGTTGCTATGATTGGCACTGCTGTTTCAACTGCACAATCTATCAGGACAAATGACGGCAGGATGACCAGATCAATGGGATGCAATCACCTCCAGCTGTAAGACTGGAGACGCACAAGTTTGACGTGATCCCCGATGAATATAACATGGGCATCGGGCTATCCAGAAAAATACTCTAGATTTTAATAATAAGACATTGACTTTCAATATTTAATAATAAGACAAAAGTGTTCCAATTTTAATATATGGTCATGTTTTTCTGTACAAATTTTATTGATTCAGCACACTCTTTTGAAAATTAATATAAGTGAAATAATATTTAAAATGAACCAAACAGTTTCAGATGCTTGGGAAAATTACTATCTTTCTTAAGGGGGAGGGATCGTAGAAACTAACAATCTGGAAGTGGTATGCGGATGAGCAGGCAGACAACGATGTGAGCATAAAATAAAGGTTTATTAATAATTAACAGAAAATAGGCTCGACTTAGGAGTGTGTAAGCGGTGATAGACGGGCCCAGGAAGTCGGCGGAGGTAATGTGAACAACGGAGGGTGAGTGGAGCGCGGTCGTGGCATGGAGATTGCTTCCAAAAAGTAGGTCGGGACCCAAGAATGGCAGAAGAAATCAGGATTCCAACGGGAAGGAGGACACAGGGACCAGGAAACTGGAGGAGAGAGAAACTACGAGGTTCAGCGTAGAGAAATTAAATTGGTGTGAGAGGCATGAAAAAACAACCGGTGAAAAGACGTTGCTAATGGCTAAAGCTAGCGGGTAGAGAGTGTAAACAAGCCGTAGAGATGGCTGGAGAATACACAAGCCAAGCCAAGCCAAGCCAAGCCAAGCTAAGCTAAGCTAAGCTAAGCCAAGCCGAGCCGAGCCGGAATAATCTCGCGACTTGTGGAAGATCGGCTGGCGAATATATGCAGGTCGGATGATTAGATGAGATGAGTGGCAGCTGTGCAGCAGAGGAGGCGTGGAGGGAGCGGTAGCCAATCGATCTCTAAGCAAGCACAACATGCACATGCACACACACCACGTTAGGGAACAGTGAGGGACCGTGTGAAAATTACGAAATGAATGAAAAGCCCAGGCGACCCAGAACCCTAACAATCTTAACCATTTAAGCCCAGATTTGTTTCATTTTGATCAATCTAAAATAATAATTTGGTCACTTTAAAATAAAAGTCAATATTTACTGCCTGATTTGAGATTTGGAGTGCTTAAAATATTAACAGGAAGTTATAATGTGGGTCACAACTGCTCTGGCCACGTGACAACTACAGACCCAGCCCCTGTCTCAGGGAGCACTGAGACTTGGGAACCTGTCTCTGGTGAATACACTTTGAAACAGAAAGTGTACAGAGGGAACCTGTGGTCTACCTACTTAAATATGTATCCCGTTCTGGTGAGGTGAGGTTTGTTGGTTATGGAGTTGTGGTTACAGTCCAATGGCTCCAGTCAAAAGTAAAGATGTACTCCATACAGCTTCCAGTCTCTGTGTGTATTCACCAGATTACCTTACATTTTGCCAGTGGCAGGTTCCCTAGTGTCAATGTTCCTTGACCCATCTGCTTTGGCCAAGTAACACCAACAACACATGACCCAACATTACAGAATATAGAGCTCTTTGAAATTATTAATATTAAACTACAGTGGGGCAAAAAAGTGTTTAGTCAGTCACTGATTGTGCAAGTTCTCCGACTTCGAAAGATGAGAGAGGTCTGTAATTTTCATCAAAGCTACACTTCAACTATGAGAGACAAAATGAGGAATCCAGGAAATCACATTGTAGGATTTTTAAAGAATTTAATTGTAAATTATGGTGGAAAATAAGTATTTGGTCAATACGTTTGGTTCAACTCAATACTTTGTACCATAACCTTTGTTGGCAATAACAGAGGCAATAACTGTCCCCTTTGCAGAAAAACAGCCCCAAAGCATGATGTTTCCACTCCCATGTTTCAGAGTAGGTATGGTGCAACTCATCATTCTTCTTCCTCCAAACACGGCGAGTTGAGTTTTTACCAAAAAGTTCTATTTTGGTATTTCTATTTCATCTGACCACTTGATATTCTCCCAGCCCTCTTCTGGATCATCCATATGCTCTCTGGCAAACTTCAGACGGGCCTGGACATATACTGGCTTAAGCAGGGGGACATGCCTGGCACTGCAGGGTCTGAGTCCCTCTCGGCGTAGTATGTTACTGATGGTAGCCTTTGTTACTTTGGTCCCAGCTCTCTGCAGGTCATTCATCAGGTCCCGCCGTGTAGTTCTGAGATTTTTGCTCACCATTCTCATGATCATTTTGACCCCACGGGATGAGATCTTGTGTGGAGTCCCAGATCGAGGGGGATTATCAATGGTCTTGTATGTCTTACAATTGCTCCCACAGTTGATGTATTCAAACCAACCTGCTTGCCTATTGTAGATTCACTCTTTCCAGCCTGGTGCAGGTCTACAATTTTCTTCCTGGGGTCCTTTGACAGCTCTTTGGTCTTGGCCATGGTTGAGTTTGGAGTCTGACTGTTTGAGGCTGTGGACAGGTTTCTGTTATACAGATAACGAGGTCAAACAGGTGCCGTTAATACAGATAACGAGTGGAGGGCAAAAGAGCTTCATAAAGAAGAAGTTACAGGTCTGTGAGAGCCAGAAATCTTGCTTGTTTGTGGGTGACCAAATACTAATTTTCCGCCATGATTTACAATTAAATTCTTTCAAAATCCTACAATGTGATTTTCTGGATTTTTTTTTTTCTCATTTTGTCTCTCATAGTTGAAGTGTACCTATGATGAAAATTACAGATCTCTCTCATCTTTCTAAGTCGGAGAACTTGCACAATCAGTGACTCACTAAATACTTTTTTGCCCCACTGTAGATGCAATATAATAAAGTGCAAATAACAACAACAACAACAATAATAATAACCTAAATATTATATAATAATAACTTAAATATTATATTATACCTGAACTTTCAACACTCGCCTATATTAAATGCATTTATACTGAATGGTTATACACAATCGTTACAGATTCATCATCCAAGTCAGACAGCCGGCATTCAGAAAAACCACTGAACATTTATTTTTTTCTGAAATATTTTTAAGCAAACTGACAGTGTTCAATAGTGAAACCGTGAGACAAGTAGATAAAAAATTGCTTCATTTTGGTACTGAAGAATAATCATTTTGTCAAAAATGTGTTTCATCATTGGTTTATTCATGTTTGTGTGTTTTGTACTAGGCCTACCTAATTTAAAATACACTTTATGTTACGGGTCGCCATATTAAAATGATGACAAACCGTATTAAACAAAAATATAAATGGGTTGGGACCCAAATGCAGTTACCTCCAGTTGGTAATTATAACTGAAATGAGATGAATAAACAAAAGCAAAGGAAATGAAAGATATAAATAACTAAAGAAACTAAATAAATGATACGATTAATAAATAAAACTAAATAAACTAAACTGCACGCCGTAAGCGCGACGTACGTTAATTCACAGCACGCTTACGACGTGCCTCCATACGCAGCGCGCAGAACCCGATCGGAGCTTCCACTAGGTTTAAACACGGCCACGGGGGCGTGGCACGGTCGCAGGGATCGAAGAGAACGTGGTAATTTAACACTGCGTCCTCTTCAAACGCGATCGGGGAATAAATATTCCCGATCGTGGCGAGGAGGGGTGACGGCGCGAGAGAAAGACGGCGGGATAAAGGCTTGGAGCTGCAGGTGCAGCTCGGCAAAAATAAAAAAAATAATAAACAACGAAACATGCTGACCCTGCCTATCTAGGGCCCCAACTTACCGGGCTGCCTCCTAGCAGCCTCCCGTCTGAGGGACTTGATTCCCCCAGACTACCTTTATCCTTAACAAAAAACGAATGATAAACAAAAGAAATGAAAACGCGCCGTCGGAAAGCCGGAGTGCAGCAGCGAACGCGTCTGTGCCTTCAAAAATGCCGGGTGCATCGAAAAGTCACGTGAGACTTCTGTCACGTGACCGAAAGCGTAGGCAGTGGCACCACTGAGTCCATACGGTGTGTTTATATAGGCAGAACTTCAGGTGGCGCCACTTACCCATAAATGGCCCGGGAAAGCTGGCGCAGGCGCGATCGCGCTGCTGCAGCTCACGCCGTCAAACTGGGACAACTCCTGGCCGCGTTCGGTCAGGAAGTGATCCCTAACACTTTATGCTCTAAATAAATCAATACTCTCTTACACTGATCCACCTAAATACTACATACAAAATATTGAGTTATTTTAATTACTCCATATTGACTATGAAACATTTATAAAAATTAAGTGTTTACATGTGATACATGGATGTTTTATTTATTTATTAACATTAACATTATACTGTATATCAGAATTTCAAAAGCATGTCGGAAATGACCAGTTATGCCCAAAAATAATCACTTTTGGCAGCAAAAAACCCAGCAGAGAGAATGATTCATTGGTCACAAATCAACTGATGCACAATTATTCGCTTGCTGTGAAAACAAAAATGGCTGAGGCATTCATCATATTTAAATGAGGCAGTAAAATAAACGATGCCTGTTTGTTGCTGTGGAGCAGGCTGCCTTTGCATTTTTGAGAGATGTTAAAAAAGAACAGGGATGGAATGAGATGCAAAACTCAGAGGCCCCTCTGGTGCTCTGTCTGAGTCTGACAGAGACAGTAGAGTTGACCTATCAGTTATGATTATAATTTGTTAAAGTAATTAAAGTTTTGGGATCATAAGGACAGCATACCACTTTGATGGTCTATGTCAAAATGAGATTTATTTATAATGTGCTTTTTACAAAAGAGCATTGTCTCAAATCTGTGGCTTGTGTCTAATTTTAATTTCCTTCGTCTGTGTCTATTCATGATGGAGTTACCTTTTAATTATGTACTTCAGACTAGATCTTGTTAGATTAAAAGAACAGATAATTGACAAAGGAGGATTTATGCTTTTTAAGTAAATATGTCTTTTCATTTATCGTAATTTCTGGTACCCACTTTGCTGAAGATCCACTGTTTAAGGAAGATGAATTACACAAGATGTTGTTTTCCCTTTCAGTCCCTTTCTGCTTGGATAAGTGTGTCTGATGTGGAATTATTTTGCCACTTTATTATTCCTCCAGTGAGCGTATGTCACAGTATATCCACATGTTTCACCTTCTGTTCTCGCTTGTGTAAGGGCTTGTCTGAATTCCATCAGTTGTCAGCTGTCAGCCGTTGTGGCTCAATTTACATACAAGAGATTTTCCTCTAAATTAGCATATCTTCGGTAAGGCTTGAGAGACTATCACTCACTGTACTCCCAAATACTTAAAGTGGACATTACACATAATGTATATACACTGCTCAAAAAAATAAAGGGAACACCTAAATAACACAATATAACTCTAAATAAATCAAACTTCTTTGAAATCAAACTGTCCACTTAGGAAGCAACACTGATTGACAATCAATTTCACATGCTGTTGTGCAAATGGAATAGACAACAGGTGGAAATTATTGGCAATTAGCAAGACACACTCAAAAAAGGAGTGGTTCTGCAGGTGGTGACCACAGACCACTTCTCAGTTCCTATGCTTTCTGGCTGATGTTTTGGTCACTTTTGAATGTTGGTGGTGCTTTCACACTCGTGGTAGCATGAGGCGGACTCTACAACCCACACAAGTGTCTAAGGTAGTGCAGCTCATGCATGATGGCATATCAATGTGAGCTGTGGCAAGAAGGTTTGCTGTGTCTGTCAGCGTAGTGTCCAGAGGCTGGAGGTGCTACCAGGAGACAGGGCGGTACACCAGGAGACGTGGAGGAGGCCGTAGGAGGGCAACAACCCAGCAGCAGGACCGCTACCTCCGCCTTTGTGCAAGGAGGAACAGGAGGAGCACTGCCAGAGCCCTGCAAAATTACCTCCAGCAGGCCACAAATGTGCATGTGTCTGCACAAACGGTTAGAAATCGACTCCATGAGGATGCTATGGGGGGCCAACGACCACAGATGGGGGTTGTGCTCACAGCCCAACACCGTGCAGGATGCTTGGCATTTGCCAGAGAACACCAGGATTGGCAAATTCACCACTGGCGTCCTGTGCTCTTCACAGGTGGAAGCAGATTCACACTGAGCACATGTGACAGATGTGACAGAGTCTGGAGACGCCATGGAGAGCGATCTGCTGCCTGCAACATCCTTCAGCATGACCGGTTTGGCAGTGGGTCAGTAATGGTGTGGGGTGGCATTTCTTTGGAGGGTCACACAGCCCTCCATGTGCTCGCCAGAGGTAGCCTGACTGCCATTAGGTACCGAGATGAGATCCTCAGACCCATTGTGAGACCATATGCTGGTGCGGTTGGCCCTGGGTTCCTCCTAATGCAGGAGAATGCTAGACCTCATGTGGCTGGAGTGTATCAGCAGTTCCTGCAATATGAAGGCATTGAAGCTATGGACTGGCCCAGCCGTTCCCCAGACCTGAATCCGATTGAGCACATCTGGGACATCATGTCTCACTCCATCCACCAACATCATATTGCACCACAGACTGTCCAGGTCTGGGAGGAGATCCCTCAGGAGACCATCCGCCACCTCATTGGCCCAGGCATTGTAGGGAGGTCATACAGGCACGTGGAGGCCACACACACAATACTGAGCCTCATTTTGACTTGTTTTAAGGACATTACATCAAAGTTGGATCAGCCTGTAGTGTGTTTTTCCACTTTAAGTTTGTGTGTGACTCCAAATCCAGGCCTCCATTGGTTAATAAATTTGATTTCCATTGATGATTTTTGTGATTTTGTTGTCAGCACATTCAACTTTGTACAGAACAAAGTATTCAATGAGAATATTTCATTCATTCAGATATAGGATGTGTTATTTGAGTGTTCCCTTTATTTTTTGAGCAGTGTATATACCCTATGTTCTTGGGTATTGTAACGACGGGGCCTTACTGGAAGAGTGACGGAGACGAGCGAAGGTTCAATGTAAATAACCATCTTATTTTATTCATAACATGGAGCAAACATAAATCAAACAATGGATACCACAAGGCAATAAACACAGACGGGCTTACCACGAAACAGTAGACATGAGCGGGCTTACCACAAAACAGTAGACATGAGCGGGCTTACCACGAAACAGTAGTCATGAGCGGGCTTACCACAAAACAGTAGACATGAGCGGGCTTACCACAAAACAGTACACATGAGTGGGCTTACCTTGACACAGTAAACGTGAGCGGTCTTACCATGAACCAATAAACAGAAGTGGTCCTTGCTGTAGACAAGAGTTAGAGTCACGTACAGATGCAATTCCCCGCATTGCACTACAGGTAGGGTCCTGCTGAAATACAACCCAACACAGCTGTAGGTAGTTAGTCCTAATATCCTAGTTCTTCTTCTTCTGGCAACCCACTGTCAGGTGGAGCACCGCATTCAACGCGGTTCATATCGCCAATATCGGCAAGGAGGGGCGTAATAGGTGGAGGACTGGGGAGATCCGTGACATACTCCCCTCCCCTCCTTTTAACACTCAACCGTGGCAGGCCTCACTGGAGCTTACGGCCTTCTGTCAGGCCTCAATGGAACATACGGCCAATTGGGAGCAGGCAGCCTCAGGCAAGGCCTCCAGCACAGACACCCTCAGCACGTGCACTGGAACGGATGCCCTCGGCACGGGAATGGGAAAGGACTACCTCGGCACTGGCACGGGAACGGATGACATCTGCACTGGCATGGGCATGGACATCCTTGGTGCCGACACGGGAACGGATGATCTCGCTGCCTGCACCAGAACAGACGACCTTGGCGCTGGCACAGGGACAGGTGCAAATGTCCATGGCACAGGGGTCGGCACATATGTCCGTGGAGCAGGGGTCGACGCAAGCATACATGGCTCAGGGGTTGACGCAAACGTCCGTGGTGCACAGGTCAGCTCAAATGTCCGTGGCTCGTTTGGGTACAGAACTACGTGGTGCATCGTTCTCAGGCACTGAACTAAGAGACATGATCAGATACAAAACTACCAGTTCCTATGAACTCAGAAACGGAACATAGTAGTGCATCCGATTCAAGTACGGTGCTAAGTTGTGCGACGGGTTCAGGTACGGAATCAAATGGTGTAGCAGGCCTCTGTACCGGGCTACCGGGCTCTGATACTGAGCTAGCAAATTCAAATACGGGGCTACCTCGTTCACGCACAACTTTAGTGTACACGGCGTGCTCGGGCACGGAACTATACAGCGCTAATGACACATCTACGGTGCTAACATGCTCACACACAAAACTAAAGGCCACAGCATCCTCGAATACAAAACTATACAAAGCTAACAGTGCATCTACAGTTTAGGAGGTGCGGCGTGCACTGAAACAAACAGAGCGCTACGTGCGCGGAGTTAACAAACTCTGATATGGAACTAAAATGCTATGGAACTAAAGGGTGTGGTGTGTTTGGATACTGAACTATATGATACCAACGGCGCACAAACGGACACAACGAATTGAGATTCAGTACTTACAGCCATGACTTTAGTTTCGCTCTTCGATTTATCATCATACCCGGGCCACTTAATGTTGATGTGAATACTTCACATTTTATTCGAACTTTGACTCCATGACTGTAGTTTTGCTCTTAGATTTATCATCATACCTGGGCCACTTAATGTCGATGTGCATACTTCACAATCTTTTCAAACTTTGACTCCATGACTTTAGTTCGCTCTTAGATTTATCATCTACGCCGCCCAAGGAGGTTGGGTCCCTTTTTGAGTCTTGGTCCTCCCAAGGTTTCTTCCTAGAACTAGGGAGTTTTTCCTTGCCACTGTCGCCCTAGGCTTGCTCAATTTGAGACTGGACGTAGTTATTAGGAGATAATCTAAACTTGTAAAGTTGCTTTGAGACAATGCTCCATTATAAAAAGCGCTATATAAATAAATCTGACTTGACTTGACTTGACATGCTCAGTTACGACATTAAGGGGTGCAGCGTGTTCGGACATGAAATCTGGTGTCGCCGACAGTTCAAATACGGAACTACCGAACTCAGGTATAGAACCAACATACTCAGATAGAAAACCAAAATGCTCTGCTGGCTCAGACACGGAGCCAGGCGTTGCTAACGATTCCAACACAGAATCAGTGGACTCAGGTACAGCATCAATATGCTCGGACATGAAACCAAAGGGCGCGGTGGGCTCAGATATGGAGCCAGGCGGTGCCAACGATTCCAACACAGAATCAATTAACTCAGGTACAGCATCAACATGCTCAGATATGAAACTAAAGGGCGCGGCAGGCTCAGACACAGAGCCAGCTGGCACTAACAATTCAAACACGGACTCAATAAACTACGGTACAGCATCAACATTTACATTTACAGCATTTAGCAGACGCCCTTATCCAGAGCGACTTACAATTGAAACAATCTTACAATCCAAGCAACTGTGGGTTAAGGGCCTTGCTCAAGGACCCAACAGTGGCAGCTTGACAGAGGTGGGATTTGAACCCTGGACCTTCTGCTCCATAGTCCAGAACCTTACCCCGCTAGGCTACCACAGTCCCAAGACAAAAACATGCCCGGATACGAAACCAAAGGACATGGTGGGCTCAGATACGGGACCAGCACACTCAACTGAAGAGCTATTGGACTCTATTGGCTCAGGCAGTGAGTTAGCGTGTTCAAAAACAAAGCTCAGGGTCTCAACCCTGATGCTAACATGCTTATCTACTGAGCTATTGGATGCTAACTGCCACATCACTGAGCTACAGAATGCTAAAAGGCTCATCTATGGAGCTATGAGGCGTGGTGTGATCAGATACAGAGCTAGCGGGCCCAAGTACGGGGCTAACATGCTCACATACAAAGCTAGCATGCACAAACACTGGGCTACTGAGCGCTAACTGCTCATTGACGGAGCTAACAGGTGTGGCGTGCTCAGGTATAGAGCTAATGGACCCAAATACAGGGCTAACTCATTCAGGTACTGTTCTGCTGGGTGCTAAGCAGTGCTTGACTGGTAATTTCCAGCTGCCAGTGAGCTGGGGATCCTGCAAATTACAAGTGAAAGCAAGCCTGACAGGGCGACTAGTGGACTCCTGCTTACTGCTAGCAGAGAGACCAAACCTGTCCCACACCTCAATAAAGAGCTGGTTGCAGGTTCCCAATATCAACCGGGACCAGTTTGCGACCGCCCAATCAAGCGCTTTGCCCGTAAGGTGCCAGTTCACAAACACCAGGCGCTCGAACTCTGTGTCCTCGGGGAACTGGCACAAGTAGGCTGAGCACTGTTGAAAAAATTCTGCGCACAGGGATTACCGTCAAATTTTTCCAGCAGCTCAGCCCATGTGGACTGAACCAGGGTAGTGCAATAACCTGTCGTCTCCATAGTTTGGCAAGAAATTCTGTAACGTTGAGGCCTAACTGGAGGAGTGACGGAGACGAGCGCAGGTTCAACGTAAATAACCATCTTATTTTATTTATAACAAGGAAGCCACTGACCAAACATAAATCAAAGCGTAGACACAAGTGGGTTTACCACAAAACAGTAGACATGAGTGGGCTTACCGGGAAACAGTAGACATGAGCAGGCTTACTGTGAAACAGTAGACATAAGCGAGCTTACCATGAAAAAGTAACATAAGCAGGCTTACCGCGAAACAGTAAACGTGTGCGGGCGTACCGTGAAACCATAAACAGAAGCGGTCCTTGCCGCAGACATGAGTTAGAGTCCCATACAGATGCAATGCAATCAGTCGCACTAGAGCTAGGGCCCTGCTTAAATACAGCCCAACACAGCTGTAGGCAATTAGTCCTAGGGCCCTAGCATTTTCTTCTGGCACCCCGCTGTCTGACAGACCACCACATGCAACACGGTTCAGATCGCCCCTAGCAGCGAGGAGGAGCATAACAGGTGGAGGACTGGGGGGATCTGTGACAGGTATAGGTACTGTTCGCCATCCATCCATGACCCTAACCAGGAAATTGTGGATGAAATGTGAAGATAAAAATATATTAATACACACGTACACTTCCAACAAGACCATTCCTGATCAAGCAGACTGTAGAAGGGTCAACTTTCCAGACGAAGCTGCTTCTATTGCTCAAGTGTAAGGAGAAATCACACTAAATACTTGTCACTGTAATTTTTTTTTTTTATGTGTGTTCACATTATGTGCAATTTAATTGTAATTATATTTAATTTTTTGTATTCATAAACTATGCAAATGATATGGTATGCTTATGTCTTTTGTGGTTTATAAATCAAATAAATCATTAAACATAGTAAAAATATCAGTATATCGCTATATGTTACGGTTTGCCATATTAAAAAAGAATGACGATCTGTGAAAACAAAAGAATAAGGGTTTGGGACCCAAATGCAGTTAGCTCCAGATGGAGATGGTGAACCAAAATATAAATAACAAAAATAAACAAAAGAATAAACTAAAAAGAAGCAAAAAATAAACTAGTAAGAAAACACACGCCGTAAGCATACAACGGCGCTATTCACAATACGCTTACGACGTGGCTCCACTGCGCCAACAGCGTAACAGGTCTTCGCATGTGCAGTATGCAGAAACCCGTACGGAGCTTCCGCGACTGCATGCCACACAAATAATAACAATGAGCACCCGCAAGTGTGTGGCACAGATGCGGAAAGTGAAGAGGACGAGGCTAGAGAGCTGTGTCCTCTTCAAAGCGAGGAGGAGAGGCAACGGCATGAGAAAGGAGACGGCAGGGACGAGGCTGAAAACAGCCGGAGAAAGCTCGATGAAAAATAAAAGTAAGCAAAAAACTGTGCCTACACTAAAACAAGGGCCCTACCTTACCCAGGCTATCTCTAAATAGCCCCCGTTTGAGAGTCTTTGAAATCTCATATGTACCGCTGTCTCTCAAAATAAACAAACAAGTGAAAAAAACAAGTGTCCGGAACGTCGTTAAGAGCTGCGGCAGGGCAAGCGTGAGTGCGCCGGGCTGCCAGTCAGTTGCATTGGATATGGAATGGCGCGATACCGTGCGAGCCAGAAAGGTGTGCTTATATGGGCTCAGCAACAGGTGTCGCCACTTGACTATAAAATGCCCAGGAAGTTCTGACGCAAACACAATCACGCTGCCAGCGCTCATGCCGCCGTATGGGGTCAAATACTGGCCACTAGAGGCCAAAGAGCGATCCCTGATAAAAAAGAGAGCATTTTTTCATGAAGAAAACAATAAAAACAGAATAAAGGGGCTACCAAGCTAAATAGTGTTGAGCATTACTAGCTCATTTATTATTCTATTTCTTGATTTTTGGACACCCAAATATAATCACATTTTCTCTGGTTTGTATTGTGTTCTGGTTATGTGATTTCATATTAAGTTGTTAATGTTGGAGTACCTCCAATTCCCCCGTATGCTCTCTGTGTAAGTGCTCTGTGCTTTATGGGTGGCTATTAATATCAAAGTGACTTATGGGAGAGGGTCTTACATGTCAGTGTGACACAGACCTTGCTGGAACGGAAAATTCTAAAAGTGCTGACTTCCTTACCAGAAATACCAGAAATGAACTCAAACCACATGCTTCTCCTTTTAGTTTCACTCTTATATTAATCTTACCACTATCACCTGTAATATTTCATCATGTAGCAACGCTACACTCAGCAATTATCCTAACTTTCTGAACTTCCTTTTTTAACTCATTGCATTTTCTGTGCACCT
This sequence comes from Ancistrus triradiatus, assembly GCA_025084515.1. Taxonomy (NCBI): domain Eukaryota; kingdom Metazoa; phylum Chordata; class Actinopteri; order Siluriformes; family Loricariidae; genus Ancistrus; species Ancistrus triradiatus. Next base: position 184,702 of record JAJAGP010001356.1, read on the forward strand.
GTTTCTTTTGGAAGGTCAGAAGCATGTACAAGTATTGGGATCAGCAGAGTTGGTCATTAATTAATCAGTGCCTGGTACCACTACAAGAGAGGGATTATATGTTTTGTTCTCGTTTTAAATAACTGGGCAAAATAACTGAGCAGAAATGCAACCCTTTAACATTTATGAAGCAGTCCTTTAATCATTCTTCGAGTCTTACTGAGGGAAATATATCAGTTATACACTGATAATCAACATATTTTGCAAAAGGTCAGTGGTTGCAGGCATTTGAACCTGAATAATAAAAGCATGCAACCCATACTATGAAAATTTACTGTAATGGGGACAGTAACAAAAAGTGAAGTACAGCAGTGTGAAAAAGTGTTTGCCACCTTCCTATTTTTTTGCATATTTGTCACACTTAAGTGTTTCTGAACATCAAACCAATTTAAATATTAGTCAAAGACAACACAAGTAAACGCAAAATGCAATTTTTTAATGGTGTTTATTAGTAAGGGAGAAAAAAAATCCAAACCTACATTGTCCTGTGTGAAAAAGGGATTGCCCACCCCTTTTTAAATTATAACTTATTTATGGTTTATCACACCTGAGTTCACTGTCTCTAGCCACACCCAGGCCTGATTATTGCCACACCTGTTCTCAATCAGGACATCACTTAAATAGGACCTGCCTGACAAAGTGAAGTAAACCAGTAGATCCTTAAAAGCTACACAAGATGCCGAGAAGAAATTCAGGAACAATTTAGAAAGAAAGTAATTGAGATCTATCAGTCTGGAAATGGTTATAAAGCCATTCTTAAAGCTTTGGGACTCCAGCGAACCACAGTGAGAGCCATTATCCACAAATGGGGATGACATGGAACACTGGTCAACCATCCCAGGAGTGGCCGGCTGACCGAAATTACCCCAAGAGGGCAGCGACAACTCCTCAAAAGACACAACAATATCCAAAGAACTGCAGGCCTCACTTGCCTCAGTTAAGGTCAGTGTTGTCATGCATCCACCATAAGAAAGAGACTGGGCAAAAGTGGCCTGCATGGCAGAGTTCCAAGACGAAAACCACTGCTGAGAAACTATAACATTAAAGCTCCTCTCAATTTTTCCAGAACACATCTTGATGATCCCCAAGACTTTTGGGAAAACATTCTGTGGACTGACGAGACAAAAGTTGAACTCTTTGGAAGGTGTGTGTCTCATTACATCTGGCATAAAAGTAACACAGTATTTCAGAAAAGAACATTATACCAAGAGTAAAATATAGTGGTGGTAGTGTGATGGTTTGGGGCTGTTTTGCTGCTTCAGGACATGGAAAATTGCTGTGATAAATGGAACTATGAATTCTCTCTGAATGACTGAAGAAAAACAAAATGAAGACTTTGGGTGACCTAGTCAAAGTCCTTACCTGAATCCTATTGAGATGCTGTGGCATGATATTAAAAAGAGCGTTCATGCTCGAAAACCCTCCAACGTGGCTGAATTACAATTCTGCCTCCACAACACTGTAAAAGACTCATTGCAAGTTGCAGATGTTGCTGCTAAGGGTGGCCCAATCAGTTATTAGGTTTAGGGGGCAATCACTTTTTCACACAGGGTCATGTAGATTTGGATTTTTTTCTCCCTTAATAATAAACACTTTCATTTAAGAACTGCATTTTGTGTTTACTTGTGTTGTCTGGGTGCCACTTCTGCCACATTGTTTTACTGGGTGCCACTTCTGCCAGTCAGAAAATTAGTAACAAATCAAAATGTGTTAGCAATAAACATATCATCAAGTAAAACATAAACAAATGTTGGAGCTAAGTCTAAACACAGAGAAGGTAACCAGTAGTATTTATGCTTAAATTAACAATAATTCAAATCAGAATGAAAGAATACTTCTATATTGCCTGTATCAGTATAGTGTAGTATAGTGTTTGTTCTGGCAATACCATTTGACATTGTTTTATGTATTATTATTGTAATAGACACCTTAGGACACAGGAACACAAGTCTCTGAAAATGAAGGGAACAAAAGATCATGTCTGTTTTTAGTGAAATACAATAAAATAAACAAATGTCATAGTTTGTGAGAGGTCCGGCTACTTCATAAGGACATGCCGGTAGGGGACAGCCACACCCAATGGGAAGGTCAATGGGAAAGAAATTTTCCTGGAGGATCAGTCTTGTGAGCGATGGTCTTTTTTCCCCCAACCAAGCATTATATAGCTTATATTAAGAAATTAAGCTCCTGTGGCTTGACTGGTGCAATATAAAGTAGCAGGTAGCAGTATTACAGCTGAAAATTTCTAGCACTTGTTGCCAAAGCATGGATAAAAGAAAATCTCCTGCCAGTAGTGCAAGGAAGGTGCATCAAAAAGTCTTTGATGACTGATGCCACAAAGTGTGCGAAGCTAATAGATTTTTTTAAGCAGTCTGCAAGTGATAACAAGGTCAGTGTCAAAGAGGCCGAAACATCAAAGACGAGTAAGCAGGGAACAGGAGCTTTCATGCTACATGCAAGGCACAACATGGTTGCTACCCATCCCTTATAACATGGTATTGGCTTGAAAAATGGACTGTCTGTGAATACAGAAACATTAATAACACAATTAGTTAGAACTATAGCTGATAATATCCTAACCATACTTAGCGATTCAGACAGAATACTAAGATTATTAGATAATTAATACTTAAATCAGTGAATGACAATGGGGCTATGGGGTGGATGGTTCTCGGCCTCTACGATGAGGTTGTTCTCCAAGAGGCGCGTTAACACCTGGCGGACGTGCCTGACGTGCTCCTCAGGGGATCGTGAAAAAATACGGTCAGGCTGAAAGACATTAGCTGGTACTCGAAGTGCCTCAGCGGCATGTTAAATGCTGTTTTCCACTCGTCCCCTTCCCTGACTCATACCAGGTGATAAGCATTGCACAGGTCTAGCTTTGAGATGATGGAGGCACATTGGAGCAGGTCGAAAGAAGAGGAGACGAGCAGGAGTGGGTACCGGTTATGCTTGGTGATCCCGCTGAGACCCTGTTATTTTATGATTAACACTTTTTATTTTATTTCACAAATTCACACAAAATGTACATCAGTTATAACAGCAAACAATATTATAACCCATATAACAAACCCCTGACACTTCTCCCCCCACCCCCCACCCCCCAAGGGGATAGATGGGATACAATAACAACAGTATATATGTGAAAAAAAAGGAAAAGAAAGTGGGGGACTGGATGAAAAATAAAAAGATAAAATATAATAATAATAATAAAAAAATCATCATTTGTCCTGACTGTGTATATGACAACCTTTCAAATGCTGCCACTCTGGCCATTTCGTCTTCCCATTCTCTAATTGGTGGAACCCCTTCAAACTTCCATCTTCTGAGCAAAATCTGCCTACCCACCATAAGACTGGTTTGAATCAATCTCCCGGTGTATTTGTCTCTTACTGTGAGGACTGAGTCGTCACCCAGAACAAACAACCTAGGGCTAAACAGAATCTGGATATCTGAAATGTCAGAAAGAATGTTGCATATCTTAACCCAAAATTCCTGGACTTTCTCACAGGACCACAACGCATGCAACAGATGCCCATTTTCCACTCCGCATTCTCCAGCAAATTGGCGTGTCTTTTAGCCCCATTTTAATATAATCTGGAGGGAGTCCAATAAAAAGCGCTGTATCTTGTATATTTTAAATTGGATAAGTCTTATCCGTACATCCCTGGACATTATTTTTGATATTTCTACAAATCCTATCCCATTCGTCTTCCTTCATTGATTCAGGTTCCCCCATATCTTCATAAGGGCCAGTGAAGTACTTTTGCCCGAGTTTTGAGTCATCATAGAATAATACGCTGACGTCTCATGACCTTTTCCATAACCCGCTAATATGTTATCCAGAAAGTCTCCGCCTTGGGGGGCCCCTGAATCTGATTTAAGAACCTTAAACAATAAATGACGTTGTAAATATCTAAAAAACTGGGGCCTTGAGATTCCAAATTGTTGCACCAGGTTCTCAAAGGATTTCAGAACACCATCAAGATAAAGGTCCCCCAGCGTAAAAATTCCTTTTTCTACCCACTCCTTCCATCGAAATGATAAATTACCAATACGTAGTTTTGGATTCATCTAAATGCTCGAAGAGACATTTAAATATGGGTCTACTTCAAACATCCGGGTGACTTTAAGCCAGACTAATTTTAAGTGGGCAATTATTGGGTGTACTTTCACTTCCCCAGTTGAGATGGTAGACAAACACTGCATAGGTAAAGTTGGAGCCATGACAGATCGCTCAATACAAAACCATGGAGGGGCCCTCTCAGGACGCAATGACCAATGGATTAACTGTTTAAGATTAAAGGCATAATAATAAAACAATATATTGGGAAGTCCTAACCCCCCTTTATCAACTGGTCTTTGTAATTTACTATGACGCATTCGGGGTCGTTTACCATCCCATAGAAATAGTTTCATAATTCTGTCGAACCATTTAAAGTATGAAATTGGGATTTCCACCGGGAGTGAATGGAAGAGATAATTCAATTTTGGGACACAGTTCATTTTTATAACATTCAATTTCCCTGCCAATGACAACTTAAGGGTTGTCCATCTATTAACATCACAAGATATTTTTTGTAATAATGGGTCAAAATTTACCTTAACTATATCTTTCAGCAGAGGAGGGAATTTGATACCCAGGTATTTAATCCCTTGTTTAGGCCATTTGAAATCCCCTGGGTAAAAGGCTGTAGCTGGGCAAAATGCCGTTAGTGGGAGCGCTTCCGACTTCGACCAGTTTACCCTGTATCCCGAGAATCCTGAGAAAGAATCAATAATTTTAAAGAGACTGGGAATTGATCTATGAGGGTCAGACACAAATAAAAGTATATCATCTGCATATAGCATAATTTTATGAATATTCCCACCTACCATAACCCCTGGAATCCTTCTTATAGCTGCTGCTAAAGGCTCTATAGTCAAACAAAACAACAGAGGGGAAAGAGGTGATCCCTGTCTAGTTCCTCTTCCCAGTTCAAAATATTCAGAAATAAGGCCGTTGGTCTGCACAGCTGCCTCTGGGTGACTATATAATATCCGTACCCACTTTATAAAGGTGTTGCCAAACCCAAAGAGATCCAAAATTTTAAACAAATATCTCCATTCAACCATGTCGAAGGCTTTTTCGGCGTCTAACGAAATTGCAGCTACTGGAGACTGAACTTTAGTCATCGACCACATTATATTAATAAAACGTCTTATATTATCTGCTGAGTTGCGCCCTTTAATAAACCCCACCTGGCAGGATGAATTAAAGATGTAACTACTTGGTTTAATCGATTTGCCAGGACTTTAGAGATTATTTTAACATCGGTCTGAATTAAAGATATTGGGCGATAGCTTTTACAATCACAGAGGTCCTTACCCTTTTTCGGAACAAGACTTATCAAGGCTTGTCTCATAGTTGGTGGCAACGAACCCTGCTCGAAAGCCTTTGTATAAACTTCCAACAGATGTGGAGCCAAATCGAGTGCATAGACCTTAAAAAACTCAGCATTATACCCATCAGGTCCCAGAGCTCTGTTCATCCGACAATCTAGGCAGTCCCAGTGAATCTAAGAAATTACACATCTCTTCTTCCATAGAGGTTGACGCTGACCTATATAAATCTAGATAAAATTCTTTAAAAGTCTTATTAATCTCCATGTTTGTCAGTACTATATCCCCAGACAGGGATCTGACTGCCGAGATGGTAGCAGCCGCCTCTCTCTGTTTTATATATCTAGCTAGTAATTTCCCCGCTTTATCCCCTGACTCAAAATATGTGTGTCTCGCCCTAAATAAATTAAACTCAACCTTTTGGGATAGAATAGTATTATACTGATATTTTAATTGAGTCAGTACTCTTAACCCCTCCCTAGATATTCTTCGCTTCTGTCCCTCCTCAGCATGTTTAATTTTACACTGTAGGTCTGCCAGTTCCTGAGTTTTCATCCTTTTAATAAATAATGTACGTTGAATAATACGCCCCCTTAACACTGCTTTCAGAGCTTCCCATGCCATCCCCGAAGACGAAACCGACGACCAATTCGTGCCTATAAACTCTTTTAGTTCCGTCCTCAACCATTCTATATCAACCGGTTCCCGTAATATAGATGCATTTAATCGCCATCGGCCGGGCCGTCGTCTCTCTTGCTGGGGCAGTAACTCCAGAGATACCCTAGCGTGATCAGATATTATAATATTCCCTATTGAGCATCTCGTCACATAGGAAACAAGTGTATTAGATATTTTTAAAAAATCTATTCTAGAATAAATTTTATGCACTGTCGAGAAAAACGTATAATCCCTCCCACTTGGGTTCAAAATTCTCCAGATATCTACTAATCCCAGGGAGCTGCACATCCTCTTCAGCGTTAATGAAGCCTTAGCCACCCTACCAATATTCCCACAGCTGTGGTCCAGAATGGGGTCCATTAGTAAATTAAAATTATATCATAGTCCCCAGCTGCCTGTAGTCTACCCTCTAAGTCTACAAGAAAGGCCTGGTCATCGGAATTGGGTGCATATATATTGGCCAAAGTAATTTTTTGTCCCTGTATTTCTGCTAAAATAATAATAACTCTTCCTGAATTATCTTTAATCTGATTAATACATCTGAACTGTAGTTGTTTGCTAATCAGTATGACAACCCCCTTACTTTTACTAGACCCCTCACTGCAAAACACATGACTAAACGATCCCGAACAGAGTTTCCTCGATTCTGCTAATGAGACATGTGTTTCTTGTAGGAACACCACATCATAGCTATCACCCCTAAGGCTATTCAGAACCTTCCTCCTCTTGATTGGATTGCCCAAGCCCTTAACATTCCAGGTGGAGAACCTAAAGTAAACGACATCCTTGATTATGCATCAGAAATCCATAACCAGCCCTCGCATATACATCATTCTCACAACAATGACAGCAGATCAAAATAATCCCCCAATCTATAACCCCTACACCCAACTGTGCAATTAACGCTAAACTTTGCACAGTGAAATCCCCCCCAAAACCTAAAACATGGAAAACCAACTGTCTATGAAACATGTACGAGACTTCCCTGGCCGGTCCCGCACATTCCGCCCATTATTAAATCACAACCAGGTTTCCTTATATTAACATTTGTAACACAAAAAGAAATAAAAGTGCATATAAAGAAAGTATAGCAAAGTCTCACCATCCCAGCACAACTATGAGACAGGGTTAACCAAACACACTCATCAGCCCCTCATACTATTGCGTTAACAAATGCCAAAGCCTTCTTAGGACAGTCAAAAGTCTTAACTCCCTCTTTAGTTTCAATTTTGAGCTTGGCCGAGTAGAGCAATCGGAATTTCATCTGCCGTTCGTGTAGTTTTTTCTTGCATTCCTTGAATTTGTCACGCTTCATCTGCGTCGCTCTGGAATAGTCAGGGAATAGCATTATGTTGTTATTTTCCCAGGATAGTTTGCCTTTATCTTTCGCCGCCCAGAGCACCAACTCCTTATCTGAAGACCTTAAGAATCTTGCCAGCAAAGCATCTCCAAAGCATCTCCAGCATTGGGCTTCGGACCTGTGATTCTATGCGCGCACTCGATTTCACATCTCTTTTCTGTCTCAAGCAACTGCGGAATCATTCCCTCCAAAAACTTCACCGCATCCCCGCCTTCCTTACCTTCGGGGATTCCGATTATGCGAACATTATTACGCCTCGAGCGATTCTCCATGTCTTCCAATTTATCCCATATATGATCAATGTCCGTCTTACTTGCCGGCGGATCAGTCTGTCTCTCTTTCTCAATAGATTCGAGGAATTCCACCCGTCTCTCCACTTCGTCAATCCGTGTGATCAGCGCAGAAAATTTCGCTTCCATCGAGGCAGTAGAACGACGTATTTCTGCCAGGCTTTCCAACTCACTAGATATTTTCGTTAATGCTGTGAAGATATTTCCTATATCTCGCCCAATATCGTGCTGTTGTGGTTCCCCTGTTGGTTCAGATACGTCGCCGCCATCTAGATCCTCTAAGGCCTCCTGTATGTGGGAGCATAGATGTCGTTTTATATCACTACAAGCTGCCAACTTTGGGTTTTTCGACATCTTTTAGTTTATGTCGCTATTAACTATCAAACCGATCGCAAATCTTCCTGGATGTGTATAATTAAAAGGATAAACGGGAGCAGAGAAATGCGGAGCTCACTGACCAGCGTCTGTTACCCGCAACGCATCACGTGACGCCCCCGAGACCCTGTTATTTGATGCAAGGACAGAGGGTTCCATCCTTCTTGGAAACAAAGCTGGCCCCCAAGGGAGAGCAGGAGGGCTAGAAGAGTCTGGCAGCCAGGCATTCAGCGATGTATTCCTCCATAGCCTTCTGTTCACCATGTGAGAGCTGTTACAGGAGACTGGTGGGTAGGGGAGGACCAGGAAGCAGGTCAATGGCGCAGTCATATGGTCTGTGAGGTAGAAAACCCTTGTTGCAGTCCTTGCTAAATCTGAGGCGGAAGTCATGGTATTGCTGGGGTACCTTGGAGAGATCCTTGGGCTCTTCCAACCGAGAAGTGTGAGGGAGATCCTTGGAAGAAGGCACAGCGGAAAGGAGGCAGTTGCTGTGGCAGAAATTGCTCCAGCCCGAGATCTTGCCTTCCTTCCTGCCGATGATGGGGCCATAACAGGCCAGCCAGTGGTGGCCAAGAAAAAAAGGAGCCTTAGGGGAATGGATGACGGACTCCCGATGGTTCCCTGACAGGATGAGAGGTAACGGAAGGGTGCAATGCGTTATCTGGACTAGGTGCCAGCAATGGTGGCGGTTCTGACTCAGAGGGTCTGGTGTGGCGGAATGAGCTCGCCTGGACAACCAAATGGGAATTACCAGGTCCACCATAGCCTGAAGGTCTTTGGGTTCTTCCCAGACCGCTAATTCATCCTTAAGGCATTTGGACAGACCTGACCAGAAAGCCTCACACAATGCGGGATCTAGGGTTAGGGTGGCCCAGTCGGAGCATTCAGAGGGGGTGTGGAGTCCCGGGTGCCGCCGGAGATGGGAGGTGTCTGGCTCTCGGCAGCCAGATTAGAATCCTGTAAAATATTAACAAGAAGAATTTTCCAGATTGTTCTGTTAAGGTGGGATCTAAGATCCCACAAGACAATAGCAGAGGAACCCAAATGCAGATCAGCAGGCTGACAACAACGTAAAAGTAAAAGTATTTTATTAAACAATACTCAGAGTAACCAGCAGACTAAGAAACGAGTAGCGAACCCTAACAAACCTAACACAAAAAATACAAATTAACAGCCTATGCTTTAAAACAAAATAATAATGATACTTCATTGATTAACAAACGTGTTGTGTGAGTTCGAAGTGACAGCAAATTCCTTGGCTGCGTTTTGTTGCCAGTCTACCACTGGTCCCATCAAAATATTCATCCTCTTGAAAGCATAGTTTCATATCATAAAGGGCTTCTGTCAACTTATACATTGCTTTATGTATTACTGCCCATTAACTAAATGTTTATTTGACATTTGTGAAAGAAACAATTGCAAAGTCCTTGTAAAACGACATGTCCTCAAATAAACACAGTCATGTACTCAGCTTCTATCTGCTTCTGCTGGTGGGGGTCATGGTACGCTCTCTCTCTCCCCCTTCTCTAGTGAGCTGCAAGCTCTGCTCAGCCTGAGTGAGAGAGCGATCGCCCGCTCCTTGATCTGGAGCCTTATTTCTTTGTTTCAGCAGTCGTATTCGCTGTGGTGCATTTCAGCGCTTTAAGGGAACTGTTTCCCTGTTCTTTAGTTTATTTTTCAAGTTTCTATAAGCGTCCTGTTTTTGAGTCTGTTCTCTAAGGGCGCTTTCGTGTTTCCTTCTAAAACTTCCTAGTTTGATGTGGCTGTCGCGTCTCCGTGGCGACCGCTGTTAAATCAGTGAGTCATCGACACTACAGCCCGGGGTTCGATCGTCAGCCACACAGACTGAGATTGGTCAGTTTCTTTTCCTTTTCCGTTCATATTTTGGTTATAACTACCATCTGGAGCTAACTGCACTTGGGTCCCTGCCCAGTTATATTTTATTTTTACAGTTCGCCTTTTTTCTCTTTAAAAGGCATGGTGAACCGTGACAGTAGCAGAGAATTTGTATCATTTAGTGATTATAACCCTTCAGTGTTTTCTGGTGTATCACATGTACTATACATTTATTGTCAAAAATCATTTTAATCATAAATGTATGTAGAAGTGTGCAAAGAGTTATCATGGTGGAGACATAGAACATTATCTCATTTCCCATCCATTCCTCATTCTCCATTATTATGTGCCAGATTAATTTTCAGCTCTGTCACAAATTGATAACCTAAAGGAATACAGACAGTTGGTTATTGATTACTTTCACGGTAAGCCTTGCAGTGGAGCCAGCTGACAATGCCACTCCTATAAGCCACAGGCATCTCATACCAGGGAGATAATAAGTTACTCCTCCCATGCTGAAGAAGATTGGATGTGGAGTCAGTCACTGTCTAAACGAATCACACTGCAAGTCAAGTCAAGTCAAGTCAGATTTATTTATATAGCGCTTTTTACGATGGAGCATTGTCTCAAAGCAACTTTACAAGTTTAGATTATCTCCTAATAACTACGTCCAATCTCAAATTGAGCAAGCCTAGGGCGACAGTGGCAAGCATCTGCACCAGGTTGGCACACCACTGTAGCTGGGTATTTGCCCATTCCTCCATGAAGATCCTCCTCTAGAGCGTGAAGTTTTGAGGCAACACAACTTTCAACTCCCGCCAAACATTTTCTTAATGGGAATTGAGTCTGGAGCTGGCTAGGCCACTCAAGGACCTAAAAATTCTTTTTTAACGGAGCCATTTCCTTCGTTGTAGAGTGTGTTTGGGATCATGCATGCTGGACAGACCAGCCACGTTCACATCTGCAAAGCTCTCACTATGGAAGGAGGTTTTGTCTTAAATTCCACAATACATGGCCCCGTTCATTATTCCCTTAACACTGATCAGTTCCGTCCTGTCCCCTCTGCAACAAACAGCCCCAAGCTGATTTTTCCACCCACTGCTTCACAGTAGGTATTGTGACTTCAGATTCCTTCTTCCCCTCCAACCACGGCGGTTGAGTTTTGAGAAAATGTTCTATTTTGGTTTCATATTGTGACCACATGATATTCTCCCAATCCCTTCGGATCAATCCATATGCTCTCTGGCAAACTTCAGACGGGCCTGGAACATGTACTGGCTTAAGCACGGGAGCACGCTTGGCACTGCAGGATCTGAGTCCCTCTCGCGTAGTTGTTTTACTGATGGGTAGCCTTTGTTTTACTTCTTTGTCCCCCAGCTCTCTGCAGGTCAGTCTACAGGTTCCCTCTCGTGTCTTCTGGGATTTTTACTCATCGTTCTGATGTCATTTTGATCCATGGGAATGAGATCTTCGTGTGCACTGAGATCATCAGTGTCTTGTATGTCTTCCCATTTTCTTACAGTTGCTCCACATGGTGATTTATTCACACAAACCCTGCTTTGCCTATTGTATTACTCTCCCAGCCTGCTGCAGGTCTCATTTTTTCTCCTGTTGTCCTTCCACAGCTCTTTGGTCTTGGCCATGATTAAGTTTGGAGTCTGAACTGTTTTGAGGCTGTGGACAGGTGTCTTTTATCAGATAAGAGGTCAAAACAGGTGCCATGTCAATACAGGTAACGAGTGAGGTCCAGAAAGCTGCGTAAAGAAGACGTTACCAAGTCTGTGAGAGCCAGAAGTTCCTTGCTTGTTGTGGGTGACCAAAATAGTTATTTTCCAGCTATGATTTACAAATTAATTCTTAAAATCCTAACAATGTGATTTCCTGGATTTTTTTTTTTCTCATTTTGTTTCTCAGAGTTGAAGTGGTACCATGATGAAGACAGACCTCTCTCATCTTTCTAAGTAGGAAACTTGCACAATCAGTGGCTGGCTACATAACTTTTAATTGCCCCACTGTACATCATAATACAATCATATATATATATATATATATATATATATATATATATATATATATATATATATATATATATATATATATATATATAAAAGCAGTTTAGGCCACTTTAATTTAATCATTTAACCTAGTGCATGTCTTTGGACTGTGGGAAGAAACTGGAGTAAACACAGGACCTTGCTGTGAGGCGACGGTGCTACCTACCGAGCCACCGCACCACCTGTATGTATTTAAAACACAACAAGATGAAAAATAAACTTTCAGTAAAACAGAATACATATATACTCACTGGCCACTTCATTAGGTACACCTTGCAAGCACTAAGAGATTTCAGTCCATGCCAACATGGCAGCATCACACAGTTGCTGTAGATTTGTCAGCTGCACATCCATAATGCAAATCTCCCCATTCCATCACATCCCAAAGCTGCTCTATCGGACTGGGAGCTGGTGACTGTGGAGGCTATTTGAGTACAGTGAACTCACTGTTATGCTCCAGAAACCAGTTTGTGATGATTTGAGCTTTGAGACATGGCATGTAGAGGATGCTACACTGTGGTCATAAAGGGATGGACATGGTCAGCAACAATACTCAGGTAGGTATTGATGTTTAAACTGTTCCTGATTGGTATTAAAGGGCCCAAAGTGTGCTAATATCAATCACACCATCACACCACCAGCAGCCTGAACTGTTGATGCAAATCAGGATGGATCCATGCTTTCATGTTGTTTACATCAAATTATGATCCTCCCATCCAAATTAACTGCTGTACTCTGGAAGCTGCTGTCCTAGCTCTCAACAGATATTACTGCATTGAGCTATATTTTTCTGCTGAGTTCTGTTGAGAACTATCCAGGTTTCTCATACAGGCACTGCTGTCTCAACCTGGGCATGCTGCTGTAGCCTCCTGAAGAGCCAAACCAAATTTCCTTACAAGTTCTCCTTTCTACTTCACACAAATGCTCCTCACCAAATCTAAATCTAAATTTGATGGCGAAAAATGATGTAGAAAAATCTGGGTTGGTTTCATTAATTTACAATAAGGGGACATCAAATGGCAGCACAGCATATTAAAAGCTTTCAAGAGCTGTAGCACCAATTAATCAACAACAGTGATTATTAGCAGTCCAAATGCACTTATATATCCTGTATATCCCTTTATAAACCAATATCATCTACTGAAGTTTATACACTGATCAATATACTGTGTCCAAAAGCTTTACTAAACCTGATAAACATTAAATTTTTCTAACATACAAAACAACACCTCTTAAAATTACTATTACATTTTAACTATAAGAAGCTAACCACTCTGAACATGTTTTCTTTTTCTGTACTAATATACAGCTAGCACAATCATCAATAACAGAGAAACTACATGTCTATTCTCTGTTTGAATTATGCTATGAAGAAAACACCAAAACTCCTCACCATGGTTAAAGAGACAAAACACTTCCAAATCACATTTCCACAGAAACAAACTATAGAAATGATCCAAGAAAGTTTAATCTAGTTTATAAGAGTAAACATTAAATCATCTCTATTTTGAGGGAAGCTTTTTAGTAGATGCTAGGTCTGTGTCAGTCCTTATTTCAAAGTGTTTTTGACTTTCTCTTCTTACTTAGAAGTATAAAGTCTAAAGTCCTATCTGGGCACTACTTAATTTAAAAGGCTTCCTGGGATAATCTCCACTTTTACAGGAGATGTTCTATGATTTTATCTCCATTCAGATTGTCTATGTCAGTGTTTATCTCCTCACCTCAGAAAGTTACAGGCAGAATAACCTACTGTGTCTCACCCAGCTTACCAAAGCTATATTCCAGAGTTTAGATTGGATTTGATTATCAGGATGACACCTGTGATTTTATTTGTTCAGTAATAAAACTATACACACAGCACAGTTTGTAGTAATAACCCAGAGGAAAGAAATTCTCTAAATTAGATCTTATGTTTGTCTCCTTTACTTCTCCTAGACATAATTAAGACATGTTTGAGATCAATGTGAGATTTAAGCTTATTTCTCCTGTTTCTGAAATTTGTCTCCTGAGAAACAACGCTTGAATTTTCTTGAAAGTATCATTTCTTAAATTCGTCTTAAGTTTGTCTTAAGTTCGTCTCACCTCAGATTTGTCTAATCATGCAAAACATGTGAAACATTTGAGATCTTAAATCAAACTTATAGTTGTCTCACAGAAGACTTGCCTGTTTTATGTCGTCTCATACACTTATGATACTATTTACATAAGATACATTTAAGATCTCATAATTGGCTTTTTTTGGTCTCTTCTAACAAGTTAAAGTTCATCTTATTCTTGACTCATAACGAGAAATCCATAAGAAACAGCGAATTCCCAATTTTCTGAATATACCTTGATAAACTTATCTGGCATTACTGATACTCAAATCTATTTATTTTGAGAAAGTACTTCTAAATAAAATCACAATTCAAATCTCCATATGTGTATGTTAAAGTACACAAGTTTATTTTCTGCACAATTTACTTTTACTTACAGGTGTAGATAAGGCAACAATAAAAGTATCCAAAGACTAGGGTTGCCAACTTCTTCAACCCCCAATCAGGGACACTTTCCTCCAGGTGCGTGCTTCCTTCTAGCTGCTGTATATATATATACACATTATTTATATAATATTTATTAATTTTACGCATTTTCAGAAAATTAATTGTGAAAGCTTTCACAAATCTGAAAATGCCTAAAAGTAATAAATATTATATAAATAAATGCTTTTTATACTACATTTTAATCTGTGAACGCTTTCATAAATCAGATTATGCCTAAAAGTAATAAATAACATCATAATAAATATTTATTAGACAAATTTATATATGTAAAGGTTTTAACAAATCAGATTATGCCTAAAAGTAATAAATAACATCATTACAACAATTTATTTATACGACACAATTCTATCTGTGATAGTTTTCAGAACTGATGGAGGGTAACTGTAACCTGTGCTGATTCTCTTTTTTTGAAGTTATACGGCTGCTTGGACAGTTTATGGGGAGTTAAATTAAAGGCTTAATTATTTCGCGTGTTATCATTTTCCATCCTCACGGTTTATACGAGCCACGTACAGACAGAATTAAGACTGAAAAGTTTCACAAATCAGCCTGGTCACTTTACTATAAATATGCTTTATAAGCTTTTGAAAATAAAGCCCTAAAATGTAATGACGAATGATTTCACTTTAGATGATGACGACATCTGAATTCACAAATCAGGACGAGCCAAATGTAGCATTAATCACAGTTTAAAGTGACTTTGTCACGGAATGCAAGATGAAAAAAGCTCCGAATCGCTAACCGCAAGCCAACTTTACTGCAGTTGGCCTGTTGGCTTCCCGCTCTTTTTTATAGTTGCAAAGTCTTTTTTTCTCTACAGGTTCACTGCTCATTTTGACAACATAAGGCTCCGCTCACAGCGCGTGCGCACACACACACATACACACAGACACACACAGGTCTATCACTAACGTAGCTACTACACCCGGGAGTTTGTATCAGTTTTGTTATTGGCCAATGAAGCTGTGATTGGAATACGGGACTGGAGCTGTCCCGACAGGACAAATCAAAATTGCCCATAAATCGTGATGTCCCGGACAATACGGGACGGTTGTCAACCCTAGTCTAGGACCACCTCCTGGATTCTTTTAAACCAATTTTAATATAACTTATTTCTTTTGCAGTTTTTATTTTGTTTTGTTTGAAGATAAATGTTTTTATTATCATATTAAAAGTGAGTTATTGAATCTATTCATTATTAGTAAATCATTCTCTCTCTTTCTCCTCGGTTTCTCCTGTGCTGTAATTTTCCTGGAAACTGAGCCTGAATGCTGAGATGACCTAGATGACGTGATCATCTGCCCCCAGTCCAGAATGTGGATTCTACATCATGCTGTGTTGCATTTAAAGTTGAATCACCATCTTTTGAGTAACACAGGTATTTGTTTGCTGTGCACTGAACACAGAAAGATGCATTCTATTCTGATAAATGTCTTATGTATTCAATAAGATTTCCATGCATTAGATCCAACATTCAGCTGTAGCTTTCCCTGAGGGCATAAATAATTTTACTTTTCATTAGGTTCATTTTTATTCATTTGTTTTATTATTGTGTTCTGTTGTCTAATCAGGTGTGCAAGATTACTTAGAGGAGAAAGCTTCACTGATATCACCATCATCAATGAACACCATCCATCGTTCAGTCATCACCATCATCAGACAAAAATGGACATTAATCTTACTGTAATTTGCCTTTATGCTTTTTTAAAATGTATTTCTTGTCAATTGTATTGTACAGTGTACTGCTACCCAATTGTTTTGTTTTTTTGTTGTATAAATAAAATGTTTTTGTTGCATCTTTTGGCTTCTTTGTGTTCAACACAAGAATAACATTCTACATGCAATGTCCTTGTACTGTTTGGTTAAGTTCTGATACATTCAATTCCTACATGGCTGATTCACTGCCATGTCATATTACATTTACTATTCACATTTAGGCTCATATTAGGTCTCTAAATGTGCTCAAAAGAATCATGGAGCTAGGAGATAGAAGGCTTAGATGCTTAGATGGTCCTATCACCAAAATATTTGTATAGTAGACTGACAAAAAAATATATATATATAATAATAATAATAATAACAACAACAACAATAAGGGCCATACAGTCGTATGAAAAAGTTTGGGCACCCCTGATAATTTTCATGATTTTTCTTTATAAATCATTGGTTGTCCAGCTCAGCAATTTCAGGTAAATATATCATATAGCAGATGAACACCGTGATATTTGAGAAGTGAAATTAATTTTATAGGTTTTACAGAAAGTGTACAGTAATTATTCAAACAAAATTAGGCAGGTGCATAAATTTGGGCACCCTTGTCATTTGAATACCTTTAGCACTAATTATTGGAACAAAACATTTGTTTTGTAAGCTCATTGACCCTTGATCTACATACACAAGTGAATCCAACTATGAGAAAGGGTTAAGGTGGCCAATTGGAAGTTTTTCTCCTCTTTGCATCTTCTCTGAAGAGTGGCAACATGGGAGCCTCAAAACAACTCTCAAATGGCCTGAAAACAAAGGTTGTTCAACATCATGGTTCAGGGAAAGGGA
>JAJAGP010001357.1:0-7500 GCA_025084515.1 Ancistrus triradiatus
CCCTTAATCTAATAATTCTACCCTTTAAATCCCCTAATCTAATGGTTTTACCCCTTAAATTCCCCTTAATCTAATAATTCTACCCTTTAAATCCCCTAATCTAATGGTTTTACCCCTTAAATTCCCCTTAATCTAATAATTCTACCCTTTAAATCCCCTAATGTAATGGTTTTACCCCTTAAAATCCCCTAATCTAATGACATTACTTCTTAAATCCCATAATTCCATCTCCGATTTGCGTTACCATTATGAGACCTTCCAATGCCCAAAGTATTGGCACCTTTAATGCCTTAAAAGCATTAGAACAGGGGCTGAAGATGGAAGAACCACTCCACAAGCTGCACATGGCTTTTAGTTTCTGGCTACAAACTGAATAAATAAAGGCATTTTTGTGTTTTATTTCTTAACCTACACAAACATCTGCAGCTGCTTAAGTAAATGACTGATAAGACCAAGACACGCAGTAACAATCAGAAATAATGAGACCCCAGACCTCTTCGAGCTTTCTCTCGGTGCCCACGGCCAGCAGGTTGTTGTACTCCCTCTCCAGGACTGAGCGAGCCTGCAGAGTGCAGAAATGACCAGAGAATCAGAGCAGCCCGAATCAGACTCCACAGTACAGGTGACGTAGCCAGAGGCAGCCGGAGGTACCTGAGTGTTCTGGGTGGGGATCTGCAGCAGCAGGGCCAGCGTGTTATGATCGAAGGTTTCGTCGAGGGACACCAGCGCCCCGTGTATGCCGCTCTCCTGCAAATTGTGGGCGTACTCCTTCAGGCCAATAGACTGCACCCATTTAATCAGCCGCTCGTTACTCCACACCAGGACATCTGTACAGGACAGGGGCGGAGAGGGGAGCAGGTTAAACATGGCACAGCTGGTACAGAGGGCACAAGAGAACAGACTCCTTAAAGGTGAGGAGTCATGATCCAGCTGGTGATCCACAGGTGCTTTCCGATGCTTACCTGGTCGGCTCTTACAGCCTGTGTAAGTGTGAGGCTATGGAAAGGTTAAGGACGTCATGCTTTCAAAAATACCACTTGTTCTTAGAACTGTTCTTAAGAAAAGAGTTGGGAAAAAAAATTCTTAAAGTTATCTGAAGAATAAAAATATTCCGTAACAGTTTTCTTAAGAATGAAGTTAAGGAAAAACACATTTAAGAAGAGTTTTACACTTTACACAGTTTCAGACCCCTGTTCTGTAGGTAACTGACCTTTGTTCTCCAGCAGCGCTTCTTCTCGTTTCCTCTCCAGCTCTTTCCTGTCATAGTTCAGCCGCCTCAAACACATCACACCGCACTGGAAACTGTTCCTGTGGGACCCCAGAGAGAGGGTGTGGGTGTTAAATGGGTGAAGCATAATCCAGTTCTTAACTACAGCAGAGGTTACAGCATGCAGTTTCTGTTTTAGCCAGCAGGGGGATCCCGGTCTTCAGTGTAAACAATTGCCTTACCTGTGGAAACTGTCCACCATCTTGAGCTGCCCGCGCAGGTCCTTCTTGGTCAGATGGTCCAGCATCCGAGCGTCCACCAGAGACTCCATGAAGTAACTGCGGTACTGAGGCAGACCCAGACTGGGCAACCACTCGTTCCCGATCCACTCATGATTCATGTCTCCATACGCTAGAGTCTACACACACACACACACACGCGCACACACACGATTAGGGCCAGACTACACACTGACGTTCTGCTCAGAACAAACGAATACATACTTCACTGCATTAACAATAGGATTGTTCGATTGAGGTTTCATTATCTCAGATTTCTCTGTTCACTTCCATTAATCAGGCCAGGTTAACTGTATAATTAAGGCAGTGTGCCGACTCTAATTGGGTTGGAAAACAGTTCAACTTTCATAGGTGGCCTCAATTAAAGACCCACAACAATCAGAAGCTGAGAAAACTGCACTTCGGGTCAGAATAAAGAGAGATTTTTGATAACAGACATTCGAGATGTGTTTGGTGCAAGAAGAAAGATTATGCCAGAGGCCTGAGACTCAACTGGGACTCGCACACCAAAGACTCGAGTTTCGACTTGGACTCGCAGGGCAGAGGATTGAAACTCAACTGGGACTCACACACCAAAGACTTTATACTCAACTGAGACTGGACTGGAACCCTCACACCACAGCCTCGAGACTCTACTTGTACTCATATGCCAGAGGCTCGAGAAGCAATCCGGAATCACACACCAAACTCTCGAGGCTCACTCGGACTCCCAGGGCATAATCTCAAAACTCGACAGGGACTCTCACAGCAGAGGTTCGAGACTCAACTCAACCTGCCCTCACAGCCAGAGGCTCGACTCAGACGCTCACACCAGAGACTCGATCCAGTCTCGTACAGCAGAGCTTCTTGACTCACACCAGAGAAACAAAGAAACCACACTACAGAAAGACCCTGATCTCCACATTTAAGTATGGATTAGGATCTGTGATGATGTGGCCGTTTGTCCTCCTGAGATCTTAGTATAAATTACATCACTGACTCCATGAAGCAAGCTACAAGAGTGTCTCCATCAGATCACCCAGCGGGACAATGACCTAAGACTTTCTGGCACGAGCATCTCAAGTCCTGATTTAAACTTCACTGAGCAACAAGCTGAAGAAGAGACTCAGGAGACAGAAGATGAGACTGTGGACTGAAGAGAGTCTAAGGTTCTCTCATATGTTCATTAAGATGAAGCTCATCCTGAAGAAATAAACCACTGGCTTTAAAAATGCACTGGGATTTGGTAAGTATGGCAAACATTACACTACCTAAGGTTGTTATTATGAACCTCACGAGCTACAACTGCAGACAAATCAGTGTCTTTGCAGACAGGGTGTGTGTGATTGTATAGCGTGTAGATGATTCTATTAGGGATTATCAGGTTTAGTTTGAGAGGAAGAAAGAGAGAGATTCGAACCTGAGCCCAGCTACCCTCGTCATCCTCCTGGTGTTAGCATGGTTAGCGTTAGCATGAGGGAAACCCGGAGAGGAGCGTTAGTGAAGCATCAACAGTGGTTAATGAGACAAGAGACACACGACATATATAATAAACACACACACACACACACACACACAGAAGAGCAAAGAACAACTCAGCACCTTAATATATAATTATATAGATAGACTTTCTCTCATTTTACATTCTTTCCCACACACACACACACACACACACACACACACACACACACATATAAGGAATACATAAGGGAGCATCTGGAAAGGGGATTTGGGTGGAACAGAGTTGGAACAGGTCCAGTGGGGGTGACTAACCGTGGGCGGCGTAGCTGCCAGGCTCTCCATCTCCTCATGCGTAACCCACACATTCCCCGTGGACTAACCACACCCGATCACATGACCCATCACATGATCCGCCACAAGCGTGAATCCGTGAGTGAGAAGTCAGAGTGAGTGTAACCAGAGAGAGAGAGACCAGTAACAGAACAGAGCAGCAGAGAGAAAATATTATTCATGCACCAAGCATCCAGATCATTAATACAGTCCATATTAGTGTGTGTGTGTGTGTGTGTGTGTGTTTGTGTGTGTGTTAGTCAGAGTGAGGAAGAGGAGGTTCATGCTCTGAACAGAAAGTACCTAGTGTCACAGAAACCCTGAACCAAACATTACTGATTAACAGCAGTTCCAGTGACAAAAAGATTTCAAACCTGTCCCACCGTCCCAAAACCACACCATGTACCCTACATAGTGCACTAGTTTCACTGTGCCCAGCTTTCTGGTCAAAGTAGGGGATGCATCAACGTTAGGGTGTTAATGCTGTTTACGTGCACTATATAGTGAACAGGGTGCGCGATTTGGAACACGTCCACAGTAGTCTGCCTACTTTTATGGGTAATCTAACGCTACCACAACAAGTGGTTGGGGACACGTCCACAATGGACTGATGGTGTTTGTGTACTATATAGAGAGAACGGTATGTGATTTGGGACACATCCGAAGTAGACTGATGTTTACATGATGTTGACCATTTTGTGCACATAAACACCAATGGTCTATTCAGGACGTGTCCCAAACCACTGGCTCTAGTCCCTATTTAATGCACATAAACACCATTACATATCTAATCTAAACATGTCCCAATCCTTACATACATACATACATATAGGCTATTTGTGGTTTGAGACATGACCAGAATGAAATAACTCCATCATTGATATTGATTCAGTCCCCTACATGCTACATCAGTGTTATTTGGAACACAGCCATTTGAGTGCTGATGGAATGCCACAGGATGATCTGCTGTGTATGGAAGTGTTTCAATAGCATCGTGTCAGGTGTGTTACCGTTCTGGAAGTGGGCGGGGCTGAGGGGCTGGTTAAGGACATGATCTCCTGGATGGCGAGCCGCAGTTTGAGTCGATGAAGTGGGTTACTGATGCCGATCTCCCTCTGGATCTCGGTGTCGGACAGGGCCGACATGATGGCTCCACTCTTCACGTTGGCGCGGCACGCCGCCACGTACCAGGCTGGCATGCCCACCCACAGCTGCACGTAGGAACGTTCATGCAGATAATTACACCAACGATTACACTGAACTAACGCCGATTGCAGAGTGACTGTTATGTTCGTACCTCCAGCCAGACCACTACAGTCGGACCGTCCCACTGAGCGAAAGGAAGCCCCTGCCTGCGAGCTTCCTCCAGCAGCTCATGCCTAAACACGGACAAGAGGGTATAAAACACAGACATGCACACCTACACAATCCCACACACCTGGAACCCTCTGCAGGTACAGCCCTCAAACCAAACCTCAGTCAGCATGCCGATGGTAAAGAGAGATTCTGCTCATTTCAGGCAGATACAGCAAATAAAATTAAATAAAACAATAGATAGATACGACATGCATTAGAAGTGAAACCCTTCCCCGACTCTCACACACACAGCAGATCTGAAGCACAGGCACACTCCTCAGGAAAAAGAAAGTCAGAGATTCAATGTCAGTATCAAGCTGAACAACAAATCAAGTTAAACTCCCGGTATCTGATTTCCCGCTATAAGGTCCAAGGTATTTAAACCCACTCCCTGCTACCCAACCCACAACACCCCTTACCCGCTATAACCAAAGACACACACAGCTCATTTCCAGGAAAGACGTTTGACTGTGAGGACGCGTGTGTATCCACTTATATTTATACACACAGTGTGTGTGTGTATTGATTGTGCATCATAGGGAGTGAGGTTAGTACATCATAGCGTGCACATTCCATGCTAAAGTCACAAACGGAGCAGGTGAAGCAAATCAAAATAAAGCACTTACCCTGTTTTTGGACTAAACAACAATATGGAATAAAAAAAGATGGAAAACAAAGTAAGCGTGACGTGAAGCCAAACGAACGTGATGAACCAAACACAAAGCAAAGTGCTCTGGCAGTAAACTACAAAAACAAAGCTTTAATGCAGGAGCAACTGTTCATGACTATGCATGGATTTGGGACACGGACACAGTAGAGTGATGATGCTGTGATTCGGGACAGAGTTAGCAGGGACTGTCCTGTGGGATGTGCCCACAATAACCTAATGACAATTTATCTGCATTATAGAGTGAGTAAGGTCTGATTTGGGACATGTCCCCAATGGACTGATGATGGTGTTTATGTGCAATATACAGAGTGCGCGGTTTGGGACATGACCACAACGCACTAATATGCACTACATGCTGGACAGTGTGAGAGATTTGGGAAACGAGCAGAGGGGATCATGATTCTGTTTGTGATTTGGGACACGACCAAAGACATACTCCATATAGTGACTAGGCTGTGGTTTGGGACACGACCGATAAGTGCTCTATATAGTGAACAGGCTGTGATTTGGGACATGACCGATGATATGTGCTCTATATAGTGAACAGGCTGTGGTTTGGGACACGACCAATAATACGTGCTCTATATAGTGACTAGGCTGTGGTTTGGGACACGACCAATAATAAGTGCTCCATAGTGACCAGGATGTGGTTTGGGACACAACCATTGATACATGCTCTATATAGTGAACAGGCTGTGGTTTGGGACATGACCGATGATACGTGCTCCATATAGTGACTAGGCTGTGGTTTGGGACACGACCGATGATGTGCGCTCCATATAGTGACTAGGGTGTGGTTTGGGACACAACCGATGATAAGTGCTACATATAGTGACTATGCTGTGGTTTGGGACATGACCAATATGTGCTCCATATAGTGACTAGGGTGTGGTTTGGGACACAACCGATGATATGTGCTCCATATAGTGACTAGGCTGTGGTTTGGGACACGACCGATGATATGTGCTCCATATAGTAATCAGGCTGTGGTTTGGGACACGACCGATGATAAGTGCTACATATAGTGACTATGCTGTGGTTTGGGACATGACCAATATGTGCTCCATATAGTGACTAGGGTGTGGTTTGGGACACAACCGATGATATGTGCTCCATATAGTGACTAGGCTGTGGTTTGGGACACAGTGCAGTGCTGATGGTCTTAAATCAGAAGTAAAAGGCTGAATGCAGGATAGAAAACAGGATTGAATTACAATAAACTAAAATGATACAAACTAAAAACCGAACACAAATTATAAATCACATGCATGGATGACGGTGAAAGCAGGTGATCAGGTGACCAAGGCAGGTCCTTCAGTCTGCTGCTGAACTACAGACACACTCCATCAGATCAGATCTCACACACCTGAGCAGGTAAGAGAAGAGTTTCTCCCTGCACGTCTAACTTTCTCTAGTACCGGACCTGCCTGGTTCTGTTTAGCTATAACGAATACAGCTGGGTGATGCAGACGCTCAGACTAATGGAGTGATGATGTGGAATGAGCGTGACCTGATGCAGCTGATGAGACATTAATGTGCTAAAGGCTTTTTGTCTTTCCTGTTTTCTGTAATGATCTTACTTCTTCTGCAGCTTCCGGTTCTTCTCGCTGGGACCCCCGAGTTTCCCGAGCCCCCCTGCATCTTGGGGAACGTCTCCCTCAGGAGTACCTGCAGTCATAATAACACAGAAATATATAAATAAAACAAGAATGATATTCAGTGCTGTTTTCTCCTACAGAGTTTGAATCCTGAAATGTAAGCATGACAAAACATAAGTAGGAAAAAATATTTACTTAGCTTTCTAAAATGAGCACATTATCAAAGGCTTCTCATTTATGAATGCAGTTCAGAATTTAAGTTCAATCTTATTCATAGGGGCTGAGCAATTTTTTTTAGCCCTATTACTTTTTATTTCCATGTATCTCATTTTTAAACTCTGCTTCAAATAAAAGTAGATTAGCATTAAAAAAAGATGACCATTATAAATCGTAATAATTTTACCAATAGTTATGTAATTCATTATTGGATGTATCATAATTTAATTCATTAAGTGTATAACCATTGCAATCAAATGCATTCTCATTATTTCAGAATTCATTCCGTAATTCAGTATTAATGACTTATTTATATCTGATTATTAATATAAATTCATTACTTAACTCAGTTATTTAATGAATACCTCTAAATCACTGACATCC
>JAJAGP010001357.1:12500-201744 GCA_025084515.1 Ancistrus triradiatus
TCATAGTGTGTGTGTGTGTGTGTGTGTGCTCCCAAACAGTGTGTTCCTCTAACCCTTCATTCATATGTGAATAACACCACACATCACATATATATATATATATATATATATATATATATATATATATATATATAGTAATTATTATTATTCATGTTTTACTATGATGATTATTATTATTACATTTTATATAATACTATGCAATTATAGTTAACAATATGAATAGAATAAATAGAAAACATTATAGAGGGTTAATTTATAATTATTACTAATTATTTATTATTTTACTGTGTTGTATCTATCAGAACTATTATTAATATATAATAATCATGATTACTACTATTATGATTATTATTGTTATTATTATTAGTAATTATTACTATTTTCATCTTATTGTTATTATACTATATCATGATTAATATGAATATAATACATTTATAAAATTAATATTAATATAATTATTAATAATAAATTATCCATTTATGTTTACTACTACTCATTATCATCATCATCATCATTATTATTATTGGTGCTGTTCCCATTGTTATATAATAATTATTAATATAATTATATTCATTATTATTATTATTATTATTATTATTATTATTATTATTATTGGTATTATTATACTATATAATTATTAATATGAATATACAAGAAATATTAATATAATAAATATATAATGTATAATTTATTAGTAATACTAATCATATTTATTATTGTTATTATTACATTATTGGTGTTGTTGCTATTATATAATTACTAATATATATTTATTATTACTAGTATTATTAAGAATTACAATAAAAATATTATTTTAGCATTACTACAATTGTCTTTATTATTATAATTTACAATAATATATATATATATATATATATATATATATATATATATATATATAAATAAATTATATATTAATTATTTTTATTATTATAATTTCTATTATAAATACTGTCAGATACACTACTTCTATATTATTGTTTAATAAAATACAACAGCATCAAAGTAATAATTATACCCATCATCGCTCCGCTGCTATAATAATTATTGTTAATAGTCCTGAACAATTACGTACATTACCGATATTAAGCCTGTACAGCAGATGGTGTGAGGGTTCGATGATAATCAATATTTATTTAATTATTTTATTAATCACACACAGCGGTAGTGAGGCTGTTTGATATCTGGTGCAGCGCTGTAACCGAGCCCGTCCTCAGAGTGAGAGGAGCAGATTAGGGGGTGGTGATGGTACCTGCACTATGAAGGGGGCGGGGCTAAACAGAGGGGTGCTGTTAGTGCTGAGATATGGTGAGTAAGCTACGGTTTGGTGAGAGAGCGAGCTCTGGATCAGATACGGCTCGTAGCAGTACTGCTGCGACACACACACAATGACATTACTACACACACACACACACACACACACACACACACACACACACACACACACACACACACACACAACTACAATGCCGCTATAATGAAGACAAATGCAGTCCTGTCACAATGACTTCAGATAATGATGATCAGTAACAGAGCTCACATGATCAAACTCAGGATGAAGGTCATTAACCCTTCGAGGTCTATTTTCGGGGTTCGTTCCTGCAGCACTAAGTCACACTACTGTAATAGTGTGAGTATCTGCACAAGCCGCACAAGCCGCACAAGGCAAAGTACACAAAACAACGAGAGGTCAATTAAAAGTAAGCAGTCCCAAGAGCTCGCACAATGCAGACACAAAGAGTATCAACAAGCAACACACAACCCAGAATCTTCCTGGGCTGCACGTTTAGGGTAGTGGACTGCCTTAAGGGTCCTTGATACTTTGACTCTTGCTAGTGGTAATCAATTCAATTACGGACCTTCACCCTGGACCTTCTGGTCCACCTTAACCATTAGGCCACCACAGTCCCATTTCCCTCATGTTAGTCCTCATATAAGCTCCTGTCTACATTTGAGCTGGTCCGCCAAAAACAAGCCTTGAGCACAGATTAAATGTAATCACTAACAGCATTCTGTCTCATTATCCAGTCCTGGGGTTCCACTGTCGGTTTTACAAGTGAGCGCCCCACATAGGAAGCAGGCAGCAAGGGCACGCGCTAGGTAATGAGACGGACCCCATGAACACACGATAAAGCACATTCAGCTGAAGATCTCGCGTCGTTCAAGCGCTCCTAAACAAATATTCCATTCTTCAGAAAAAGACAGCACTCGCACCACAGAGCCCTGCTTCCACACAGCAGACGTTTGCTGCATTTACAGAGCGCCTCGCTCCACACCGGTTACCATCTGAGAGCACCCAGAAAGCCGTCACTGTTCGGTATTATCATTCCGTCTTTTCCCTTAATTCTCTGTCATAGATCCATTTCCGGTTCATCGTGACAGGCCTGCATTGTCACACATAAATGACGCGACTCTAAATGACACGAAACACAGAAGCCTGAGTGCATTACATACATCATTTATCAAACACTCCTCCGACAAGTCTCCATTAGATCTACACTAATAGTAAAACAGTGGAGGCGTGCCCGACAAACAGAACATTAAACTCTATACAACTGCACTCAGACTTCAGATCCAAAACTCACCAGGGTCATGACCCCCATGCGGTCCATCTCTCTGTTCGGGACTCGGCGAGGAGTGGAGTGACCTGAACCTGGAGGGGAGGAGCCTGAAGGGGTGGAGCCGGGGTGGGTGGAGCTGTAGGAAGAGGGCGGGATCGAGTTCATGGAGCGGAATCGAGATCCGAGGCTCTCGCCGCTCCCGACTCTGGACTCGATCTCCTCGGCTCTCATGGCCGTGCTCTCCTTCTCCTCCTGAATCATCCTACACACACACACACACACACACACACACACACACACACACACACACACAGATGTTGTGGTTCTAACTCTCTGAACTCCATAAGCAGCAGAATTTCACCGAGCCGTATTTTGTGCCCAGCCTCCTTCTTCTAAATACTAACTTCCAGAGTTTGTGGCTTCAACAGGCCTTTTATTCTAATGAAAACGAGACGATGCCTAAATTAAAATGCCTTAAAAAGGACAAAAAAAAAACAGGGCGAAATGAATTAACACTTGCAAACGAGACCAAAATGTCTTACAAGCCAATCGGTAACGCAGTAAGAAAATGCTGTACTAAAAACCGAAAAGGTTTCCCCCTGCAGCACCGGGAACATCTCGGAGCTCTACCTGATCTCGTTGTTGATGGCGTCCAGCTGCTCCTGCAGCATCAGGGCGAGCGTCTGCGCGTCCGTCTGGCCGGCCGGAGACAGCAGGTCCACCGAGCTGAATATGGTCTCGCTGTCGTCCTCCAGATCCGAGGCGTCCATGTCGCTCTCGAACGCGTACGCCACCTTGGCCAGGACGTTGGCCTGCTGCACGCGCTCCCACTCCTGCTCGTTCAGAGTCTGCACCTGCGGTACAAACGAGGGGGGCTCAGGAATCCGAAGCACGGGGGGAAGAAACTCGCCCAATATCGCAACTTACGTACTTCCTCTCGATAATAATAGCAGCATTAGTAACACTAGCGAAAAACCTAATATTACTAATGATGATAATAGAAGTACAATAATTATAAAATAAATCTTATTCAAATGACTATCATATACTAAAATAATGAAAAACAAATACATACCTTTAAATATTAACAAAAAAAATAATAAAAAAATCAGTCAATGATTGACATTTTAAATATAATATTTTTTATGCTAAACTAATAATACAATATTTAAAAAAATAAAAATAAAAAATCTAAAAATAATAGAAATGCTAATACAACAAAACGGAACATTTTCAAAGTGACCTGGATTGAGAAAACACCAATAATTCCATTAAATCATATTTATTTTATTTATTATAACCTATATTTTACTATGCTCTCGTTTGTTTATTATACAGTGTCCTCTATTTTTATTACAGGTACGCACCACTTAGTGGCCAACCCAGCAACGTCCGTCCACTTTGACCAATAACAATCAGACAATTATAAAATAAAAGTCTTTTAACTCCAGATGGTCAAATCTAAAGAGGCTTAGCATGTGCATTTTTACCACCATAAATATTATGCTTTGTTTACATTTTGCTTTCTCTAATGAATACCTGCATACACTAGGTGTCACAATGTTCTCAGCCAATTCAAAAAGTTTGCAGTCTTAAGGTTTAAAGTGTTTAAAAAGTGCTGCTGTATTGCCTGTCCTGGAGATTAGTGTTTCTCCAACTGGACCCATTCTCTACTATGTTTTTATATATATATATATATTATATAGAGTGAGAGAGTGAGTGAGAGGGTAAAATCAGATCCACACCACTGTGTCTCCACTTACATGCCTCTGAAGTCCAGACAGAAGGCAGAAAGACAGAGAAGCAAACAAAAGACATAAATCTGACTAAATCCACCAAACCCAGCAGCATTAGATCTGTACGCATGTACACAAACAGTAGGACCATTTCTCTAACAGCGGTGTCACTCATTAGAACGCTGCCTCTATCTCCAGGGAAGATCTTACCTTGGAGGGTTCGTCTCTCAGAGCGGCCGCTCGTCCTTTCTGGGGACGCCGGAGCACCAGTGAGCCGCTGTACTGATCCGAGTGACTGTCGATCATAGAGGAAGCAGAGACCGGGAACCTGAAGTCTGGAGTGCTGCCCATGTGAGAGCGTCTAAACATATAATTACCATTAATAACGACAACTTTATTTCCTTAGTCACTTCACAAACAGGACAGGCGTGAGGGGGAAAGTCAGCGCGGAAATGTTTACTTATGTACGTCACATTAACCTGGGTCAACAGATTCAGCTGCAACACAACGTCATGCAACGGCTGGAGCTGCAGTACTAAAATCATCATCATCATCATCATCATCATCACTTACATTGTAAAATTGTAGTTATTATTAATAATAGTAATAATAATAATAATAATAATAATACTAATAATAAAAGTAATAATAATAATAGTAGTAATAATAATAATAATAATAAAAAATTACATTGCAAAATTGAAGTTATTAAAAATAATAATGAAAATAATAAGAATAATACTAAATTACATTGTAAAATTGTAGTTATTATTAATAAAAGTAATAACAATAATAGTAATAATAATACTAATAATACTAAAAATAAAAGTAATAATAATAATAATAATAATAATAATAGTAATAAATTACATTGTAAAATTGTAGTTATTAATAAAAATAATAATAATAATAATAAAAGTAATAATAATAATACTAATAAATTACATTGCAAAATTGTAGTTATTAATAAAAGTAATAATAATAATAATAATAATAATAGTAATAATACTAATAAATTACATTGCAAAATTGTAGTTATTAAAAATAATAATAATAATAAAAGTAATAATAATAATAATAATAATAAATTACATTGCTAAATTGTAGTTATTAAAAAAGTAAATGACAATAGTAATAATAATAATAATAATAACAATAATAATAGTAGTAATAATAATAATAATAATAAATTACATAGCAAAATTGTAGTTATTATTAATAAAAGTAATAACAGTAACTGAATTAATATTTATAACAATAAGAAAAATTGACATTACAAATGTGTAGTTATTATTATTAATCATAATAGTAAATCACACAAATGTAGTTAATAATAGTGAGAATAATATTGATGATAATAATAATAGTAACTGATATTACAAAAATGTACTTAGAGTAGTAAGTAAATTAATTTATGATAATAATAGCAGCAGTAGTAAAAATAATATTACCACCAACAGAAGTACAATAATTGTGAAATAAATCTTATTCAAAGGATTGTTTCTGTATATAAAAACAACGAAAAAATATATATGTTTAAATAATATAACAAACAAAAATATAAGTAAAACAAAATCAGTCAAAATGATATTACATTTATAAAATTAATGCTATGTAAAAATGACTAAACATAAATAATAAACAAAAAAATTTTTCAAAGTGACCTGGGTTGAGAAAATGCCAATGATTTCATTAAATCATTAAATATAAACAGAAGAGAGGAGAGAGTTTGATCCACTGCTGCTTTTAAGAAGATAAAATTGCTTCATGACTTTGTTCTTTAAAATGAAAACGCATTATTGTTGGAAAGTCAGTGGGGCTCGGGCTGTTCCTGGTGTTCTATATACAAATGATCCGTTCTCTGTAGAACAATGAGATGTACGTGTGATGTGTTGTTAGGTTTGGTCTCCGCCGCCTGTTTGCATAGATAGTCGGGATTTAGGGCAGATGAAAGAGAGCCGTACCCCTGGTGGAGGATGGAGTTGCTCCTGCTGCGCTCCGGGTCAGCCTCTGATCTCATGGTCTCGATCTGGATCAGGAGCTGCTCCTAAAATAACAGATTAATATGTCAACGGAGGGGAAAAACACTACTGAAGTGTTCCATTCATTATTAAAATAAGTGTAAGTGTTTCACAAAGACATGATGTCCAGTGTTTAATAATAGTGTTAAACAATGCAGCGCTGGCATTAAAACTCAGTTAGGAACACGTCCCACTAACGAGGAGCTACGAGAAACAGTACGGAAATAAAAGATACACCTACTTTTTCATGTTGAGCGTCCTCGATCAGTTTCTTGGTGTGTTCCAACTCCCGGATCAGAGCATTCTGCCAACAAACAAACAATTATATTGATAAACACAATGCATGCCTAAGTGGGGCACCTGACCTGGCCAGAAGGCACCGCCGAGACATGATGGGCTTTGACCCCTGCTTATTCTGGTCAGGGTCATGGAGAAGGTCCAGAGCCTTAATCCGTATGCAGAACACAGGCAGGTCCATCATTAGGTTCAGTACAGTACAGTACCAAACACTGCAAGTGCCACCTGAGATCTGAGTCCAGGCCCTTAAGAACTACAGTTCCCAGCAGCCACAGTATGGAGGTAACTGAACCCGAACCCAAGATGCTTGAAATGAAGTGTTTGAAATTTGGTGTTGTTGCAATTTTTCACTGTGAAATCTGAGATGTTTGAGACTTGAAAACCAAAATTTCAGGTAAAAACAATGCAGGTAATAAAATTTATATAAATAATAATAAATATATAATTTATATAAATAAATATATAACATAAATAAACGCTTGTTTGCTCATCGAGTACCCAGATTTTTTTTCCCTGAATTTTAATATTTTATAGCTCTCGATGAGCTGTTCTGCCCGGCAACCGAGCTCTGATTGGTCGGCCTGATTTTAACCATACAAATTAGATACACGCGTGCTCTTTCTCAAAACCTGACGTGCGTTTTTACGTCAGTAAAGGCCTTAAAGCTGGATGGTTCTAACAATAGGCTCCACATTTATGAACCTATCACCTTCCATATTCATATTATTATTACAGCATGAAAAAGTATCTGGACATTTTCTCTTACTATCTATAGACTAATTAGGCTGAACTGTTTTCATATCCGACCGAATGATGACAGGGTTTATTTATTTATTTTTGGGGTGGGATTTTGTTGGACACCTTATCCTCCAGGGCAGCCATTCTCTCCTTCAGGTGCAGCTGCAGTCTCTCGTTCGATTCAGAGAGAAGTTTATCGACGGTATCAGAGAGACGCTTGTTGTGCTCCTCGTTCATCTTCTCTCTCTGACGAGCCTACACACACACACACACACACACACACACACACACACACACACACGGGATTATATTCCAGTCCAGATTCCTTTCCATCTCTGGAATGTGAAGGTTAAGCCGTCTCCTCCTCACCCTGAGCAGCTCCTGGTTCTTCTCCTCCAGCTGAGCCTCCAGCTGCCGCAGACGTTCCTCCACGTTGCCGTGCCTCTCCTCGGCCTGGTGAGCACAGCACGACCGGAATTTACAAACCCGTGAAACGCCACACAGGAAGACGTTCGCGGTCCGAGAGAAAGCATGCAGCTCAGAGCGGATCAAACCACAACGATGATCGGACCGGGAATCTTTCTTACAGCCCAGAAGTCCTCATGCACGCCCACGGACCCGATTAAGAACGTCCCCAAACCCGAATGCACACCGACACGCAACGGCCTTCCTGCTCATGTCATGATGCTGTTAGTGAGGGCGGAGGGAAGGGCGGGTCAGGGGGGGTCAGATCAGGCAGGTGGAGGTCAGTGTTGGACAGCAGCAGAGCCTACAAGTTCAAGCATTAAGCTACAGTTTCCTATCGCTTACAGTTGCTCTTAGCTCTAGAGTTAAATAAATATATTTAAAAAGAGGGCCCCGGATGCGGCGAACACATCATAGGGAAGAGCAGCCACATTTCTAACTGTAAAAACTGCATCACTGCGCTTTGCCCAACACTGTGACGGGATGGAGATTATGGCTCGGACTCCTGCTTAGGATTGTTGTTATTGGAACGGTGGTGTACCTTCCTCTGTGCTTTATTCTCCTTAGTGTCCTTAGAAGCAGAGCACACAGAGCGATCAGACTACAGGACAGAGGGAGGGGACAGAGAGACAGAGGAGAAACAGTCCAGACAGAAAAGAGAACGCAAGCGAGTTGAAGATAAAGGACGCAAAAGAAATCAGAGAGAGAGAAACAAGCAAAGGAAAGGACATGAGTGATGAACTCAAGATGCAGGTGCAAGAGAAGAAAAGGGAGCAAACCAAGTTTATATGTAAGAGAGAACGAGAAAGGACCAAGAGAGAATGAGAAGGAGGGGAAAGAGAATTGAGGCTTTAGGTCACGTTAGGAGAGACAGTCAATCAGAACACACACTAAACACTAAACTCAAGCCTAGTGCACACTACACACTCGATTCAACTCGATTTTACATTCAATAAGACTAAGTCTTCAGCAAATCCTGCTCCCTCTAGTGTTCAAAAAACGCAATGGCATTACATGGCATAATAAAAAAGAACACGCTATCCGTTTTCCTGTGCAACTTCCAGTTCGCTTAATCTGTTTTTCTGTTTGTTTAAACACACCCTGCAATGCTGAGCCTGTAGATCTGAATATGAAATACCTAATATCTGATGCTTGTTTACACAAAAAAGTTAACAATATTTCAACAAATGTAAAATCTATCATCTCCGGAGCTGATGAAATGACTCAGCACCGGCGTAACTGCACTAACCGTGCTTTTAATTTCTCTCATTTTTATCATGACTACGATTCTTTTTTAAACGTCTCACCGCTGAGCAGCGTCTCCCCTTTCTGTCCTCTCACCAGTTTCCCCAAAGCAGTAAGTCAGAGCAGCAGGATGTATTAAAAAGCAGCAGATTTACAGAGCTGCATTACTTATTGTGTGCACTAGGCTCCAGAGACAGACAGACCGACGTGTTCAGGCTCTTAAAGCAGACAGGTGAAGAAAGAACACGCCACTGAGCAGCAGAAACAGAACCGAAACGCCGAACAGAACAGCACGGCCTTACTGGTCTAAATAACCACAGCATTACCAGGAGGAACTAAATTACAGAGAGATGAACAGAGCAGGACTAAGAACCAACAGCCAAGCACTGAGGTCACAAAAACAACGGCCATGTGAGGCCGGGCCGAGTGTCCAGGTCATAACGTGTGAATCTGAGTCTGATCTGCCAGGCCGGGTCGAGTCTGTATTGTGCAAGTCCCTGCTGTTTCTGGCATGAACGGCCAAGTAGAGTCTTTGGGGTGTGTGTGGGTGTGTGTGTGTCTGAGTGGAGTGTCGAGTCTGTAGTGTCAACTCCATAAAGCACACGTCTGATTTGGGACGACTCTCGGACCTCTGGAGAACAAGACAAAGTCGAGGGCCGGGTCTCTGGTATGTGAGTCCGAGTCAAATCTGAAGTCTCTGACTCGCACATCCGAGTCCAGTGTCAGGTCTTTGGTTTCAAGGCCAAGTCGAGTTTTTGGTGTGTGTGTGTCCGAGTCAAGGATCGGATCTCTGGAGCGTGAGTCCAAGTTGAGCCTCTGTCCAAGTCTCTCTCTCTATCCATATGTAAGTAGTTAACCAGGCCTGCTCAGGTGGCCTTAAGCAACCAATCCAACCCTGCAAAGGCGGCACCTGACTGCAGGGCTGAGCATCAGACTCGTACGGAGAATAATAAACCCATAAACAATGATATAACACATCAATGACCGGAGCTCAAAGGTTATTAAAGGTCAAAGTAACAGTGATAGAAGAGTAGCAGAACTGACGCAGTGTGGAGGGAGGGACTAACCTTGCTGAGGGCGGCGACTCTCTGAGCTAGCTCCGCCTCCACTTCGGGGAGCGTCTCGGCTTTTCGGATGGTCTGCTGGAGCTTCTGCTCAGCCAGTTCCAGCCGCTCCTGCAGCTGCCTGTTCTTGTCCTCCGTCTGGAATACATACACACACACACACACACACACACACACACACACACACACACACACACACACACACAAACAGTGTGAGAAACTGTCTTTTATGTGACAGCACAACAAAAGATCAAAGAGAAATAGCCGCCATATCACCCAGCCCTGTGCTGATATAAGGTGGAAGAAAAGTCAGGTCATAAATGATAAATAATAAATCAGACACCAGACATCCGAGGGTTAACTGCATGTGTTATCTGTGTTAAATCTCCTCTACACTCAAAGACTGTTGGACTAGTGTTCGATAACTGCTGTGTGTGTGTGTGTGTGTGTGTGTGTGTGTGTGTGTGTGTGAGAGAATCAGGCTCTGTATGGAGGACCTGCTGTCCTCAGTTTGGCTGTGAATAGTGAATTCAGGCTCTGCCAGGACGCCGCAGGATTTCCGGAACAGAACAGAATGACAGAGAAACAGAGAGTGAGGAAGAGCTGGAGAATCTGAGGAGGAACTTGACTGGTCTAAAGATCTGCACCATCGCTACACGAGCTTAAAGACGCAGGGAAGAAAAGCCTCCAACACCTGATGCCTTTAAAGAGCTTTGCATGATATCGAGGCATTACACGGAGCAGACACCACAAGCCACCTGATCTCACCGATTAAAAAGTCCATGACCAAAAAAAATTAATTAAAAAGTCTGTGAAAAAAAATCATGTTGCATTGGGTTCGGAAGCAAAAACATTTGTGCCAGAATATCGGACGGATTTCGGTGTGTGACGGCCTTAACGGAGCACTGTTTGTGGGAATAACACCGAAATAAAAGAACTGAAAGGGTTTGTTTTTATGGCACATCATAAATCAAAGTTCTTATTTTTATTTAATGCATCACATGAACCGTAGTTACAGACGCCTTGTCGAAAGTCTCTGGACACGCTGATTCAAACTGACAGGGTTTTAAGCGTGTTGAAACTGCGATACTCTCCAGCAGTGACCTAGGGAGTGATGAATGCTGGGAAATGTAGTGAGGAAACGCAGTGGTCGCACATTAAGCAAGTTTAACGTTATGGTACACAGCCTATATCAAAGTCTATGGTTTATGATCAATTGTACTTGCAACCGATTTGTTGGGACGTCCTCATTTAAGTCTCAGTACCAAAAACCATGAACTCCTTACTTGCTCTTCTCTAAATCAGCTCCTTATACTCATTAAATGTGTGACACAGCTGTTTCTTCAACATCTGCACTGCACATGTACCGAAATCCACTCAGTTTCATGCCAATTGCCCGTACCTCCCCAAAATATACAGAACTGCTGCCAGAAAGTACCAGGGTCACCTGAATGATGCTATATTGGACTGAAGTAAAAGTGACCTCAATGTTAATTGGCTTTATTACCTTCATAAACTCTAACCGGGGGGGATTTAAACAGACCTGGCGGAAGAGTGAGTCCTTGTTGGCGAGCTCGCCCTCCAGTTTGTCGTTCAGGTCGTGTACAGACGTGGCCTCTCTCTGGGCCGCCAGGTAACGCTTCTCCAGCGTGGTGATCCTCTCCTCCATGTCGTCCTTCTGGGCGAGAGACTAAACGACACGGCATCATCGTTATAACAAACAGCTGGATCTGCAAGTCTGAACAAACATCTGGGCCAAACAATTTTAGCGTGTGTGTGTGTGTTACCTCTCGGAGGTCCCTCTGCAGGCGCGTGCTGACGTCCTCCGATTTGATCAGGTCTTTCCTGGCCGTATCCAGATCCTCCTCCAGCTCGTTCACTCTGCTGCTCAGACTCACCACTCGCTCCTTCATCTGGATCAGCTCCTTGCTCTGTCTGTCCATCACCTCCTGCAGCTCCGCCACCTTCTCCACCTCCTCCTCAGGCCCCGACGACCCGTCCGAGGACCTCTGCGTACGACAGGGCTCACCTTCAAGCCCATTCCTTTGGGAAAGGCTACACTCACACCACCCGGCTGAAGCGGCCCAAATCTGGCCTTTTAAATGAATGGGATCTAAATCTGTCTCTCAGAGCGGTGTGGACACGCCAACGTCATCTTTACAAATCCGACCGGGGCCACGTTCATATGTGGTTCTAGATCAGATACATGTACAACTTTTATGCCTTTAATCTCGGCATTTGCAGTCATTTCGTTGTCGTTGGGTTTGTGAAAGGCGCTACACAACTTAACGCATTACTATTATTATGATTAGACAGTGCTTGAAAAGCCCTGCATATTGTTGTCCCTCATACTGCTTCAAAGTCTCTGGCAGTTCTTCTTCCACACATTTCTGTGATTAATGCGGCTCGACCTGCCTAACGTACAGACACGCTTGAAACACCGGTACGTACATCATCGCTCTGTGGGGGGCGCCATGAGTTTTGGAGTTGATCCGATTTATCGTTTTTAATAGATTTAAGTTTAAACATTTTAAATCTCACATAGAAATGAATGTCCAAATCTCCAAAAGTAGTGAAACACGCCCCCAAATGTATTTGGACATGGCCCCACAGGAGGACAAAGGTATGGCACATTTGAGGAAATACCCAAACAAACGGCTGAACACAAGGACGTGGCTGCAGCGTCTAAGACTTTTGCACAGCGCCGAACGTAATGGGGCGAGAGGATTATGGTTACCTTGCCGTTGGTGCTTGGTGCGATTTCGGAGTGGTGGTTGATCTCTGCCATACCGTCTGGGAGAAGTCTCTTCTGATTGTGCTGCTCCCGCAGCAAAGTGTTCTGCCACACACACACACACACACACACACACACACACACTTCATTGCTATACCTCTTGTGTGTGGATTCGATTTTTAACATAGTGGGACCTTCACACCCAGTCCCTGTGAGCTTTATCACCATCATCCTCCAGCCTTTCAGTTCCATTCCAACAGATCATTTCTCTAATATCCATGCTTTTAGAGGCAGCCTGTTGCTCACCCTATAAGCTCTCTGAGCTGTTCTGCCCGGCAACTGAGCTCTGATTGGTCAGCCTGATTTTAATGCAGAAATTAGAACAGGCTACCCCATCACTATTCAACTATCCCAATGCCACCTACCTACCCCTTTCACTACCTACTTACCTACAATCCCCTTAAACACCGACCAAAATGTAATGCCACCTACACCCCCCCTCACACAACAGAATACACGCCTACCCACAGTGCCTGGGTACAACTATATAAACACCCACAAACAACTATATAAACACCAGCCACTCACAAATCCGCCTCCCACGGTTCAGGTTCTGAGAGTGAAAACAGACTTTATTACGTTTTATTATTTCCTCGTTGGTGTTGGCACACGGCGTGCTGATGAAAGGGAGCCGGGATCGAGCACTTAATGAACAAGTGGATGATGGAAGTGAACCGGTTTGTCCTGTCACCGAGCTCTGTTCATGTCACCCTGAATAATTGGGCATTTAGTTTGTTAAATGACACCGACAACAACACAGGGATCAGGGAGATTAACATTCCACACTGGGCAGGTGTGTGTGTGTGTGTGTGTGTGTGTGTGTGAGAGAGAGAGAAAGTCATACCTCTTTAAGAGAAGCTGTTAATTGTTCCTCAAGCACACTGCAGCGCTCCAGAGCCACACGCAGTCTCTCCCTCACCTGTACGATCAGACGAATATAATGACCATTATCATTATATACTTATCATTAACCGCCGTTCAAACAAAGCACCACTACAAGGGATTTAATTTCTCTATTTATCCGAATCATTTAAGAAAGATCAGCACGTCAAAGTCCGATTTCTGCAGCGCTTTTGACTTAATAGTACAACAGTAGTATACCAGTATATAAAATAGTCAATACTATATTACTACATATTATTTATACTACATATACTACCTATTACTATTAATGTTTTATTATATTATGACCTATTAGACAAGAATCAGGCATCTTCTTTCCACTACAATCTATGGAGAATTATCAGAAGTTGCCTGGACCAATATGGCGAGGACGCTGACGCATGATAGATCTATGGTTTGCACCGCCCTCCTTTTGATCAGTCGCTTCCATGGTGACTATCGGTGCCAGGACTGGCCGGCGTGGGCACTCTCGCCATGACGGGGACACGATCCTCGTCGGACTTACCCTCCCTCAGCCACGACAAACTGCGTCTAAATTTTGTTTTAAAGCCCACCCGGCACATTCCACCCCGTTACCTTCTCATCCAGAGCTTTGTGGTGCTCGAACAGGGACTTGAGGGCTTTGAGAACCTCGACCTCGCTGGAGACGCCAGCCGGGCTCTGAGCCTGCCTCTTCACCACCGTCATCCTGAGAGAGCGCTCGTGGCGAGACACCAAACACTCCAGATGTTCCAGCAGCAACTGAGGACGAAACGAAATTCATTCACACTGAACTGAAACTGTAGAGGAGTGCAGGACTGAGATCATTAACCACCATAGGACTGTGGTAGCCTAGCGGTTAAAGGACTGGACTATGGACCAGAAGGTTCAGGGTTCAAATCCCACCTCTGCCAAGCTGGACTTGGACTTCTTAATGACCCAAGCAGCCAATAATCTCATAGAAGAATTAATAATAATTTAAATATTTATTACTGAAATATTAAATAATCAAATTCTTATTTTTCTCAAGTATAGACTGCCTTTCAGAGTCTCCACAAAGTGCTTGAACGGGTTGCCAGATTCCACAAGAGAGGCCCTGCACCGGACCTAAGTAAATAAACCTAAAAGGAGCGAAATCTCTAAGAAGTGGATCTGGCAACCGTGTTCTTTTCCGCTAGCCGCTCTCCGAGAATGGGCGAAAACCCTGTTGAGTCATTTAAAGGAGCGGAGACTGTAGTTTACACCCCATTTAAAACGTGTTTTTACTTCCTTAAAAAGAGCTGATAATCGGTGTAGTATATTGCGAAAATAAATATTGTGATATATTGCTGTATCGATGTTTTAGCACAGCCAATACGCATTTTAAATTGAGGTAGGATAAGAAGTTGATCATCTTCCCTGGGCTTGTGTTCATGAGCAAATCTTTGAGGTTGGTCCCATTGAAGAAGCTTTCCCTGGTCATTTCTGAAGAGG
The DNA here is from genome assembly GCA_025084515.1 of Ancistrus triradiatus. Taxonomy (NCBI): domain Eukaryota; kingdom Metazoa; phylum Chordata; class Actinopteri; order Siluriformes; family Loricariidae; genus Ancistrus; species Ancistrus triradiatus. The sequence continues at coordinate 27,777 of JAJAGP010001357.1, forward strand.
TGTTTCATCGTTAATAGGTCTTAGCATTGTGACCCTTTCGGCTGGTCGTTTGCTGAAAGTAGGCATCAGTCGGGGGGTCGGTTTGGATTTTGTGTTTAGGTTGGATTTCGTGCAGTTCGAGCTGCATATAAAACCTTTAGCATGTTATCATTGGAGAGTCTGGTACCGCTTAGATCGGCAGAACCAAACCAACATGGGCTGGTCGTTCTTATTACACACTACAACACACTGCATCTAAACACTCAGGGAAAGGGAAAATATGATTTTAAAGAGAGGAATTTGCTTTAACCAAAAAAATACACAACAAAGCTTTTAGATGGTTTGCTCTGTTTAGGTTACGTCCTTTTAAATGAGAGAGAGAGAGAGAGAGAGAGAGAGAGAGAGAGAGAGAGAGAGAGAGAGAGAGAGAGAGAGCAAGAAAGTCCCCTGCTCGACTGTAGCTCTATATTAAGCCACACCACTAAAAGTATGAAGGGTTCTGAAGATGCAGGAATGAGGAACAGACTTCCCCATAAGAAAAAAGTACCACGAGATTCCTGTCACCATTTCCAGAAACGAGGTACTTTATTAGGTTCACCTAGTACCGGGTTGGACCCCTTTGGATTGAGATCTGGTTTCTGTGGAGCCGTTTGACTTACAGTGACCTCATTATCATGTCTGGGATGATTTGAGCTCTGGGATCTGGAGCGTTATCCTGCTGGAAGTAGAGATCAGAAGATACTCTGTGCTCATAGAGGGGAGCACATGGTCAGCAACAATACTCAGGTAGGCTGTGGGGTTAAACCATGCTCAGTCCGTATTAAGGACCCAAAGTGTGCCAAGAGAATATAACACCATTACACTACCATCATCCTGAGCTGCTGATATAAGGCAGGATGGATCCGAGCTTTCATGGTTTTTACACCAAATTCTGTAGCAGCAGAAATCAGGTCATCAGACCAGGAACCATTTTCCATCTTCTGTTGTCCAGTTCTGGTGAGTCCGTGTGAATTGTAGCCTTACTTTCAGTTCTTAGCTGACAGTGTGGTGTGGTTTTCTACTGCTGTAGCCCATCTGCTTCAAGGTTTGACATGTTCTCCATTCAGACCTGCTCTTCTGCGTGTCTGGGTTGTAATGAGTGATTATTTGAGTTACTGTTTCCTTTCTATCAGCTCGATCCAGTCTGCATCCTCTGGCATCAACGTGGCATTTTCACCCAGAGACCTGCCCTCACGGGATATTTCCTCTTTTTCGGACCATTCTCTGTAAAGCCTAGGGGTGGCGCTGTGTGTGAAAATCCCAGTAGATCAGCAGTTTCTGAAATACTCAGACTCAGTCACTTAAATCACCTTTCTTCCTGATGCTCGGTTTGATTCAGCAGCTCGTCTTCATCATGTCTACATGAATAAATGTGATGTGTGTGTGTGTGTGTGTGTGTGTGTGTGTTTTTTCTACCCCGCCCTGCAGCAGCACTCCAGCAGAGCCTCAGGATGACAAACCCCACACACACCCTCTGCCTGGCAGTAATCTCTCCCACACACACACACACACACCTGGACCGACTCCAACTGTGTCAGGCGGCTCCATCGTTGGAGGGATTAGAGCAGCCACGTGGATTCTGAAGCTCATCCTACAGTTTAATGTTTATTTCAGAAACCCTGAGCAGTGACACAAACGGATCAACGTCTAAACTCAGTGCTGCTACTTCCTTCTGTAGGTTCTGTAGCTTAATCATAATAATAATAATAATAATAATAACTATTCATCTTTTGTTTTTCAGTTATTTTAAACTGCATCTTAAACTCCTTTCTGCCATTTCTGCTGTTCATTCCTTCATTTTATTGCATTTAACTTCACATTATTATTTCCATCAGGTCTGTGGTTTGTCAGTAGTAATGCTGCACTTACATGTTTAGAATTATCTTAACGTTCTGTAATATCTGCAGTCTTGTATTATTTTTATACAGTTTATAGTAATTTAATCTGAATTGCTTTTATACCCATTACTTTTAATTCCTCCACATTACATCTTGTAATTACTTACATTATTAACTATATATGGCATTTAAAATGATTATATATGAAATAAAATACACATTTCTATTTTTGTATATATTTATACATGTGTAATATTTAAGTAGTGTTTTATTATTTATTTCTATTACTTGTTTTTATTTATTACATTTTATAATTGTTTCAATTGTTTCTGTAATTTGATCATTTCTTTTTTATTTGCAATTATACTGTATTATTTTAGTTTTACTTTATTTGTATAAATATTTGTATTTTTTAATGTAATTGTATTATATTTAGTCATTTATTTTTCTATAATTATTTGTATTACTGTATTTATTTTGGATTTTTTTAACTTAGATTATATTCTGCTTAGTTTTCTTTATTTTACTATTTACATTTAGAATTTTTATTCGCAATTACATTGAATATTTAGATAGTATTTATTTTTAATTTGCAACTGCGCTGTACTAAAATTAGTTTTTATTTTTTAGAATTATTTGTATTTATTTTGTATTTTAAATTTACAATATAGTTTTATATTTGGTCGTATTTTGTATAATTATTTGTATTTATTTTGTATTATTGTCATTTTCTTTGTTTTTATTTACAACCACACTGCATTACTTTTATTTGTATTTGTTTTGTATTTTTAAATTTTGCAATAATTGTCTTACTATATTTGCAATTATACTGCCTTATTATTTGTAATACTGTATTACTATTTAATTTCCCATTATATTGTATGATTATTTTAGTTGTGTTTATTTTGTATTTATTTGCAATTACACTGCATCATTATTAGTTGTATTTGTTTTGTACAATTTAAATGTTGCAATAATTCTGTATTACTATATTTCGCTGTATATCATTTACTTTCATTGCAATTATATTGTATTATTATTTTTTTATTTCCTTCTGTTGTATTGATTTGCATTTTATTTGCAATTATATTGTATTATTATTTTTCATTGCATTTACTTTATATTATGATTCCTATTTCTTTTTTACTTGCAATAACATTGTATTATTTTAGCTGTACTTATCAGGTATTCTTTAGTTAGTAATTACATCGTACGATTATTTCGTACGTTAGCGCTCCTCCTCTCACCCGCGTGTTGTTTCTCTCCGCCTTGAGCTCGGCGATCTCCTCCTCCCTCTCCAGCAGCTGCTCTCGGCACACGTTCACCTCTTTAGTCAGCGCCGCAAACTCCTGATTACACAACACACAACACACACAGACAAGTTACCACACAGATCTGGACCTACAGTCACACACACACACACACAGGAAACACAATACTTGAACACACTGCCCAGTGCAGCTATTATTCCAAACCACTTCCTTCCTTTCCTTCCTCTTCATGGCAGCAGAAGCCAGGAGGAAATAAAGTGCAGAACCTGAGGTGTGTCCGAATTCGCTTTCTATTCCCTATAGGCTGCTACTTAGGGTGCTGCCCATTCTGTAGAGCGGTCCCTGTCCAGTTTCCTAGACTCTTATTTTGTAAAGCTGCTTGGAAACTGACCGAGAAAGCCCTACACAATATTATTGTTATTGTTTAAGGGTTAATAAACAAGCCCGGGTCTGAATTTGAGCTCGAGTCTGGCTTTGATTCCTACAGCAGTGTGTGATTCACTGCACAGTAACCAATCCGAACAAAGCAGCTCCGATCTAAGGACCTCTTCCATAAACTCGGCGCTCTAACAGTTTTGGGGTTTTGCAGTGATTCAGAGCAGAGGGTTTGTTATTCCAGTGATGGAGGCGTACACGTGTACCCGATGATGAGAGACGAGTGGGCGGAGAGGTCGTAATTACAGAGCAGGCTGGAATCCGCATTCCTCCGAATTACACAACGCGACTGAAGACGGAGGAGAAGCCTCTGCGCTTCTGAGAGCTGCTCTTACAGCCTACTAATTTAGCCAAGCGGCGACTGCGCTGACAGAGCGTGCCGGTTATCTAAGACGATAAACACACGGAGAGCCGACGCATCCTCGGGGATAAACACAGGGTCGGTATGAACCGCAAGAAGAAATGAGAACACGCAGAGCAGGAAGGTTTAGCATCTCCGGATCGCAGAGCAAAACGATACTCAAGTATGCAAAGTACGAGAGTTATGTAGAAACAGATAGTACCGAGTTACAGTCGAACCCGGCTATAAAAGCTCCCAGCGCCTCAATTCCTGCGTCCGAAACAGCAATCGGGAAACTAACGGAAGCAGACGGAGCCCCGAACACTTCCCCCTCTACCTACAACCTCCGACTTTGTTTCATTCAGTGCTGAGCAGTGTTCACTTTGACAGCAAATTTAGTTTTAGTCATAATTTAGTCACCTGAATTGTTTTTAGTTTTAGTCGACTAATTTTAATAAGATTATAGTCGACTAAATTAACACTAGATTCAGTTGACCAAATTATGAAATGGAAAGGTCGCAATATGTAAATGCTTTAACCTTTTCCTTGAATTCTTCAAGTCCTTATATGCACTTAGACCTACATGCATGCACTCAATAGTATACAAAGTGGTTAGAACTCAATTTCCACCATAAATCTGCTTCAACCTTGGTGTGGACATTAAGCGGATATTCTAGACATGATGTATGGTTAGATATAATTAAGATATAAGCTAAATAGTATGCAGTAAAGTGATATATTAAAAGCTTTATTAAACCTATAAGGTCAGAAGATCGGATATATGCGCATGCTCTATAGGCATGTATTCATCATTACAGTATAAAACGGAGTTATATTATCAGAGTACTACTTAGATAGTATGAACACTTTTAGGCAAAGTAAAATATATCCCCGTCGCGAACAGAAAACATGTTTTAATCCGCACTTTATTCGCTGAAATATTTGCTTGAACATAACGAACTTTGAGGGCGATTGAAACGTACTACCGTAATACCGCTAAAATAGGAGCTCGCGGCATTTAGGTGCTGAGGGCTTAACAGTTTCGGGACGAAACGCCTGATGAAGTCGTTTCACGTTTGTTTACAAAAAGTGCTGTTTTGCTTGACATTAAATGAGAAATGTGGCCATATATCGACTCTCCTCTTTCTCTCAGGCGTCAACCGTCTTCTTGGCGTTAGATCAAACGTCTGCGTCCTACAGCATTACTGATTGGACCGCTACCCAACTCGTCCCGCCTTTCCAAAGTTATGATTGGCTCTTTTCCCTACTCGGCGCAAAACTAAACCAGATCTGATTGGATGTCGTCTCTGTCAAACATTTTCGTCTCGTTTTTATTTGACAAGTGTCCATTAATTTCGTCCTAGTTTTTGTCGTTTCTCATTCATTTTAATTTAATCATGGTCTCGTTTTCGTTGACAAAAACCATTCGTCAACCATTCGAACACTGCTGCTGACATCCCTTCTTAATAAAACTAATATTGCTTCTTAATAAAATTAAGGCATGTCCATTAGGTGTGGGAACACGATCCAGAATTGATATTGTAAGGTGTGGGGAAAAAGATAATAATAATAATTAGATCATCTCGTTCCTAATTAGTGCTTAAAAATGAACACTAATTGGGAAAAGTGTCAAATTCTCTCATCAGTTAAAAAGCCCACTGAAGCGTTTGGCATCTATTGTCTGGGTAATGACACACCGACACCCACATCCACAGAATGCGTCGCTACTCCAAGAGTTAGAATGAGCCATTTCCTCTAGGTGAGATTTCTACTAAAACATTCATTCAAGTCTGTCAAATGTGAAGGTATTTTATTTCTGAAGTGTAAACAAACTCAGTTTAATTTCTAAACGAACAAACAAACAAAAAACTTTAGTCCCAAGCAATTAAAGTTAATCACTGGTTAAAAACTGAACCTAAAATGATCTACTGTAGCTTTGTCATCTCTTAAATAGGAGTGTGTGAAGAATAACAATTCAAAAGAATGTGTACTTTTCTTGTATAAAAATAATAATAATTTGTAGTAAACTGCAATTAAAATAAGTATATTAGGAGTTTCAAATATGTATGATGTGTGACAGTCTTTATGATGCGCATCATTACGTTTTTGCATGGCGTCACAACCGGAATCGTTACACCCCAATGTGCCACCAGGTGAAAGGAGGCTAACAAAGTACGCAGGGCAACAGATGGACTACAGTCTGTCATTGTAGAACTACAAAGTTTAGCTGTAAAGGAAGTGGAACTGATACAACATCAGACAAAAACCAAAATCAGCACTTTCAAGATGTCGCTCGTGAGAATCTTCTGTTACTCTCCCCATGAAGCAGATAAGGAATGTAACACACACACACACACACACACACACAGAGCACAGTGAGCTGATGGAAAACTGCTGCACTGTTTGCTCTCGGACCCAGAGCGTCCATCATGACTCACGCTTCCTGGGTGGACCATACGTCACGAACAACCAGCCTTAATAACAGAGCGCAAACACAGCAGAAGCTTCACCTGCCCGCATTAGAGAGCATCAGGAGAAATCAGTAAATAAATCACGGAAACGACTGAATAACAAGAAATAACGTGTCAAAAATACCCAACACATCACGACCCGCTTCCCAGACCTGATCCGTTTTAATCTCCGAGTATGAAAGACTTCGGATCCATCTAACACCTAACCACAATAAAGAACCAAGTGGAGCAGATGGGACTGGAGACTGGTGGTGCAGTGGAGAAGGGATTGTGGACCATCCCAAATCTCACCCCTGCCAGTCTGCCAGTCAAGCAGAAATACAGGACATTTGTATGCAGTATTAAAAAACTGACAACAAAGGTGAAAAATACTTTCTATAGGCTACAGTGGCAAATATTTAGCATGATCTCCCTTTACATCTGAGCAAGAGCAGCATCAGGCAGCTTCATCAGGATGCCAAGTGTGAAGAAGCTTGAGCAGGAATGGTCTCAAAAGGTAGCAGCCAAGAAACTTTTTCAACAGGGTGAAAAAGCTAATACATGTTTAAAAAAAGCTCAAAAAGACTGGACTGAAGATCAGTCAAAAAGTAGTATGGAGTTGAGTTTTAAATTTGTGGGTCCAATCATCGACAATATTCAATATCTGGTGATTAAAGTAGTGCTACAACAACAACTCTAATACCATTATTATATTATTATATGATTTACAAATGACTCTGCGTATCAATTCATATCGGTTCCAGCTGTTAGGTGTGTGTCTGTGTGCTTTCACTTAAGCAAACCGTAAGCGTGTGTAACCTCACCACACGAGGAATTCCTAATCAGAACATCAACAGGATCCGTGTAACTGCTCGGAAGTTTAGAGACGTTTATGGACTCGGTGCAACCGGAGCTCGAAGGCGCGAGCGTCACCGCCGGGTCATGCAATATTCAGCTCGTTCGGCAGATGTTCAGCAGGTAAAAACAGAAAGGATGAATTTCTAAAGAGCAGCTCATCTGTCAGCGGAACCCCTCACACACATTCATAGAGGGGTGTAGGTTTACTCCATGCTCGGGTCTCTCAAAGGAAAACAACCTAATGTCCGGCAGCTGGGATCGGCTCGTTTCCATCCGACTGAACTTTTACCCTCAGTTTGTCCCGGGCTCTCAGTGTTCCCTACACCGCAGAGATCTTCTGATCACCAGCAGGTGACGGACTTCCACCACGACAGGCAAACTGCACGGAACAACCGGTCTATGTTGGCACCATGAGCGATCAAGAGTGATCCTTCATCCGGCCTTCACTCCCTCAGACGTGGGCAATTGTGTCTGTGCTGAGACTACGTCTCAGTTTCAGTGTTTCATCACCTTCAGTCCAGGCTTGGTGGACTGTGGTGGCCTAGTGGTTAAGGTGCAGGACTATGAACCAGAAGGTCCAGGGTCCAAATACCTCCTCAGCCAAAAAGCTGCCAACTTGTTGGGTCCTTGAGCAAGACCCTTAGCACACAATTGCTTGGATTGGTATCAATTGTAAGTCACTCTGGATAAGGGCGTCTGCTAAATGCTGTAAATGTAAACGTGAGCCTGCATCCACTACCGCCTGAGACTGATCTGTTGCTGTTGTAGCCCACCCGCCTCAAGGTTGTGCGTTCTAGATGCGTTTCTGACCAGAGCTCTTCAAGACGCTCTTCAAAATCCTAACGTCCGAACGCTGTAGTTTATTATCTCATGCACCACGTGGGACTGTGGTGGCCTAGTGGTTAAGGTACTGGACCAGAAGGTACAGGGTTCAAATCCCACCTCTGCCACTGTTAGGTCCTTGAGCAAGGCCCTTAAACCACAACAGCTTGCATTGTGAGTCACTTAAATGTGGATTAATGTACTAAAACAATGATCTCTGCAAACCAAACTTCTCTCGGTTACTACTGACAAGTAATCTCTGCTGCTGAAATGAAGAACCTGTGGTCCAAAAGGAACGAAAACATTTTTCCTTAAGCTTTTCCTCCCATTTAAACCCATTAGTATTAAAACGCTTAACGTATCGATGATTCCTTTCCCTTTGGACCACAAGGTCATCATCAGCAGTAGAGATTACTTATGATCAGTCATAACTGAGAGAAGTCTGGAGATCCTAGGTCACTGCTTGAGTACATTAAGCCACGGTAATGACTACTTTTTGAAGCGGAAATTTTACAAAAAACACCCTTTATACGTAATCATTAGGCACATTTTCTCTCCATTTTGGAATCGAAAATGGGAATCGATATGGGCTCTAATAACTGATCAACCCCACAAAGACTCAGTGACTACGATGACTGGAAGTGTTCCTCTGATGTAGAACGCTGCTACATAAACGCACATCTGGCACTGACCTGCTGCAGCTCAAACAAACCAGGCTTTGTATACATGCTGCTGTGTGTGTGTGTGTGTGTGTGTGTTTCTGCCATCACATCGAGTTTAAAGTCTGAGCTCACTACTTTCCACGACATAAATGGCATGGTGTAATTTGGCTGCTCTTGTAAAACAACACAGCTTTAGGTTCTGCTCGCTTTCACAACTTAAAAAATAAGAAAAATATTTAAATAAAAAACATGTAGATGTGGTGACTAGGAGCCACAAATCGTACAGGATTCCTTCAGACCGCTTTAATACCCACAGCAAGCAAGCTCGCCAGCCTACAATGAAACCTGCTTTCATTAAGAAGAGCGGAACCCTGCATGAGCACCAAGCAACACCACAACACGGAACAGGGCCTGTGGTTGAGCTTATAGGCGATGCCGAGGGGGAGTTTCTCAATGCAGACGGAGTAAGAATGAGCAGCAGGTCATGAGAATGAAAGTCATAAGCACACTGCACTGAACGACCATCATCACAGACTCCTAATACGATGGGTCTCAGGTGGACAGGAGCGGTTTTGGACTAAATCTTGGACTAAAGCCCTCTCAACGTTTTTATATATCTATATCTATCTCATCTCCAGTGGCACAGACCTGGATCTAAAGCTGGTAACACCTGAAAAAGCCCACCTACCCACCTACAAGCTGCTAGTGGACATCGGTCCACTATTAGAATTTTATCCGATATTGTAACCTATATTGAAACCATTTCTCCTGGAGCAAACTGCACCTTATTTACAGTAACCATGTCTGACTGAACTGTTTCATTGCTAAAATGACTTACTGTTCTTCAAATACAAGTTAAATCGTTGATTTCTACCATCGCTATCGGCCACAATAATGTGCAAATACATCGGCTATCGTATCGGCCCAAGAGATTCAACATCGGTGCATCCCTAATTTGTTTTATCCCAGTGCACACAGGACGAAGGCGTCGGCATGGACGCCGATCCATTTCAGTGCCAGCAGGGATGGCTGATGCGTTGCCGTGCGCATGATCCCCAGACCTGCCTCGCCTCCCTCAGGCACAGCCAATTATGCCTGCCTGTGAAGCATCTACTCCCATTTCCTGTCCCCCCAGTCATTTCCGATATCTCCAGCCAAAGTGGGCGGGCCGGGGGCGGGCGGTTTCTCTTCACGGGCAGGCGATGGACTTCTTCAGTCAGTGTGAACCTGTGAGACGTGTGTGGAGAAGTGTGTGTGTGCAGTCTGTGGAATCCTCCATGTAAGGAAATGCAGTGTACAGTCCGAGTGGTGTGGAATCCATCTCTCTCTCTCACACACACACACACACACACACACACACAGTTCTACAACACAGAACTCAATCAGGGACTGTGGTCAAGTGTCAGAAGCATCTCAGCCTCTTCAGGAACGTCACTCTTAAATTAAACTGCTAACAAGCCGGTTAAATCCCGAGGGCTCACAAAGCGCCGGAGGATCGCCCGGAGGGGTGCCAAAACTTTTTCACAGCCCAGAGCATTCCTGACTGCAACAGTCACGCCGATTTATGATCCAGCCTAAACAATCTGTGCTTCTGATCTCTTATCTGCTAAGCTGCATCGTGTTGACCCAAATTCTTTAGGGTACACGCACGGGTGTGTGTGTGTGTGTGTGTGTGTGTGTGTGTGTGTGTGTGTGTGTGTGAGACAGAGCTTTATTTTCTATCCAGCTTATAACCAGGCTGTTATTCTTTCCAGAGTAAACAGTGCTGAAGGTAGCACAGATAAAGTGTGATTTATTTTATTTAGCCGGGTTGTGACACTAAAGGTAAACACACATCTAACACACACACACACACACAAACCATTTACAGAAATCTATACATCATAAAAATGTGTTTAAGTACAACACTGACTTACAGGCTGACACTATAGCTTATTTCTAGTAGGTTCAGTATCTGCTCATGTACAAATGAATAACAAATAACTTAGTTTAATATGCTCCAAGTGTCCTATATTTGTATTTATGTTATTTAAACAGCTGATCACACAAACACGTAGCAAGCCACGGGAAACAAAAAGAAAAGGGATGCCTTTAACAGCAGCTGGTCCCAGTAATGACATCTGGAATTCTTTCTTCAAAGGAAAATGTGCTAAAAAAGAAAAACAACGTGAAACCAGTGCAGACTCCTCAGAGCACGCCAACGCTTAAAAAGGAGGCCTACCAAAGGCAGAAAAATGTTATTATGGAAAATCCGAACACTGGAAAAACTACAAATCCCATAATGCATCGCGATAGATGCCTCTCATTGCAATCCTGTTCGGAACTTACACCGTCCCCACGGTGAGAGACATCTGGGTGACTGAACCACCCATACAATGAGAAAAGGCAGGAAAGAGATGAAAAATGAGCTTCTAGTAATAAAACAGCTGGGCGCCTTTTCTATAGGAGGGACGAAGGGAAAACATTTCACTAAAGCCTTGAATTGCTCGGCCCATTGTGTCCGGAGCTCATCAGTCATTCTGCTGTGTGACCTCGACCTTCATCGTAGGCAAAGCAAAACAGCCAAACAAGGCAAACTGACCGTCCACCAAATTGCTGTGCGAGTTTGGCACCATCGCCAACTAGTGGACAGCTCCACAAAGCGCCGACTAGAGGATGGACAAGCAGAATAATCTATTTAACTCCAAACGGCGAGAGTGTCTATCTGACCGTGTCACTCACTATCTCCTCCCACAGCAGCCCAAATGACACCCAATCTCTCCTTCTCACTCACACACGGAACTGGTGTGAGGAACAGAGGATGAATCAGGAAGAATGACTCAGAAAGAAAGTAAACAGACACTTTTGCACGCTGCTGAACACAAAATAATCCCTCACTCAATCCTACAGACCTGCTTCTGAAATGCCACACCTTTCCAGAGGATCCTCTGGTGCGTCGAAAAGATCTCAGACCTTAAGTGACGACTTGATGTACAGAAATATGAAACAATACTGTGAAATGTCATTAAAACCTGCTTTTATCTAGGGCTCAGATTGTATCACAACATGCAGCGTATCGCAATGTATCGTGATGCGTATCGTATCGTGCAGTCCTTTCCGATACCCGCACCTACTTTTATCGTATCGGATTATTTACATGAAAGAAATGAGTTTGGTCCTTAAGTTACTTCCTCTTCCAAAGCATTAAAGACTATTTTCTCTTAGTACTGGACCTCTGTATTAATCTGAAGAGTTCAACACTGATGTTTGTTAATTATTCCACCATTACCTGTTACTGAAATACAACAGCCAATAAAGACGCCTGGAATTGTACTGAATTACAGCAAACCCCCATCTCTGCCAACGGCTGCTCATGGCCGGAGCCATTCAGCAGAACGACCAATATCAACACCTTCACTTTCTATTACTCAGATTTAAAAGCAAGGCACACAATCCTGGAGCTCCACAGCGTCTACAACAGAGACGGACGACTTTCTACATCTCTATTGTTAACGAACAAAGGAGTTAAGAGCTCATGTAGACGAACACGCTGTGTAAAGCAGCTCTAATCTCCAACACGCAACCTCAGAGATGTAATCCCTTAAACGTCTAAATAGCGACGTAATTCCCACTAACAAAAAGCAAGCCTGTAGCTACCAGCTTGGCACGTTCACATCATTACACAAGCCTCCAAAGAAACCATTTGGCTCGGGGATAAACATCTCGGCGCACAGCATCAAACAGCAAGAGGACGGGCGGGATCGCACAGGGTAATGCATGCATGCTCTGATTTTATTTCCGTCCCCTAAACGAACGTACAGAATGGCCTCTGATCATTTCCCTCCATCCGGAAACATCGCCCTGATTTCACAGCGAGATGCAGCCTCGCTCCGGCGGGGGAAAGGATTCGTAGGATGCTACTCACCTCGTGTCTCCAAGCACGAAACCCAACCAATCGAACACACTCCACAATTTACAAACGGAGGCCACACATGACGCAAATCTCACTTTCAGTGCTTGTGGGTATCTGGAGCACCTACCGACCCACTAACCAAACAGGCTCCGTCAAATTAAAAGGTCGCCTGTGTACCTTTAAGAGAGGCGCACTGCCTGGTGGGACGTGATACACCTGACTTATGCCCATTCGCTTTCCTTTTAGATCACTTCCAGACTGCAGCAACCACATAACCTGCCAGTCACTGCTGAACCGGGCCGTGTTACTTCTCCAGAGTGGCTTAGATCTGGTGCCACTAAAATAATACGATCTAAATCCAATCCGGCAGATGATTCGGTAACAGCGATGACAGGCCAACCGACGAGCGGCAATAAATCAACACGACACACTGCCATTTTGATAGCGCACCCTACTGGGGCTGACACACACTTGGGGAGATGTTCCACAGAAGAAGCAGAGCAGATCGACAAACAGATATCAGGCTTCCAGACAGGAAAATGTACCCGAGGTGTTCCTGTGTTCCTTCGAGGCTCTGCCTCAGGAATGCCAGCGAATTCCTCAGGATGGAGGGAGCACGGGTTATAAATAAGGCCGTGAGGCCAGGCTTTGAGCGCAGAAAGGAAAAGAGCAAACGGGGAGAGAAAGAGGAATAAAAAGCTCAGAGTGCATCTGTTTGAAACGGCAAGACAGGAAGGAAGTGAGCCATCTATCCCTGCTTTTTAACCACACGGTGCTCAGCAGTCCTCGAAAGCCAAGTGAGAGCCCACGTGAGCTCCTGGGGCTATAATAATAACTGCTATTTATATTACTTCTACACACAGAGCACTTTTCTCTCCCTCTGCGTTCCTATGTAAATAAATCTGTGCCCTGTGCCTCGTGTGGCTTTCACTTCTGTACCGTAAAGCTGTCACTACGACATCATAACGTCAGTCACGCAGCAAAATAGAAACTCTTGGCTGGAACCTCTGTTTGTTTTCTTCTAAACGTGAATAAGGTTATTACTGATGTGTCACATGAACAGTGATTACAGATCTCGTCTAAAGTCTACATCTGCAGTGACAGAAACAAACAGCACTTAATCACGCTCTCTGTTTTATTACCATAAAATATTTCAAGCATTCATACTTTTTATCTCCCCATTATCTCATTATTGATTCAGAGTTTGTTTGGGACTTTCTGAGGCTCTCCCTAAGGTTTAAGCTCTCAACCATGAGACAAAATCACATTGTAGGATTTTTAAAGAATTTAATTGTAAATTATGGTGGAAAATAAGTATTTGGTCAACAACAAAAGTTCAACTCAATACTTTGTAACATAACTTTTGTTGGCAATGACAGAGGTCAAACGTTTCCTGTAAGTCTTCACCAGGTTGGCACACACTGTAGCTGGTATTTTGGCCCATTCCTCCATGCAGATCTCCTCTAGAGCAGTGATGTTTTGGGGTAACACGAACTTTCCACAAATTTTCTATGGGGCTGAGGTCTGGAGACTAGCTAGGCCACTCCAGGACCTTGAAATGCTTTTTACGAAGCCACATCTTCATTGCCTGAGCGGTGTGTTTGGGATCATTGTCATGCTGGAAGCCCCAGCCACGTTCCATCTTCAATGCTCTCACTAAGGGAAGGAGGTTTTGGCTCAAAATCTCACGATACATGGGCCCCGAGTCATTTATTCCCCTAACACGGACAGTCGTACTGTCCATCTGCAGAAAAACAGCCCCAAGCTGATGTTTCCACCCCCATGCCTTCACAGTAGGTTATGGTGAACTCAGCATTCTCTTCCTCCAAACACGCGAGTGAAGTTGAGTTGTTACCAAAAAAGTCTATTTTGGTTTCATCGGACCACATGATATTCTCCCAATCCTCTTCTGGATCATCCATATGCTCTCTGAAACTTCAGATGGGGGGGGGGGGCTGGACATGTACTGGCTTAAGCAGGGGGGCACGCCCCTGGCACTGCAGAATCTGAGTCCCTCTCGCGGAGGTGTATTACTGATGGTCAGCCTTGTACTTGGTCCCAGCCTCTCTGCGGTCATTCATCAGGTCTTTCCACGTAGTTCTGGATTTTTTCTCCACCGTTCTCATGATCATTTTGACTCCATGGGATGAGATCTTGCATGGAGCCCAAGATCGAGGTTGATTATCAATGGTCGTGTATTCTTCCATTTCTTACAAGCTCCCCACAGGCTGATTATTCACACCAACCTGCTTTGCCTATTGTAGATCACTCTCCAAGCCGGTGCAGGTCTACCATTTTTCTTACTGGGCCCTTCGACAGCTCTCTTGGTCTGAGTTTGGAGGTCTGACTGTTTGAGGATGTGGACAGGGGTCTTTTTATACAGATAATGAGGTCAAACAGGTCCATTAATACAGGTAAACGGCGTGGAGGAAGGAGAGCTTCTTAAAGAAGAAGTTACAGGTCTGTGAGAGCCAGAAATCTTGCTTGTTTGTGGGTGACCAAATACTTATTTTCCACCATGATTTACAATTAAATTTTTTTAAAATCCTACAATGTGATTTCCTGGATTTTTTTTCTCTCATAGCTGAAGTGTACCTATGATGGAAATTACAGACCACTCTCATCTTTCTAAGTAGGAGAACTTGCTCAGTCAGCGGCTGACTAAATACTTTTTTGCCCCACTGTATATAAGGTCCCTATCAACTGGTTCTAAAAGGGGGGGTTAAGCTTTATACAGGGATGTATTAAAGTGGGTCTTACTTTATAGACACCCAGCAAATAAAACGATGATTACACACACATACGTTTTCAAAAACATTTAGTGGATATTCTAGTTGTAAATGATTTACAGGAGGAGTTTAAGGATCACTGCTTTTAGAAATGTAAATACCTTATGGGAAGGGATAGCTAGTTATAGACCTAATTTCTTTAAAGTCCGTAGATGAGTAGAATTTCAGCCTGGTGCTTTGTAATCCCTGGTACGATGACACTATTTTATAGAGGTCTTTGATCCGAAAGATGACAGGTGGCAGTTGGATGTGCTCTCAGTAGGAAGATGTGTGTGGGTTTGCAACAGTTGACAGATTTCTGCAACAAGCACCATGTGAACTGGGTTTACTGCTTTGAGGCAACTACGTTTGAATAAAAGAAAGCAGTAAAGGCATTCCCTGAGATGTAATGGGGATAACGAAAACAACAAAGTTTAAACTTCTAATTTGGTGCTGTAAACTGTTTAGAGTACAGCGTTGAGTTGTGGCCTTTTTAGGGGGGGGGAACCCGCACGTCAAGTTTTGAAAAAGAACACACGTATATCAATGCCGTCCTCCGAAACTGACGGACTGTGACGCTGCGTAAAATGTTTAATCAGAGCCTGTTCTAATGTCTGCATTAAAATCATCCTGACCAATCAGAGCTCAGTTGCCGGGCAGAACAGCTCATGGAGAGCTTATAGGACGAGCAACAGGCTGCCTCTAAAAACATGGATATTAAAGAAAAGATCTGGCGGAATAAAACTGAAAGGCTGGAGAATGATGGAGATAAAGCTCACAGGGACTGGATGGAAGCGTCTGATTATTTATCTAAGTGTCTGGTCATGCTCACAAAAACCCAAACTAGAGCTTCAATATAGCTGTTTATAATAACAGATAAAGGAGAGTGGGTATTGCACATTGTGAGTACAAAGAGCTCGTCTGGCTTTCATGTGAGCAGGTCATGCGTGTTTATCCTGTGTATGAAGCATATGTACGCACTGCAGCTTCGTCTTTTGGCGTTTATGACTCCCTGTGCATGAGGTGTAAAATAAATCCTACATGGACACACCATGATTTCAGAATGATACTAATAACACAATGGACAGAGGACCTGACCATGGTATAAATACGAGTCCGTATCGCCTAACACACGGCTCGGCTGATCTGATTACCGACCTGAGAACGTACAGCAGCAGGTTACAGAATTTTACTCTCCCACTGATTCACCATCTGTTATTCCTGCATCCAAGGACGGGCAATATGGCACCGGCACGCTTCCTGATTTAGTCATACAGTCAGAGCGCACGCTTACATTACGATCAATACACACACAGGCATTTAATACCATCAGCTGGCTCAGTACCATCATCCATATTATCCCGTGCTCGCAAATTTTGATCTGCAATGAGTCACTGATTCACTGAGAGAGAGAAGTGAATCAGAATGACTACCAAACCATTTTCTGACACCCCGTCTCACTGACAGGGAGAGGACCAAACCACTCTGATCCAAAGAGGAGCTCGCTGAATGAGAGAGAGACAAACCTCAACCACAACCAAATGATTCACTGATTCACATGCTGAAATGTTTAAGAAAAACTGAATGATTCAGTGAATCAAACACTACTACACCAAATAGGAGTAAAGCAAATCGTGATTGAGGCTGAACAACACCCTAATTCAAACACCGACTCCTTTGAAGCCGAACGATTCACTTATCCAAAAATCGACTCACTTATAGAGATAGAACCAAACAATTCACTGATTCAAACAACCACCCACTGAATGAGAAAGGACCAAATGATTCACTGAGTCAGTCACTCTTATCTCAAAGGCTAAACAGATAAAAGACAGGATCAAATCTTAGTTCAGATCGAACGATTCACTGATTCAATCATTAACTCCATTAACAAAAGGCTCAAATCTTAACCTAATTACTCAACGATTCAAACAATGACTCAGTGAACAGCACATGAACCTCAGTCCTAACCAACAGATTCACTCATACAATCACAGAGTGTGTTTGCATTCACTTCATAATCCGATCATGGTCTGATTTCTGCAGTTATCCGATTAATCAAGTGGTCATTAGAAATCAGATTACGTAATCCAATAAAGAGGGCAGGATTTTATTTCAGTAATCTGATTTCTCATAGCATGTATACCGGTTACCCGATTTCAATTGCTAACAGAGAAAAACATGGCGGCCAGGTCTGCTTACTCTTGGAGATTTCGTTTCTTTTGGGTTTCTTTACATAGACCAGGTGGGGGATTCTCTCGTGGGATCTGGCAACCCTGGTATTACCCGCAGAACCTGCTAAACGGCTATCGAACACTTTGTGGAGACTGGAATGCAACATACACTCAAGAAAATGAAGAATTTGATTACTTAATATTAAAAATGGATCATGTGCGCGATTATTGACTTTTTGCAAAGTAGAAATCCGATTATCGGCCGGGTTACGTAAAACCGAAGGTCTCCCACTATCTGGTTACTCAAGTGCATGTTGACTCTTTAATCTGATCTTCTGTAGTTATCGGATTATTGAGTGCGTGTAAACACACCCAATGACTCACTGAACCAGAGAAGAGCAAATCTGTTATGGTTCAGTGATTCAAACACTGATTTGGTAAATGACACAGCTGTGAATCTTGGTTGCTCCAACATGAATCACTGATTTAAACACTCCAACTCACTGAAAAATACAGCAGTGGATAGGAGTCATGACCAAAAGATTCACTAATTACAATATAAACAAAGCAAGGTCTTTAGAATAAGCAGACCTGGCAACCGTATCCGTTTGCTTGTGTGCATGCCGGCTCGGGTAACTGGTATACATGCTGTGAGTAATCCGAATACTGGGGTAAAATCCAGCTCTCTTTATCAGAAGATGCTGTACACATGACTACATATATAATCAGAGAAATTAAAAAAACTGACTGTGATCAGATTATGACGTGCATATGAATCAAACATCGGTCATTACCAATCAAACAAGATCGGACCGAAACCTTGTTACCAAACGATTCACCGATTCAAACAACTCACTGATTGAAAGAGGTACACCTGAGTTGGACTTACCTGAGGCAGGGCGGAGTTCAGCTGTCTCTGCAGGGCGTCTCGCTCGTGGCTGACCTCCTGCAGTTTGCCCTGCGTCAGGCCCAGGTTCTCCTGCGTCTCCCTCAGCGTGTCCAGCAGCCGGTCCCTCTCCTCCAGCATGGACACCATCAGAGACTCGAAATGCCCCTCGGAGTCCGACTGCAGAGGAGATCCGGAGCCCCGACCCCCTCCATTACTCCCCACCTCGGCCTCGCTGATGGTGGGCATCACCTCGCACATCATCTGAGGGGGGAAACGCCAGTCAGACACTGTTCTGTGATTTACCGCTACGCTGTATGAGGTATTTCAGATCTAACCCCCCTCCCTGATAATGATTTGAGTGTAAGCTAACAGATACAGCAAACAGCAGCTTGTTCCTGGCTTTCAAACTATACAGAACACTGACGATACGATATCTAATGTCGTTCAGGGATAATGTTGGTCTAACAGACAGAAACTTATCAGCGGTATCTTGTATGTGTGTGTGTGTGTGTGTATTCCACTTCAATACACTCCGTTAAAGCGATGATCTGGAACCGGTATTCCAAAGTCCACTCACATTCCAGCGCCACAGATCTATGATGGAGTAACAAAGGTCACTGAGCCTCGCAGAGAAACGTTTACCGAATATAAAGTCCATCGGCCAAGTCGAGTCCGACTCCTCATACTTGACCCAGATTTCTTTCTTTTCCTTTTCAGCTGTGGTGCTGAAATCCGACGCAGAACCGACATCATGTGACCTCAGTTTGAACAGCAGATCAGAATTCAACCTCATAGCAGAGCCCATACTGACATAATGAAGGACTCCTAGGTCCAAACAAACTTGGATTTGGTGATGCCAAATAGGTTCTCTAGCATGTGGTAACCAGCGCCCATTACCAGCCAGTCCAATTCCACACTACACACAATTTTGGAGAAATAAGCCGCCTCAAATTGGGCCTAAGAAATGAATTAGTAGTGCACTGCTTTTACCAAAATAAAGGCATGACCATCTAGAAGACGTGGAACTCCATAAATATCAGGATCTACAGGCACCAATTGAGTAGCTGAGCTAGATAGAGTTGGTATCGGTACTTGGTTTCTCGCAAAAAGTGGCACTGGTGCATCCCTATTATTTTTAGACTTTCTAAAGTCTCACGGTCTAAATGGGACTGTGGTAGCTTAGTGGTTAAGGTACTATCCTATGGACTGGAAGGTCCAGGGTTCAAATCCCACCTCTGCCATCTGCCACTGTTAGGTCCTTCACCCACAACTGCTTGGATTGTAAGACTGCATCATTTGTAAGTCGCTCTGGATAAGGGCGTCTGCTAAATAATGTAAATGTTGACATCTTTCGCCTTCATTATTAGGCGCTTCACGCTGGAGGAACTTTCTTAGAACTGTTTTTCTTAGGACTTTTGTAGCTCCTACTTCAGGGTAGGTCCTTTTCACAGCACACAGGAACCGAGTGATGCAAGTATGAGGTGATTAGTCCAGATGTAAGGGCTTATGTAAATATATTTGTACACCGGTAGCTGTATAAACCACAGAGCTTTGCAGTAAAAATGGAAAATACACAGATAAAGGGACTGACAGTGAAGTCCAGGCTTTAGTATGGGACAGCGGAGATACAAGGCAATTTGAGTCGATTTATAAATTTGCTTCACCAACCGTCGTGTCTCTTATGTCCATGATTCCCAATCCGGGGTCCACGCCCCGCTCAGGGGGGCAACACACATCACAAGGGCTATTACTAGGGATGCACCGATCCGATATTAGGACTGTATATCGGATCCATGGGTCCGAAAACAAGTCCTTACACATTAAAGTGAACAAAAACTTATGTTTACCTACGGCTGACGTACGCTGTACTTATTTCGTTCACAGTCTCCTCCTAAGCGAACCCTACGATACTGTAATATCATTTACCACGACAATTCCTCAGACGGTAACAGTCCAAAATCCATTATGTGCACAAGCCTAGCTATAATTGCTTTGCACGTGAGGAGTGAGAGTTAATCTGATCCTGCAGGTTTAAATGAGACACAGAATGAGGAGGATAATAAAGAGGAGGAGGAGGGGAATTTAACCTAATTTTGCCTCGACAAATGGACCGCTCTCTCATAAAGAGGTCAAACTCGGAGAGGTTTATAATAACAGCGTGTGGAAGGAGGGCGGACGTTTCATCTCTCAGCTCTGCTCTGATTCCAACAAAAAGAGCAGCAGATGGTGAGCTACAGGACACCTGACTCAAAAATAAAGAGTTACAATACAAACGTGTTAGCTCTCGTTCACTGTTATAGAGACTTGAGGCCTTTTTAGGCAAGAAAAAAGGGATGCGATTTTTAACGTAGTGGGACCTCCACACCAAGGGCACTACGTTTTTTTGTCTAAAAACTCCGTCTGCTTTTGCTGTCTTTAATTTATCGTGTCTTCTTCGCATCATCATGGGATCCTCTGCTCTTGCTCAACGTTTAGGGAGGTTTTTCTTGCCACTATCACCCTAGGCTTCCCCACCTAGGGCTGTGGGGAGATACTGATTAAGCTACTTTGAGACGCTGCTCCATTATTAAAAAAAAGCTCTACAGAAATCAATTTGACTTTACTGTAGATCTCCTGTAGTTAGGTTGGCCTCCGCAGGAACGAGGTGGGGATTTTCCTCTAACAAATAATGAAAATACCTGAATTCAGGAACGAATGACCCATGTTTGACTTTCTACTTATTGATTATAAACAAATACAGAATGCTGTACCACACAACCAGCACAGAGCACAAGCCCCTGGTCTCGGACAGGTCAGGAAAATGGTGAACTTGTCCTGCAAGTTGCATGAACGTACACGACAAAGACATTTTATCCGTAACCAGGACGGATGACGCTCAGCAGAGCATAACTGGCATGGAGGGGGCATGGCGAGTCCATCAAAGCACTGGCATGAATGAGCTTCACCCACACCGCACCTGTCTCGTACCTTACACACACACAGATCAGAAAGCAAACCCGTCCGACTGCTTTCTCCACAGATAATGCACTGCACACACTCCATAGTCAACACCGATTATTGTGCAGATCCTGGGACGAGCCGAGTGATGCTGCTCCACAAAAACAACACAAGCCGAGCTGATGGCAGTATTTATTCTGTACAGCTTTAAAGAGAACACGGAAGATACGGATCAGCACCTGCAGCGTGGCGTCTGTCGGCTGTGAAGTTTATCTTATAGCACTCGCCCGGGCCTCGACTAATCAAGTCTGCTGGCAAACCAGGGGGCATGCAGTGATGGGGCACAACAGACCCCGAAACTCCCAGGAACAGCCCCCTCAAGAAACAATATTTATTTTGACTTTGAAGTTATGAAGATACGATGCATGAAGCCCTTTAGCAGCGCTCACGCCACATTATCTGGAGATATTTTTCATTGAGACGGAGGGAAATCAGGCAATAACAGGCAGCCCTGAAAGGAGGCTCCGAAGGGAAAGCAGTTTGTCAGAGACTTATGTTAGTCAGTAAAAGTGTGCACACCCTAGGTGTGTGCGGCTGGGATTTTGTTGATAATGATAATTAGACGATACTCAAAAGTTGTTTGGCCATCTCTCTCAACTGCCTGAACTGGCACCGTGTCCATCGTGATGTAATCGGTGGCAGCTTCGTCACGGCTTGCCATCTGTTGCTTTTCTCGTCATAAGGCACTGTTTTTTGCAGAATGACTCCCAGGTTTGCCAAGTGTGTTTTTGTGCTGCTTGCTTACCTGGTTTAAGCCGGTCAGAACAGCCGACCCCTGGTTTTCCAAGTTAGGCCCATCTGAATATTGTCAGAGGATTTCTGGACGTAGATGTTCCCCTATTTTTGTTCTCAGCACGTTTGATTTCTTGAGTTCCCAGGTCTAGCTCTTGCAGGCACGGCTGCACCCATAGTGCAAAATCCCAGACAAGGTTCGGTGAAGCCTCGGGCAAGATACGATGGGGAGAAGACCGGGGCAATTCCTACGTTTGGCCTTGAGCTTAATCACAAACTGCGGGCCAGGACGACTGTACGTATGAGCACCTGGCTGCCCTGTAGGTGGCGCTTATTAAACAGATCAGATACGGATCCAACGTCCCCGATTCATATTCCATACTGTCCCTTATCAGCGGTTGCTCTTCACTTGTGCTAGAGCTACAAGCTTAGTGTTACCAGAACAGAAAGCTCACCGATGACTGACCCCACCACTGGGAAACTTCCTTCTTTAAGGAAACTAAACTCTTTTTCTATGCTGCAGTGCGACAGAATAAAAGCCCAACGCAGGTACTTTCCCTCTACAGTTACTGCATGAGCTTCATGCTTCTGCATTATTATATAACTCTGCATGTGGGCCAAAAAGTTCCGGTTAAATTAGAAAAGAATAATCTGGTTAAATATGGAATTAATAATAATAGACCCTCAAAAATCAGCAGTTTATTCTGCAGCTGCATAATCCACACATTTTCTGTAACACTTCATTCTTTGGAAATTCCTTAATGCTTTTATTTTTACTTTTCTTTTGCTCAGCCTCGTGAGCACACCGGACTGAGCTGTTAAGAATTTAGATACGCGTTTTAAAAAGCACTGACGACTGGCACTCAAAGCTCAGGCACTGGAATCGGTGTCAGAAGAGAAAAACTCAGGAGGCAGCTGCTATCTGAATTAGATCAGAGAGTCTCAGAGAAAGGTGGTCATGCAGCAAGGACACCGAACCCTAAGCACACAAGCCGTTCCACCAAAGAATGGTTAAAGCAGATAAAGTCAGTTTTGGAATGGCCAAGTCAAAGTCCGACCTTAATCCATGGGAAATGTTGTGGAAGGGACTGAAGCGAGCAGCTACTGTGAGGAAAACCCACCAACATCCAGAGCTGAAGCTGTTCTGTACGGAGGAATGGGCTAAAATTCCTCCAAGCCGGTGTGCAGGACTGATCAACAGCTACAGGAAACGTTTAGTAGCAGTTATTGCTGCACAGGGGGGTCACACCAGGATACTGAAAGCAAAGGTTCACATACTTTTGCCACTCACTAATATGTAATATTGGATCATTTTCCTCAATAAATAACAACCAAGTATAATATTTTCCCCCCCCATTTGTTTAACAGGGTTCTCTTTATCTACTTTTAGGACTTGTGTGAGGATCTGATGATGTTTTAGGTCATATTTATGCAAAATATAGAAAATTCTAAAGGGTTCACAAACTTAAGCACCACTGTATTTTAAGATCACGATATGCAGTCTTCCATTAGAAGAAATATCAGTTTTAATAATTAAGCTTATTTACAATACAAGCCTCGTCGGTGAACTATGAGGGCAAAAAACTAAAACTTAATCGTAATCGAGGTATAATGTTCAAGTAGCCGTGATATGGATTGGAGATCATATCGCCCAACACTAGGGCGCTATAGGGACTAATTTGGGAGACACTACCCCCTGCAGGGCTTCCCTGAGGGGCTCAGTAAAGCCTGGACCTCACTGTTGGTCCATTTGTCTGTTGTTTACATGGTAATCGGCCTTAAGAATATTTAAAAATGGTGGCTGAGCTTCACTACGTCCGGATCACTCACTGCATACTTACATCACTCAGGGTTCCTATGCTCTGAGAAAAGACCCTGCCTGCATTAGGAGCTAAAAACATCCGAATACACAGAGTTATAAGAACTATTGTCCTCCTGCGGTGCAAACGTGACAAAGGGGGTACAGTTCCAAGAACTATAAAAAAGTTCCTAAAGTGCGAACGCACCGGAAGTGTAAAGGCATGTGGTTAAAACCTTATCGGGACACAATCCAAACACAAGGCACGTGAAAAGGCCAAGTGCAAACAGGGTCAGCGTGTCGGTATGAAAGGTTACAGATCCTAACAACTGATAGGGAAGTCGTGTTTCCCGTTTTGGAAGCTTTTAAAAACAAGAGAGAGAAGTAAAGTACAAAGGAACTGAAACAGAAAATTAATTTACATAATAGCAGCTACATGTTAACCAGAGCTGGATGAGGGGATGATATCGTATCACCATAAACTCCTGCACAGGGCACTGTAGCGTCAGGGTGAAACAAGAACCGGAATCTCTTGTTCACCTGAAAGACTGAACGATTTCTCTCCCTGTTCGTTTCAAGTTTGTAAAATAATACTGACAATAATAATAAAGGTTGGGCGATATGGTAAAAATATTGTATCACGATACGTGTGATCCCAAAACAACTACTCGATTATTATCACATACTTAAAGTGATTTTTATTCAAAATGTGCTGCACTTCTTCCAATTAAACAGGGACTAATTACAATTACTAATTAGTTTCTTAGGTCGATACGATAACAATTATTAGTACATTTTTGTGGTGGATACCAATATTAAAAGAAAAACAATTTAACCTTTCGGTATGTACAAGTTCATTATAATATATGACATTGTGCTGTTAAAGGGTGAACTCCTATGGCGACTCCTATGGCGACTCCTATGGCGACTCCTATGGCGACTCCTATGGCGACTCCTATGGCGACTCCTATGGCCTACTCCTATGGCGACTCCCTATGGCGACTCCTATGGCGACTCCTATGGCGACTCCTATGGCGACTCCTATAATATGCGACAGCTCCTATGGCGACTCCTATGGCGACTCCTATGGCTACTCCTATGGCGACTCCTATGGCGACTCCTAAGGCGACTCCTAAGGCGACTCCTAAGGCGACTCCTAAGGCGACTCTCCTAAGAGGCGACCCCTAAGGCGACTCCTAAGAAGGCGACTCCTAAGGCGACTGCCTAAGGCGACTCCTACGGCGACTCCTATGGCGACTCCTATGGCGACTCCTATGGCCGACTCCTATGGTCCTAATGCGAGGAACTCAATGGCGACTCCTATGGCGACCTCCTATGGCGACTCCTATTTGGCGACTCCTATGGCTACTCCTATGGCGAACTCCTATGGCGGACCCTATGGCGATCAGTTCTTATACATATATTGACTGCTGTTTGTAAGCGCGACTCCTAAGGCGACTCCTAAGGCGACTCTCCTAAGGCGACTCCTAAGGCGACTCCTAAGGGCGACTCCTATGGCGACTCCTAAGGGCGACTCCTAAGGGCGACTCCTAAGGCGACTCCTAAGGCGACTCCTAAGGCGACTCCTAAGGCGACTCCTATGGCGACTCCTATGGCGACTCCTATGGCGACTCCTAAGGCCCGACTCCTAAGGCGACTCCTATGGCGACTCCTATGGCGACTCCTATGGCGACTCCTATGGCGACTCCTATGGCGACTCCTATGGCGACTCCTATGGCGACTCCTATGGCGACTCCTATGGCGGACTCCTATGGCGACTCAGTTCATTATAATATATGCATGCTGTTAACGGGCACTCCTATGGCGACTCCTATGGCGACTCCTATGGCGACTCCTATGGCGACTCCTATGGCGACTCCTATGGCGACTCCTAAGGCGACTCCTAAGGCGACTCCTAAGGCGACTCCTAAGGCGACTCCTAAGGCGACTCCTAAGGCGACTCCGTGTATCAGACTAAATAATGCCGATATGCATATTTTTACATTATTTTTATTTAACTATGACTACAGACTTTTAGATAAATTACATTCATTCTTACATTGATTACCCAAGGGCCCCTTTTTGAGTTTTGGTCCTCTCAAGGTTTCTTCCTTATAATGTTTAGGGGGTTTTCCTTGCCACTGTCACCCCATGCTTTCTCAGTTTGGGCTTGGCACAAGATATTAGAAAATAATCTGAAATTATAAAGTTGCTTTGAGACAGTGCTCCGTTGTAAACAGTGCTACATAAGTAAATCTGAGCCGACTTAAAAAGTGGATCAGTAATTCATTTTACAAAGAAATAAAATGCAAGTAAGCATAAGCTGCCGCTCACTACAGTATTTTCTAACCTTCATTTAAAACAGTAAGAATCTGTTTTTAAGCCTTGCACTGGTAAGAACAATTAAGTGTAGGAAAACATAGGACTGAGAAAGTCCAAGAAAGCACAGAACTGCATGCAGGACTACAGTCAGCAACACCAGATATTTTGCCTGATGAAAATAAACAAACTGTAGGCCTATTATATCGGTTCTAATATCGGACTGGTGACAAGAACATAAAAAAATAAAAAGACATCAGCAAATAATATCGGCTGCCGATATATCGTGCGTCACTAAAAACAGCTGAATATATATATATATATATATATATATATATATATATATATATATATATATATATAGTCCAAATACATGGTCACAAGGAGACAAACGAGAGAGAAACCGCCAGTCTGAGGGTTTGACGAGCGCAGCTATGAGCACAAACGCAGCCATCGATTCTGTGCAGCTAAATAAATACCACAGAGTCGCTGGACTGAAGGCGATGAATGATTCTGAGGAACAGGGTGGTGCGCTTAAGGAGATGATCAACGCTGTACTGGGCAACCAAAAGGAAAAGAAACAATTCTTCCTCCAGTGAGTGGAGCGACTGTCAGGATATTTCCAAACGTCAATAAAGCTACTGTAGTAAAACTAAATTCTAATTATATGCAACGTGCCATCATGTTTATGGCTGGAACTTCCTAAAAGCTTCAACAACAGAGAATGTCCAGACTGGTTCAAGCTCAAAGAAGGTCTAAGTCACATTTATTTCTACTAATGGAGTGTTACAATTTATCATCTAACATCTAAGCCCAATCCAGATTAAGCAAGCCTAGGGCGACAGTCTATAAAAACTGGAACGCTATAAATATCAGGATTAACAGGCACCTATGGAGTAGCTGAGTTAGACCGAGTTGGTATCGGATGTTAAATAATGATGGTATGATAGGACTATGCTGTGGCGTCACATAAAAGGCAGTTTCTCATTCCAAGTGTGTGAATGAATCGATGCTCTAAACGCTGCTCTACAGTGAGATAAGATTTTATCTTATACAATAAAAAAAAAAATCAATATATGGCGATCAACGTTGGTACTAAGTAAATAAACAAACAAACACTGCAGTATCTTGGACATTTAGTCAGCACCGGTACACTACACTATCCCATAAAGCATTTCTAAGTATGGTATAAAATAGTGTTCAGTCAACGTCCAGATCACAGAACATCTCGCGGACGTTAAGCGACACATACCTGTATGCACATCAAGCATGATGCTACTCGTAACAGACACACAATTAAGGGTATGATCGCGATTGTGTGCATATGTCTTTAACAGTAAATCGGATTTATTTACCTTTGCGGATCGGACGCGTCTCCCTCAGCCAGTGTTTTTTGGGTGATTTCCGATTTCGGCTTTAATTTAAGATGCAGGTTCAAGTGCAGATGATCCTCTTCCAATCCATCCACAAAACATCCATCCACTGAACGATCCGGGGTGAATTTGTAGCTTGATCCAGATTAAATATAAAATGCAGGTATAAAAAATAAAAACAATCCAAAAAGGCCTCAATCACGATGACTGTAAAGTGACATTATTATAATTAATTGCACTAAACACTAAAGTAACGGCCACTTTACAGACCATCGATACATACAAAACCACGATTATATTATCTAAACTCTGAAGTCATTACAATGTTTATATAGAAAATAAATAATCAGGAGTTGGATAAAAATCTCATTACAAAGCTAACGTTAAAGCACCAGTTAGCCTTTAGCTTTAAGCTAACCCCAGCAGGACCAAACACCGGGTTCGGGCCTTTAAAAGTGATTCCGTTCCTCTTAAAAGATCCTAAAACTGGGATTTAAGGCACAAAAAACAGCGATAAATCGCAGAAACCGATGAGACGCGTGAATATCTGGCTGTAATCCGGGAGCCCGGTGACTCTCAGCGCAGCCACATCACTGCTCTCTCCTGCGGGAGAAGAAAAGCTGATGATCCAGGAGGAACCGTCGGGAGAACAAAACGGGCTTCGAACGGCACAAATATCGCGCTTTAACACAAAGTAAAGCTCTCCCCCGATAGAAAGTCGCCTCCTCTCGAGTTTTAAGCCTCAAATCCGTTGCGAAACGCCTGGAATCCGCCACTTTAGTCACTTTCTAAACTAAATGTTGGCTCCCGTTCCCGGTCCGTGTTATGGTGAGTTCCAGCTGGGTTGCCAGATCCGCACTTTCCATTCACTCCAGTGAACGGGGTAGAAAAAACGGACGTCGTGACGTCACACGGTTAGAAGCCAATTTCGATCTTTCAACTTATTTTTAAATCATAAAAATAAATCCAGATCATCATAAAACATAGGCTAATGTCAACTAATAGAGACTTATAATAAAACATATAAATTCTAAAATTATATCAAATACTGTGCAAAAGTCTTAGGCCACCATTCGAGTAGATAATGGAATAATAACCATATTAATTATTTCTCAGTCTCGGTTTTAGAATACGACCAAAAAATACAGGAAATTTAATCTGTATGCAGTATTAAAGAATGAAAATAGAAAAAACAGCCTCTATAGGGTACAAGTATTTATTGTAGCAATCCCGCTGCCATGTCGACCCTTCTACTGGAAGGGAGCCAAGAAACCACTTTTTCAGGAAGGGAACAGGGTGAAAAGACCAAAATACGCTACTGCTCAGAGACTGGAATGAAGATCAGAGGAATAGAGGATTATGGAGTGACATTTTGGGCCCAATCATCAACAGTTTGTTATATATGAACATTATTCCTAATACAACATGGTGGAATGGTGGCCTAAGACTTTTGCACAGTTCTCTATGTGTGTGTTGAATTAAAAGTCATGTACAGGTAAGTGCCATTTAAAGTCCATCTGGTCGACGCTTTAACAGGCGAGGTTTTAAATATTATAATTGATTCTAATAGGAAATAAAAATCTTTAGCGTGTGTATAACAGTTTAGGCTCCGGACGCTGTGTGGATGGTAGGGTTCCACCGGTTACTCAGCGGTATCTCTGACTCATTTACATATAATTTGCACGTAGTTTACTTGTAAAGATACCCTTTATATTTACATCAGAACTCCAAAGCATTCTCTGTAGGTAAGTGTTCTATACGATGAATAAAGAACGGCACTACGCACGGAAAGCGTTTGTTTACTAGGCATGATACGTGTTTGTAATCAGGTGCCATGCAGGTAAGTGCTTCACCTTTTATAAAAGAGACAAGGATAAGAGTTACCATACAGTGTTTGTGCAGTATTAAATGTTTGCATATTGTGTTTTAATATCAGTTTTTGAAATAATGCACTATGTGCAAAGTATCTAAATAGTACTTGATGGGGTGTCTTGATTTTTATGGACTAAATTACTATTAACACCTTTATTATTATTATTATTATTATTATTATTATTACTGCACACTGTAGAACTATATTTTAAGAAAAATAAACTGTCTGCTTTTATTTTTCTCCAACATACCAGATAATAAATCATCAAATGATTTATTAATAACTGAAGGTATCTTGCCACAATAGAGTAGCCTAAAAAGACTATGGCTCTAGTGTCTGCTAAATGTCATAAATACAATACATCCTATTTCACAGAACATAATGAGGACAATATAAGGTGTTTAGTTACTAAATTAAATTTATTTCCTACTGTAAATGTTTACCAAAACCAGCCACAACTCTAAACCATATACTGTATGTTACACATCTAAACATGTTTACTTTTACTAACAAACAAAACCGACCGATATTGGTTGTTACCGGACATTTTTAGACAGCAGGGTGAACGACAGCCGATATATAATGCCAAGATCACATTGTTTTGCAACTGATGAAACTAATAATAAATCATGACACAAAACTGCTGGACTTCGTTTTGATTTATTTAAGCTATAAATGCACTGTCTCTGTTTGCACTATGTCTTTATTATGAATAAATAAGAACAGCTTAATTGCTCCTAACAACATTTATTATGAGAGAACAGCATTTTCTTCTTTCTGGGGAAGTGAGTTCTGGGGAACTGTACCAATTGTAAGTCGCTCTGGATAAGGGCGTCTGCTAAATGCTGTAAATGTAAATGGCCCCTCCCTCACTGAATTATCTCTCAGCATCTCTTTGTTGGCAGTCGCTCAGTGTCCCGGTTTTCGAGCTGCAAGATCTAACACAGGAACCAAAGTTTCTCTGCATTTTCTCCACTGTTTTTGTATATTGGCCTCGGGAGCACAGATACTGATGCTGCTTATCTCAAAATGATCGGCCAATTAATCGGTCTATCACTAATCAGTGCAGCCAGTCGTAGCCGGTGAAGCTCGGGGTGTTTACAGTGTTCCATGGCCTGGAAAAATATTTTAATATATTTCTACGTCTATATTTTTCATGTACAGATCTATAATTAAATAATTACATCATAAACCTGTGATAAATTACATGATGGATTGATGGATACAGTGTCATAAATTCATTAATTTATGAATCTATACATACGTGACCTTTTGTATGCCTGTCCCTAAAAATCTATATATTCAAATAAACATATTATATACATACAAAAAGACAACAATATATGTATAATTTCAAAAAGCTGTGAAAAATTTACACTAACATGTTACATAATTATATAAGTAGATATGACATTTTATATAAATATAATTAAATATTATTTGAGAAACCTATAAACAAATAAGAGAATGTCAGTTTGTCTCTTTTTGTGTTACCTCATGAAGTCGCCAAAATGGCCATGGAACATGTTATGGTGGGTGAGATAACAAGCTTACACATGATTAGCTGTGCCTGAGGGAGTGGAGGCAGGTCAGGGAATCTTTACCCGTTGCTGCAAAAGTGACCCCCTACCCAGCCCCTGCGATAGACTGGCATCCTGTGGGTAGGAGACCCTGCAGCCCTGAAGGAAAGAAAAAAAGAGGAGGCTAAAAAATCATTATTATTATCATTATTACTTAATTTTTTATTACATCTACATTATTTAAATTCCATTTAGTTTTTGGATTATATTTAAGAGTAATTAGTTCTATATTTATATTTGATTTTTTTATGGTATAAACTACTTTTATTACTACTTTTATATACTAAATTACTTTTATATACTACTACTACTATTATTATTATTATTATTATTATTATTAATGCACACGATAAACTATAATTTAAGAAGAATAAACTGTCCGCTTTTATTCTGCTCCAACATACCGTATAACTAAACATGCAATGAAGTTTTTTATTTTTATCTGGCAACCCTGATCTCCACTTTCCCAACAATTTCCTGCTGTCCCGATACGTCAGGACGTGATGACGTCTACAGGAGGCTCTTATGGGAAGCACAGCAGGTTTACTGTTTTTTTACATCGGTCTTTATTAACATAACTTCCATTTATTACATTATTATGCATTAACTCACAGATGTGTTTAATAACAGAAATATTTAGATAATAATTCTGTTAGATTGTGTATCTGTCTCTGATCGAGGTCTGATAAAAATTAGATACATTTAACAAAGTTTAACAGTGCAGACACTGGTGCGAAGCTCTGAGTGTGTGTGTGTGTGTGTGTGTGTGTGAAATTCCACACATTCCTCGCAAACACCAGGAACAAACATGAACACACACACACACACACACACTATGTATATCGTAATATCCAATTTGTTCATCATTCATTCATTTTCATTCTCACCTAACCCAGTTCCAAATCATGAGGGCTTCGGTCCAGAGCCTCCGGCACACAGAGGACACCAGCCAGGGATGGGACAGTGTGTCAGCCCATCAGAGGAGCAGGCACACACACACACACACAGTCACTCAAGCTGGGACACTTTAGAGACGCCAACTGACCTGACATGTCTTTGGAATATGAGGCAGAAGTCAAGCCGGGATTCGGACCCGGGTGTTTGGAGCTGTGAGGTAACAGCACTAACCACTGCACCACTGTGACGCACCCTGTGTATGTCATGATAACCCATACACGTGTAATTTCTTCAAAAGCTATGAGAAAATGCAGTAATGAAAAACTCCCATCTAGTGGACACTTGTAAGAACTGCACTCTTATTATTATTATTATTATAATTATTATTATTATTATTATTATTATTATTATTGTTGTTGTTATTATTATTATTATTACTTTATTAATAAAAAAAATAATAATATATAAAAGAAAAATAAATAAATAATCATTATATTATGTTATATATATATATTTATGTTATAATTTTTTCAAAAGCTATAAGAAAATGCAGTAATGAAAAACTCCCATCTAGTGGATACATGTAAGAACTGCACTCTTATTATTATTTTTTATTTTTATTTTTATTTCTTTATTATAATTATTATTGCAGTAAATGTGTTATTATTATTATTATTGCAATAAATGTATTATTATTATTATTATTGTTGTTATTATTATTATTATTACGTTATTAATAATAATAATAATAATATATGAAAGAAAAATAAATAAATAATCATTATATTATGTTATATATATATTTATGTTATAATTTTTTCAAAAGCTATAAGAAAATGCAGTAATGAAAAACTCCCATCTAGTGGATACATGTAAGAACTGCACTCTTATTATTATTATTATTTTATTATTTTTTTAAATTATAATTATTATTGCAGTAAATGTGTTATTATTATTATTATTATTGCAATAAATGTATTATTATTATTGTTGTTATTATTATTATTATTACTTTATTAATAATAATAATAATAATAATATATGAAAGAAATATAAATAAATAATCATAATATTATGTTATATATATATATATATATTTACGTTATAATTTTTTCAAAAGCTATGAGAAAATGCAGTAATGAAAAACTCCCATCTAGTGGATACATGTAAGAACTGCACTCTTATTATTATTATTAGCATTATTATTATTATTATTATTATTATGAATACATTATGGGTGTTGTTATTATTATTACTATTATTATTGTTATTATTTTATTGTTATTGCAGTACATGTATTATTATTATTATTATTATTATTATTATTATTATTATTATTATTATTATTATTAAACCCCAAACGCTGAGGGTGTCTGGGAGGGTTTGTGTCAAGAAGGGCATGAAAGCATAAAAAATGTAGTGAACCTCTGTAGTGATGGATGCAGCTGAAAGAGGATGATCATCTTCACTTTTACTATTAGTATTATTGTTAATTTGCTGTTGTTGTGATGATCAGTAATATTTATTGATATTTCTTATGTAATAATAAAAAGAACCTTACTAATCACTGACATGAGCAGTCATTACAGGTCACTTTGTCTAATATCCCTGGAGTTCGTGAACTTATACCATGTGCTGACGTTTTCTACAGAAACAAGCAGCGTTTTAATTACTTTCTCATTTTTATTACCAATAAAATGTGCTCCGGGTGAGCAGAAGTCTCGGACAATAGCTCACCATCTCCGGGGCCGGTGCTAGAGTCCCAGCAGCACCTTCCAGCCACATCAGGCATTACATGGAATACCTCATTAACTGCCATTTCCAGCAGCTTTTTCCAACCTCCAAGCAACTTCATTATCATTAAAATGATTTCTAAGGTTTCCTTCAGACTCTCTCACTCACGACTGGAGCTAATTGTTGTCAATCTTTCTTCTCTTTCAGACAAAAATGAAAAAACAAAGTGGTCCTTGGAGCCAAACATTTTCAAGAAGTGGATCACTAAAATTAATTTAATGTAAGATTATAACAATATGAAAAAAAAGAAACTAATAAAATAAAGTAATAATGGTAAAGAAAAGAAATACAAAACCTAAATATCAGAACATAGTAAGGAATATTAATATGTTAATAAAGAGCAAAACTAAGAAGCTTAAAAAAGAAAAGCAACGGAAAAGAACATAAAAATGAGCAAAATAAAGGAACTGATTAAAGAACATGGTGGATTAAAGGTGGTGCGAATGTGGACCGTATATGGAGATAAACTCTTAAAGAAGTGCAATATTTATTTCTAGGGGCAAGTAGTCAGCACAGTTCCTGCACAACTGTGGAGATCCCAGTTTGATCCCGACCTCAGATTCTGAGACGTCTGAGTGGAGATTTGTATGTTCTCCTCATGTCTGCGGTAGAATAATTGTTTGCTCTAAATTGCTCCAGTGTGAGTGTGTCAGACTAGTACTGATAAAGTCTTTGCCCTATCATGAATAGCCATGGTGATGCAATGTTAAATAAATATTACATTCTATTTGCCATTCTTATCTTATTCCAACAGAGAT
The DNA here is from genome assembly GCA_025084515.1 of Ancistrus triradiatus. NCBI lineage: Eukaryota > Metazoa > Chordata > Actinopteri > Siluriformes > Loricariidae > Ancistrus > Ancistrus triradiatus. The sequence goes on from JAJAGP010001357.1 coordinate 62,315, forward strand.
ACAATGAAAGTCATAAACAACTCTTCCTAATACAATGACAAATAATTTCAGGTATCTTACGGAATATTTAAATGGAGAATTGATTTGTAATTGTATTTGGATTTGGATATTTTAAATTTTATCTATGTAATGTGCTGAATCAACTTAAATAAATGTTTGAAATTAACTAAATTTATAAGGTTTGCAAACTGTTTGCAAGACCAGGCAAGGCTAGTACACTAACTCGGCCCTTTTCATATATTGGTTTCATACACTCATAAAATGCAATTCAACTCGATGTTTTAATTCTGCTCTAAATGTAAATAAAACAAATGCTAGGCTAAAATCCACAGTACATTATATTCACACTATTTAAGTTCGTATACTAATCAGCTCGTTTCCCCACCCGTATTCCTGCACAGCGTCGCCTACCAGCATAGCGGTCTTTCCTCCTGCGTTTTTATTGGCTAAGAGCTCACACTGGCAAACAGTGCCGCCAATCAGCGCGTTTTGTCTCAAAACGGGTCGGTGAAAATAAGATGTCGTTAAAACAAACCTGCTAACTTTTTGTATTAAGCGTAAAAGCCGTTATCATATCAATATTTGAGTTATAACACAATAATCACGCCCTTGAATGACTCACAACACAATCCGTCCCAAACACATACACATTCACACACTCCCATATCCCAAATCGTTAATCGGACCGGATCCCGATTCCCGATGGGAAAGTGAGGAGTCGATTCCCAGAGTCAATTCCACAACGCTGAAATATATACTACTTAACATACCAAACTTTTCTGCAAATTTGCTTTATTTCTTTTTGATTACACTTCATATTATGATATAAAACACAAGAACCTTACAATATATGCAGTACATGAAACCATACGAAACGCTTGTATTTGCATTAAGCAGCTTTTAATTTGAAAACCTCCAAATTTCCAGTTTAGCATGATTCAGGTCTTTTAATTATCATGTAATAAATAATTTATTTATTACATGATAATTAAAAGATTGGATTCTGTTTCTATACATATTGAACAAAGAAATAAAAGCAAATAATAATAATGGACAAGGGAATTTGCTTAATTTTCTTTATATACCCCAATAATTTCCATTGTTTTTTTTATATTTATAATAGATCATAAACAAATCAACACACATGAATGTATATATAAATCTTGAAAAAGCTATTTAAAATATTTTAATAATTAATTTTCAAAGTAATTCACTTCACATTAAAAATGAATGAATAAATAATAAATTCAATAATTAAAGGCTTTTTTCCCCAGTTTAAAAAAAATTGAACGTCTCCCATATTGCAAATAGTTTTTATTTGCTTCTGAACTATAATATTTTAAAATATAATATACTATGATATAAATAATCAAAAACTCAAATTTATTTTTCTCAATCATTATTTTAAAGATATTGTACTTTTTTTTTAACCAAATCAACTGATTTTGGTAATTAAAAATATATAAAAAATATATTAAATAATTAAGGCTTTAATTTACACAGTTTACCTGAACCGCTGTAATTTCCATATAGTTTCAAAAAGTGTATATGTGCTTCTGAACAAATAAATAAATAAATGTGCAAATAAAAAATTTTCTATAAATTATTTAAAATATGTATGTTATATTTTTATACTCAATTATTTGCCTCTGTCCTAAAATAAAATTAACTTAAATAATTAAGGCGCTGTTTTGCACGGGTTAATTAAACCAGCTGTTTTACTACAGTATAGCACGATATATTTAAAAATAAGTACACTAACAAATAAATAAATGTTCTAGTTTGAACGATAATTAAAGAATTATGCTTCTCTGTTGATTTTATCTTAGAAATACAATACAAAGGTTTAGCTTTTAAAATGCAAATAATAATACAATAACACAACCTGAAATAAATAAGTTAATAATATATAAATTAATTTGTAATTAAATTTCTTTATAGTTCAAAATAGTTTCTATTTGCTTCTGATGCTAATCAAACATTATAGATAGAATAATAGATGAGATTTAATCTGGTCATATCGTTATCAAAATATCTTACGTAATAAAACTGCAATAACAACTTTAGAGGAACCGGTTTGGAGTCGACTCTCTGTTGAATCCGAGAATCGACTCGTTTTAAAGGAATCCCTTCTCAACTCAGGCAGGAGGGGCAATAAGCGGGGCAGGAGGGACTTCCTCCAGGTCCGCTGCTGCTACATGACACGTAACTAAAGCGAAAGGTGTAGATAAGAGGGAACGGGCCTGTTCCACATCATGTACTTTAGATTTATTTACATTCTGGTGTTTGTTACAGAATCGCTGCGGCTGTAGAAGATCCTGCACCGGTCTGGGTGGAGAAGCAGAACTTTTGGAAACTTCTTGCTGACTTTTTGCACTCTACAGAGGGTGAAGGTTGGAGTAAACAGTGCTGTATGGGACTTTGGGGTGGGTGATTCACACTGGGGATGGAAAAGCGTCGCTTAATGAGAGCTCCTGGAATGTGAATCTCTGAAGAAGTTTGGAGAGAGGGATTGTGTTTTTTTTTGTGATTGCTCTTGAGAGAAAGCCCCGAAGTAGCGAAGTGTGCATGTGCAAACTGGAGAAGAAGGAGACCATGGGCAGTGGGGTTTGCTCCAGGAAGCAGAGGAAGATCTTCCAGTCTCTGCTGCTCACCACGCTGGTGTTCATGATGATCTATGGTGGGATGATCTGGTACGAGATGCACCAACAGCTGAAGAGAACCGAAGCTCTGGCTCTGAAATACCAGCAGCACCAGGAGTCCCTGTCTGCCCAGCTCCAAGGTATGGAAGGGTCAGTGGGTTGATAAGACCTGGAGTTCTCTGGGAGGTCTTTCAGACCTTATTCAAGTGTTAATTGATTAAATCTTTGCGGCTTGTTGATTGGGAGAAGCTTGGGGGTTGGTTGGAAGGATTGTAAAAATGAACACGATGGACTGTAATCTGTAAAAATAATTTATATGAGACTTATTTTATTTTCATACATTATTCAGGGCGGTCCATCACTGCGGGGTCCCGTGTTTGGGTCACAGCACTGGCATACGGCCGGGCCGGACGTCCTACAGGCTGTGTCTGATTTAATGGGGGTGGGGAATGGAGGAAGTCGTGCTCTGCCACTGCAGCAGTCGCTTTGCTGGTCCCTGTGATGGATCACTGCCCCGTCCGAACAAAATCAGTGCTGGGACAAGCTCCAGACCCCGGTTCCTGACCAGGATAAGAAGGGTTAAAGTAGTTTGCAAAACCTGAACCATTGATTATTAGTCACAGCAGTAAATACTTTATGATGTGGGGACAGTCCGGGTCCATGTGCCGACCACACACCCAGCAACCATCCCTGATGATGCCTGCGATTTGGGAGCAGAACCTCCTGCATCAACTCAAACCTGACCTCAGACTATATTTACATTACGCCCTTATCCAGAGTGACTTACAATTGATACAGTCTTATAATGCAAGCAATTGTGGGTTAAGGGTCTTGCTCAAGGACCCAACAGTGGCAGCAATCATGGTGCAGTTCTGTGCTCATGCAAGCTGTCTCAAGTTTAGTTTAGTTTGAGCTTGTATTAGTTTGGGTTTTGTTAGTTTCTGTTATTACATATTTTAGGGATGTGTCGTGTATTTATTTAGGTTTTATTTAGTCTTGTGCAAAAGTTTTGGCAGCCTCAGACAGAAGAGTATTTTTTTCTTTTCTGAAGGATGAAAAGTTACAACAGAGCCTATGTGGAAACCAACTTAAATAGAACACATCTTAATGAGCATAAAACATTAGTGGATCATCTGAGTGTGTGTCTGTGTGTTTGTGTAAAAATATCACGGCTCACTCTTCCCTTCAGCTGTACTGTTGGTGCAAATCCAGACTGTGATGTCAGCAGCCGCTGTAATGTATTCATGTGTGTTTTGTGGATTGGTGTGTGTGTGTTTTGTGGTTGTGGTTATAAACTATTTATATTAGTTCTTTGATGTGTGCCTCCGTCTCCTCCGCTCCCAGTTGTGTATGAGCATCGCTCCAGGCTGGAGAAATCTCTACAGAAAGAACGTGTGGAGCACAAGAAGACCAAAGAAGGTACGTTGTGTTATTGAGACGTTATAAAACACAAACGCAACAGCGACGTCATGATACAGTCGAACCCTGTTTCTGTTCATTCTCATGGAGAAATTGCTTTATATGTAAACCACACCTGCTTCCAGTCCACTCTGTAGATTAAATACTTGAAATTTTGTTGTAGTTATTTCTTTCTTATTAGTTTTAAAATATTGTAAGTACAGGTACGCGTTACGTCCTGTGAAACATGAAAAAAGCTGGAGGCTAGTAACTGGGGTTTGAACCCTGATCGCTGGCGTCAGGGAGTAAACACTTTACCGGCGTGCCATGCAGCCACTGAGGGGAGTATTGGGGGGAAAAGGTCAAACAGAAGGCGCCTTCAAAATAAAAGCAATATACTAAAAAAGAAAAGCCACTAACAGCATTTTAATGCGCTGTGGACACTGATACAAAATATGGGGGAAAAAAAAGGGGGGAAAAACAAAAAGCGCAGAATGGGGAGCGAACGCTCACTCCTGAGTGACGTGTGCACATAAGAGTGCAGCTCGGAGAGAGAGAGGCGGGCACGCTGTGTTGCAAGTTTCGGGGAATCCCAGTATGCAAAGCATGACATGGTTCTACGGAAGCGCAAAGTGGACGCGGAAGTTAGAGACTCGAAGCGAGTCACAGACAAGGAGCGAACGAGCCGAAGCCGCTGGGAGGCAGGCAGATAGAGACCGCAGAGGGGAGCGACTGGCTAAGCCCTGACGTCACCTCTGGTCTCTAAATCGTACGTCGGCTGACCTCCTAAACGAGGCCGGACTACCTCTTTCCCTGTAAACACCGCAAAACAGCGGGCATGAGACGGGCCAGGTCTTGAAGAACGCAAGGGTGCAACAACCCAGCAGTGCTCAGGAGCGTTCTTAAATACCTGAGCTCGCAGGTGTCACCAGTGTCCGAATAACCGGCGATAATAATCGGCGCATGCGTGCTCAGTGCGTCTGTGAGCCAACGCTGCCCTCTAGCGTCCTAATAATTACAGCATTATTAGGTTGTAATAGGTTTATTAGAGGTTAGTGGGTGTCTGTCAGTTTGTGGAAGGCTGTCTGTCTGTACATCAATCCAACCTGTCTGTCTGTCAGCCTGTTCATCAATTAAAACAGTCTGTCTGTCCATCAGTCAGGTTTTTTTGTCTGTCTGTCTGTCGTGCCCGTCGTGTATTTGTACAGTCGGTAGTCCAATTTATCTACTTACCAAGTCTGTTGTGTTTGTCTGTCCTGTCTGTCCTTTCTGTTTTTGTCTATCCATCATCGAACCTTTTTTGCCACTCCGTCTATCTTTCTGTCGTTCATGTAATTAACCTGTCTGCCGGTCCATCACTATGTAGGTTCCATCTGTCTCTCTATCCTACCTCGTCCTGGTATCTGAACGTTTTGTGTTTTTGCTGAATTTCAGATTTCATGGTGCATAAACTCGAGGCTCAGCAGACGATCAATAAGGAGAAGGTAACCTTTGGGCAACTTTCCTGTTCATCCACTAGTGTTAGTGCGAGGTCTTGGAGCTTAAGTGACTCGGTAATGGCGCATGAGCTGAAATGTCTCATATTTACGTTTTGCTCCCTGCAGAGGCTGGTATTTATTTAGCAAACAGTGAATGACGTGAAACTTTTCACTGATATCTGATTAAATGAACTCCCGATATCTGCTGAAATCATATTTATTTCTTTGTTTAGGTCAGGGCTGGGCACGTTGACTGTATACATATTGGTACTGAGCGTTGTTGGTTCAGTACAGTCAGGAGATGCTCTGATTGGTCAGGACCAGTTTGTGTTTGAGCTGGTTTAACATGGACCCAGATAAATCACACCCCAAGCGTTCTGCTTCACGTTGTTGAACCTGCTGTGCGTGTGTAAACACGTCTGTGTGTGTGTTGCCGTTGTGTTTTGACAGCAAGACGCCGGCAGCAGGCTCTCCTCCTTACACTCTCAGCACCAGATGCTCAAGGTCAGTGTGAGACGCTCTGCATTTCTACTGGAATTGCATTTTGTTCACTTAAAAAGGTTTAAGAAAAGAAAAGAAAATCTATAGCTGAGGAACTCTGAGAAGCCCACATTCAGGACTTTCCAGGGCCTGGTCTTCTACATCCGGGATAAAGTCCCAGTTCCAGGGTTCCAGAGTATGTTAATGATGTTCCTTCTTTCACCCAAGAACGTCTGTTGCTTATGGTGTGACGTTTAATGATATAGTTTACAGAAACATATGTGGCAAAAGTTTCCACCCTCCTTTGATAAACGTGTTGAAATATTGTGTGTGTGTGGTGTGTGTGTGTGTGTGTGTGTGTGTCTGTCAGAACCAGCACGAGGAGCTGAAGAAGCAGTTCTACGATCTGCAGCAGCAGCACCAGGCGGACGGTGAGGACCACAGCAAGGTTCTGGATGAACACCAGCAGAAGTACCAGCATCTACAGCAGACCAAAGAGGTGGAGATCTCCAAACTCAAAGGTAGCACCCCCTCACCCTCACCCTCACTCACTCCTTATTTCACACCTGTGCTGTCATGTCTACTCCCACCACTGTACATGGAGTGATTCCAGTTACAGTGCTGCCACCTGGTGGTCTTCTGGTTTATGCGGTCATTGTGTTTGTGATTTTTCTGGTCAAATTTTCTCACCAGTTCCATTTTTACCTTGGAGGCTCTGCCTTTCAGATCTAAATTGCACTAAAAAGCCATGCATTGTGTCAGAATGTACCCGTAAGCTCTCCCCATCTTTACCACGGGTGCCAATACTTTTGGACCGTGTGACTGTTTGCTACCTGCAACGCTCCAACATGTGGTTTGTCCTGTGTAGAGAGCGTGTATAACCTGCGGGAGGAGAACAGGCAGCTGAGGAAAGCTCACCAGGAGATCCACGTGCAGCTTCAGGACACCAGGGTAAGGAATTCTGGGTAATGTAGTTTGACTGAGATGTTCAAATTACCAGGCATCCCTGGTTTTTTCGCAGGAAACTCAAATATGACCAGCTGTTTATGGCCGCAACGTCCAGAGTTAGACAGAAAAGGCCAATTTTGATTTCCTATTATGCTTTGTTCGAGTTGTTAAGACCTCTGTTGTTAAAGCGAACAGACACTGGAAACAAACATACAATAATATGTTGTAATAATGAGTAATAATGAGTTGTTTCTGACTTTAGCAACAGCATAAGAACTTAAAATCTGCACACGATCAGCTCTCACTGACCCTGGAGGGCCACAAGAACGCCCTCGCCGTGGCTCAGGTCTGTGTGCATGCATTTTATTCACCAAAGATAATACCTAAATACTGTTAGAGTTTTCATTTTCCAAACATTATGAATTACTTTAAAGACTGTTAAGTGATTTTTCTGAAATCGCTTCTTTTCTAGTTTCTGTTTCAATTAAAACCCACACAATTTGCTTATGGAAATATCCAAAAGTCTTAGGGGAATGTGAGGAATGTATGTGGTTTTAAGTAACAGGAAACAAAAACAAGAAAGAGTTTTTAAATACTTTTGCCTGTTTTGCCTGTAGGACAGTTTCACCCACGTGGCTTTGTATTGACTCAGAACTTAGCACCTGATGAACTTCATGAACCAAAAATGAAGGAAATATGTATAATTTTCGGGGGATGTAAGACGTGTCTGTGGTTTTCAGGCCCAGGTGAACGAGTATAAACAGCTGAATGAAAATCTGAATAAAATGCAGAGTGTGAGGAAAGCTCAAGAACCTCAGCCTGCTCCAGCTCAAATCATACATGTGGAGGAGCCCCAGGAACATCAGGTAACACTCACACTGACACAGAGGGTTTATCTCCAGCTGATAACTTAGTGTTCTACAACAAACACCAATAAAACTCAACATTCCCTGACAAAAAAATATAGAAATCAAACATTCTACAATGAATACTAATGTACAGCTGACATTCTTTATCAAACACCAATACAAATCTGACATTCTCCAAGAAAAGCAATTTAGAAAACAGTGTTTATCGACTCTTCTGACCAGAGGGACGAACGAGAGGAAGGTCAGGAGGAGGAGAGGAGGCATGAAAATATGGGTCAGCATGAGAAAATAGAAGATCACAATCATCTTCCTCATGAGGAAGAAGAGAAGGAGCAAGAACAAAACCTGCCAGATGAAAATGCTCTGGAGAGGGATCACCACATCGCCCAGGTGGAGCTCTGCTGTTATGTGACATAACTTCTTTATACTGCCATCTAGGGTAACGTGTGTGTAGCAAGGGAGTTAATAAAGCTATGATGATGTGTTTTGTCATGATGGGTATCCAGGTGAAATCTGCATACGAGCAGCAGAAAGAGGAGCAGCGGCGATTAGCAGATCAGCTGGAGGAGGAACAGCGTCGCCTCCTTCAGAGACAGGAGGAGCTAAAGAGGGAGCGGGAGGAGAGAGAACGAATGGAAAGAGACAAGGAGGAGAGAAGACTGAGAGACGAACAGGAGCTTAGAGAGCAACAACTACAAGAAGAACATCTCAGGTTCTACATTAACCTTCTTAATTATAATCTCATGAGATGTCAATAAAATCCAACAATCTCCAACACAGTCCAATAAAAATCCAACATTTCTCAGCAAACACCAATAAAAATCCAACATTTCTCAGCAAACACCAATAAAATCCAATATTCTTCACCAAACACTAATAAAATCCAACATTTTTAAGTGAACAAAAATGAAAATCCAACATTCTCCAGACAGTCCAAAAAACTCCAGCATTCTTGAGCAAACACCAATAGAAATCCAACAATCTTCAACAAACACCAATAAAAAACCCAACAATCTTCAGTAAACACAAAAAAAATCCAACAATCTTCAGCAAACACCATTAAATAAACAACATTTTTTTAGCAAACACCAATGAAAATTCAACATTTTCCATGAAAAATCATACAACCTATACATTTTTTACAAACACCAATAAAAATCCAGCATTATTCAGCAAACAAAACTGAAAATACAACATTCTTCAGAAAACACCCATCAAAATCCAACATTTGTCAGAAAACAAAGATGAAAATCCAACATTTGTCATCAAACACCAGTAAAAATCCAACATTCTTGAGAAAACACCAATGAAATCCAACATTTGTCATCAAACACCAATAAAAACCCAACATTCTTGAGCAAACACCAGTGAAAATCCAACATTTTTCAGCAAACACCAATGAAAATTCAACATTCTCCATGAAAAATCATACAACCTATAAATTTTTTTACAAACACAAGCATTATTCAGCAAACAAAATTGAAAATCCAACATTCGTCAGCAAACAAAAATGAAAATCCAACATTATCGAAGACGGTCCGATTAAAAATCCAACAATCTCCAACAAACACCAATGTAACTCAAACATTCTCCATGAAAAACCATACAATTTCATTTTTTTTACAAAAACCAATAAAAATCCAACATTCTTCGGCATACAAAAATGTAAAGCCAACATTCTTCAGCAAACACCAATAAAAATCCCCCTCCTTCAACAAGCATCAATGAAAATCTAACATTCTCCATCAAACACCACACATCATCTACAAATCTTTACAACCACCAATGAAAGTCCACTATTTTTCATGAAACACCATACAACTACACCATACAATCTAAAAATATGGTACACCAATCAAAACACAGCATTCTTAGAGAAACACCAATTTAAAAAATCTAACATACAGCTTTTTGCCCAGGTTAGGCACCGGCTGATGAATGAAAGAATGACTGAATCAACAAACACCAATAAAAATGCAGCATTCTCTAACAAACGGCAGCAGTAATGCAACATTCCCCCCAAAAAATCAATAAATATCCAAAATCCTACAGAAAACACCAACAGAAATGCAACATTCTTCAGGAAACACCAATGAAAAAACAAAAACAAGGAACTGCTTCAACTGGCAGGATAATATAAATATAATTCTCGTATGTTTTAGGAACAAGCCACCCAGAAAGAATGTGGATGCTGGTGTTCATGCTGAGGAAGGTGAGTGATGTTCCTAAGACCTGTATCTACCACTGGCTCTATTTCCATGCAGCCTGATGTACCGTAGCTTAATGTTGTGTTATATCGATGTACCTGGTACGAGTTCTCTCATAAATAAGCTCCACTTGTAGTACCTCTAAGTACCTCTAGGGCTGCCTGAATTTGATATAAACCTCAGAATCGGTAGTATATGTCACTGTCGATTTTCTTCAAGACAATCACAGGCATCATGAGGAAGAGCAAAGGCAAGAGGAAGACAGAAAAGCCCATCATGAACAGGTTCTTATACGTCACTGCATCCTAAGCTAAGAATGTCCATCGTGTTTTTGGAGCAGTGTGCCGAACCTTTCCCTTATTTCGTAGCACGTTCTGGATTCAGAAGTCGATCCAGCAGACGATCCCAACAATCAGGGTGAGGACGAGTTTGAGGAAGCTGAACAGCAGGTGCGTGAGGAAGAGGAGGACGAAGAGCCCATGCCTCCGGGACACCCAGATGCACACTTGATGAAAGACAATCAGCACCAGCCTGGGGCGGATGAACAGCTGGTGGTGAGTCCAGTGCCAAACCAACCAGCCAATAATCTCACAGAATATGTGACATAAACTTCATAATGTAATATTAAACAATCAATCAATCAATCAAGTTCCTACACTGACTCTATGAATGACAGTGGATTGAATCTTGATTGTTGCTAAATGAGTCACTGATTCAAACAATGACTCACTGAACAATAGAGGAAGAAACCTCACTCATACCCAAATGATTTACTGATTCAAACACTGACTCTGTGAATGACGGAGGAACAGTTCTTGGTCATCACCAAGTAGTTCCCTGATTCAAAAAACTGACTCACTTAAAGAGAAAGGATCAAATCTAAGCCATAGCCAAACATTTTACTGATTCATTTGCTGAGTGAGAGCTCTCAGTCTCTGTCAGTTGATCTTTGATTCAAACACTGACTCACTTGAAGTGAAAGTAAAGAATATCTATCATGATCAAACGATTCATCGATTCAAACAGTGACTTTAACATTTGAATTTGGTTATACATAAATGATTCACTGAGCCAAACGCAGAGTCACTGAAAGACAGGAGGGACACAGTCACGACCAAACGATTCCCTGATTCAAATACTGACTTGCTGAATGACACTAGAACAAACCTTGGTCATGACCAAATGATTCGTTGACTCGAACATTAGGCGAGTCTGCTGAGTGGGTGTGTAAATGAATCAGCAGTGATTCGGTGCTGTGTGTTGGTGCAGATGGCAGGAAACCCGGACCAGCAGGAGGATAATTTAGAAGAGCAGTATCAGGAAGAAGGAGATGACGAGGTCTGACTCTCACACACTCCCAAACTTGGACGTGGCTCGTGATGTTCAATATTCGAACCCGTGTTCACAGTGTGTTTCTCTCTCAGGCTCAGGACGAGTTGGCAGAGGGGAGGAAAGCCGAGGAGGGGGGAGAGGTTGAGGCGGATCCTTATAACGAGGAGAACGGAGAGCAGGTGGGTCATCGAATGCTGCTTCTAATTTACATTAACCCTTACATGAACCTACAGCTGGCCAAGATCTTTACTGAGCCACGGCTGTTGTGAATCTGAATCGCTGAATCACTGTGTACTGATTCGTGAATCGTGAATCGAGTTTCAGCTGAGACAAACCGGACGGCTCGACTTGTACAAGTTTGAGCAAACGACGAGACTAAATTTTTCTAGTCACCTCTGCCAAAGGGGGCGCTACTAAGTACTAACTGACAGGGTGCCACAACTTTTGCATTACTCTATATTGATGTGCCTGCCATCTGATGCGTGCTCTTGTCATCTGTGTGCGTAGGACGACGCCAGAGAGCAGGGGGAGGCGGAGCCCGAGAAGCATCCGGTCAAAGAGCCCAACGAGCAGGAGAATTATGAGGAGGAAGAGGAGGAGCCAGAGGAAGAGGCCAATCGCAGAGCCGAGATGTGAGCCGGTCAATACTGTAACTGAACTCAGCTGTATGGAGCATGGACGCACACGGGACTGATCCCAGGTCTGTTCGGCTGGATACGTTGTGCCTTCCTTGTGTAAATCAGTCTGTGTCATTATAACCAGCACGCTAAGTTTGTTCACCTTCATGCAGGTGTGTGCCTTATAAATGTACAATGTGTTTTTATTCATAAAACAGCTGAGGGTTTTTGGATGATGTGAATGTCTGCTCATGACTACCTTTGATATGGTTAGGTTTTGGCCGCCCGCTTCATTCCCTCTGCACGGAATAAACTTGAACGTGACACATTTCTACTAAAGGTTTTCCAAAGCTTTCCAAATCCGCTGGTGTTGTTCCTAAGGGCTTGCAAATTCATGGACTGGTTAGTGAGCAGAGAGGCTGTGTAACCCTAACCCACTCATACGGGAATTACAATACAGAAAGGGTGCAAATATGTTATGAAACTTGTCTTGTGCTGCTGAAAATAGTATCCAAGAATACAGTGGTATGCAAAGGCATTCGCAGTGCAGTTAGAAAGTCATCAGACCTTTTCAATCCTTGCATTTAGTCAATGCTCGTACCCAGAGTAACTTAAAACCGGAGCCCAGGTGATTAAGGGTTAAACACCGTGCCTAACAGTGGCAGGGTCAGGATTTGAACCCTGGTCTTCTTGGGCCACAAGCTGGTGCCTTACCCACTGAGCCACACAGTCCCAGTATACTGTCTCTTTTCACCCTGAAAGTAAAACATATAAATAAATTTTTTTTTTGCTGTATTTAGACTTTATAAGTGGATAAGTGATCAGGGGCCGGATTCACAACAGCTTTCTTAAGAAAAAGCTTGAGAAGGTTCTTCAGACAAACACCAAGAAGCTCATTAGAAGGTTCTTAAATGCAATTCTTGAAAAAAAAAAGATATGAAAATCGTAATTATTTCCTTAATATTTTCTGCATAAAATTGTTTAGAGCTCACAGTATAGGTGGGACACATTTTGAATTTGTGTTTAACGTTATTTCCGTTATTTATTTCGCTCAGAGCACAGCAAAATGGAGGAAAAACATCGATCTGAGCGTGAAAAAATTTGAGCCAACAAGACAGAAAATCCTACTTGGAAAATAAACGTGCTATTTCCAATAACTAAACTGTCTAAAGTTTGGTAAATCTCGATTTTGTCCACTCTTCCAGCCTAAGAGACGTGTGAGGCTATCGTAAGGCTAAGAAAACATTTAAGGGCATAACGTTTTCAAGAATACCTCTTGTTCTTAGAATTCCTCTTAAGAAAAGAGGTAGAAAAAATAAGAGGATTCTCAAGAAGTTATTTGAAGAATAACAACATGTCTTAACGTTTTTCTGAAGAAAAACTCACGTTGGAGTAGATTTCCTTTGCTGAATCCGGTCCCAGCTTCTTTAGAGTAACCTGCTCGGGTGGTGCTAATGAGGTCACAGTAAGACCAGCTGTTCCTTCAGGAGCTCTTCATGAAAACACAAAGAACTCACCATGGTTGCCAAGTTCAGAATGGATTTGGGGTAAAGTTACAGAAAGTCTGAAGAAGGAAACAGAGAAGAAAAAGGCCCTACCTACCTGTCAGAGGACCGGTCAGATCATTATTATGAAGTGTAAAGTATATGGCAGCACATCGTGCCTAAATCGGCGTGAAGCTGGTAGAGGAATCCAAACATACCGATACTGCAACTGTGGTAGCCTAGTGGTTAAGGTACCAGACTATGGACCAGAAAGTCCTGGGTTCAAATCCCACCTCTACCAAGTTACCACTGTTGGGCCCTTGAGCAAGGCCCTTAACTCATAATTGCTTGGATTGTAAGTCACTCTGGATAAGGGTGTCTGCTGAATGCTGTAAATTATTATTTACCAATACTGTTATTCTCATTTTGTATTCATTTGAATTGACACAAAATTTGTAAATACAAAATGTCTCTCTCTTTCAGCTCCTCTCACACAGCACCTTGTAGTTCCGTTTTGATTTCAGGCTGTAAGACAAAAAGTTTCGAAGGGGTGTGAAGATTTTCTCTAGGCACTGTATGCATTATTTTTGCACTCGTGGTCAAACAGCCGGTGGAACGTTTGGCTGAATTTCTAAATGAAGCCCAACCTCTGCGCAAATTGTAAGACATACATAGTTAGGAAATAAAGCATACAATTTGGCCTGTGCTAGAGTTTGTTTCGGCAATGCTACCTAGAAACAAAACACATACCTTCATGTTCTGAAAGTTCGTTGGCCTTGTAGATTTTGGGACGGACCCTACTCAAAGTCATATGTCTAACACTAACGTAGAGCTGCTCTGAGCTCGGCACAGATCTGATCCATTTCTTATTAGTGCTTTTGAGAGCGTTTGCTGTTTCTTGGCGACCAGACTGCAGTCTGAAAGAGTTACAGGTTTATAAAGAGTTTAAACGTTTGAAGTGTTGAATATGTGCCACTATGTCATGCAGACCCAGCCCCCAGGACTCGAGCATCTCAGAAACGAATTTCCAACTTTGTGAATCCTGGAGGCTGGATCTGTGGTCGAGCGAGCAGATCGGGGACGTTTCTGCATGACACAGTATTGAATTACTGTATTTATTTTGTGATGTATTGCTGTTTTTTTTAATCGTTGAGAGATGATATGATGCCAAACTGTTCTGTACAGCTCGGTCGATTTGTTACGGATCATTTATCGTGATGTTGCAGGAACAATCTTTTAGAAAAAGTTTTTAATATACTGTAATAAAAGGACACCATGTGTGTATATAGTCCTGTGTTTGAATGTGTAATGATTATTCCTAACTGTATCAGAGGTTACGGCGTTCTCCTCAAACATACAGTACAGCAAAAGTATTAGGCCACCATTAGTTTTGTTGTTTTAGCAATGCTATAATAATATTTCCACTGATCTTCATTCCAGTCTTTGTGAGCTTTAGCATATCTTAGCATTTTCACCCTGTTCTACTTCTGAAAAAGTGGTTTCTTGGCTGCTACCCTTCCAAAGAGCATTCCTGATCAAGCCTCAAGGATCCCGATGAAGCGGCCAGATGCTTCTGTTGCTCAAAAGTAAGGGGAGGAAACACTAATCCTACAGAAGCTGTTTCTTCTGATTTTTGCAGTTTTTTTAAATGTTTTATTTATTTTCTAGTTGTATCCTAAAACAGAGACTGCGTAGAATTATATACATCGCATATGACAGTCGGTCGGCCCTACTAGTGATACAAGGGACACTAACAGATCAGCGACATGTGCAGGACATTATGCGGCCATGTGGCATTTTTAAACAGGATAATGCTCACCCACACAGAACAAGGGTTACCCAGGAATGTCTCATCCAGACTGAACACTTCCTTGATCTGCCCGGTTGCCAGATTTATCAGCAATCGAGTATTTATGGGACCTGCTGGGACACCGGCTTCACTATGAGTGTGCAGGATCTACAGGACCAGCTGTGGGCAAATGTGTGGTAGTATGTGTCGAGGCATGTCTAGCAGTCAACGATCTCCCACCAAGAGGTACACTACCCAAAAGTAGCATCTCAGCCTTTTTATAGGGCAGCACTATAGGGGAAGCACTTTTCCGCCCTCTTGTGGTAAGACCTAGGATCTAACATTCTTTTCTGGTTGCATTATTTGTTTTTGCCCCAGTGTAGCCAGATTTTTAAAATTTCATTCTAAATACTAGCTTTTTGATGATTGTGGCTTTGTATTTTGTGTATAACACTATATTTATCCCCGATAGCTTTAGATGAAGGCTCTCTATGGGAGTAAATGCTTACTGTCGCTGTGTCCTCTGTGTCCTCTGTCTCGGGTTTCAGGAGAGCTGAAATCAATACTGAATTTTAAACTGAAGTGCTGATTTGTGTATGAATGCATGCAGCGCTCATGAAAGGATGAATCCCAGATGAATGAGAACTGCCCTCATACACAAACAATACATACAGTATTAATAACAACATCAACAATAATAGTGTAACCTAATGTGTTTCTATGTTTATATATTTTCCATTTCTCTACATGACATCGCTCTCTGGGGTTGTGCTATTAATTTTTTAAGATGTACATGTCGATCCATCCATCCATCCATCCATCCAGTCATCCATTTATCGACCCACTTTATTTGTCGTTTTAGTTCTACATCCAACATCCATCTCTCTCTTAGCGTTTATCCACTCAGCCATCAATTCAAAAATAACCTGAAGGAAGTTAAATAATAGGTTTAAATTGCTTCTTTTTAAGATTGTTTCTTTGTTATGTGAAGAAGCAGACATGACACAGATGCTTACAAAAATAATAACTCTTTAATCCGCCATATAAATATGTTTAAATAGAAACAGTGTATTGCATAGCAGGAGCGTTCCTGTTCCTGTTCCCATGTTCCTCGTCCAGGCACAGTCCAAACCCTGCTGATATCACTGAATGACACAAAACCTGGAGGATTGTGGGATACGTGGAGGCACGGAATCTTCTGGCAGCTTTGGGATCCCGTCCAGGACTTTGAGCTTTGGCAAGCAGGAGAAAACACTGAGGAGAAGAAAAACGAGAATCAGAACTAAGCAGGAGTTATGGACCTGGATGGACCTGTTTGTCCATTCATCCAGCATCCATCTGTTCATCCATCCATCTTATCTGGTTATCTATCTATCCATCCATTTATCCATCCATCCCTCATCCAGTATTCATCTATACGACCATCCATATTTACATCCATCTGCTCAGCATTAATACCCAAATTTGTACAAATGCTTCTATCATATAGCTTTCTTCCAGATCTTGAACAGTCCATCTTCTCCGTGCAGAAAGAGTTTAGATATCTGTTTAGAGCTTCTCCTGCTTAGTGGAGTCAGGGACCTTTATTTTCATATCCCCAGTTGATTACAGGACGATCCCTGAGTGTTATATGTAAGCACAAAACCCTCAGAGGCTTAAAGATCACAGCTGTGATGATCAATAAGTGCCCTTTGCTCTTACCATAAGCGGTAGTCCTCCAGGAACTCACAGGGGTTGTGTTGGAGTGTGAGTGTGTGTAACGGCGTGTGTTGGAGCTGCTTGAGCTCTGTCAGGTTGCAGATGTTGTTCTCAGACACGCACAGACACTCGATCACGGGAAGCTTTGGCAGCTGAGCGAGAGACGTCAAGTGATTCCTGTGCAGGTTCAGGTTTCTGCATCTACACAACAAGCAACATGTTCAAATTCACCCACATGCTGTTCATCTGCATAAGAATTTCTATTTAGAGAGCTCGGGTGGGGCAGCGGCAATACGCCTGCTCACCACTGTTCATCTGATCAACAGCCGGCCACTTTATTATAATAGGAAATAAAAATGTGTCTTATGAACATATAATTCATGTTCGAATGACAGAACGAGAGAGAATCGCAGTTTTGAAAGGCAGAAAAAACACGGTATTGTTCTAGTTTCTTTTTCGTTTTGGATTTTCAGTACATATTTCCCTTCTCAAGGGGCTGGTAGCCTAGCGGTTAAGATACTGGACAATGGACCAAACAGTTCGGGGTTAAAATTCCAACCTCTGCCAAGCTGGCATTGTTGGGTCCTTGAGCGAAACCCTTAATCCACAGTTACTTAGGTTGTATTAGTTGTAAGTAAACAAAGGAATTGCCTGCTCATTTCTTGTGGAGACCAGGCTTAACGGTTTGTCCCTTGTCAAAGTGGATCAGGTCTCCCACATCCAACATGTCAACTATGAGAACCTACTGTTCACTTATCAGCTAACATGTCCCAGAGCTTAACATGTGCTGTGGTAATGAGATAATCAGTGTTATTTGTTATTTAAACTGTGCATGGTTTCCACACACACACACACACACACACACACCTTGGCAGTCGGATGGAGCTGAGATCAGACAGTGCGTTATCCACCAGCTGCAGCTTCTCCACTCGGATCAGCCTCCTCAGGATTCTCTTGAAATTCTCCACCTGATATTCATCTCCTAGATCCTGATATGACAGATTCAGCTCCTGCACACACACACACACACACACACACACAGTAAACTTTATTTATACACAACAGTGAATTCAAACATAAATTCATCACAAATCAGCATCACTCAGGTACTAAAGCAGCTCCAAATTCTGTTTAGGAAGGTACTGAGGTTATAAAGCAGTGTATAAAATGAAGGTACCTTATTATGTTTTGTGTATAAATGGCACAGATGGTTCTCAAATTATATAAAGTTTTTCCACATTTCCAGCCTCTTATATTAAAAAATCCAGTGCAGGTTTTAAACTGGGAAGACAAACCACTGCATGTGATCGTTAAACAGATGACTAACTTTGGTTTGGTTTGGTCACCATGAGGCTTAAAGCAGTTTGTTTCTGAAGCTGATCCTCCATGATAAGCAAGCTTTCCTTCTCACTCACCTTCACTTCTCTGTCTTATTCTTGTTGCTTGCGGTGCTTTGGTGTGTGTGTGTGTGTGTGTGTGTGTGTGTGTGTGTGTGTTTAACCCCTCACCGTACAGTTCTCCCAGTTCTCCTGAAGCCTCTTCTCCCACGACTGTCCTTCATCCTCCCTCTTCTTCCTCCGGCCCTTCCTGTGAAAGATCTCAGTGTCCGTATGAGAGCGTTCATCTTCTGAAGGACCTGCATTACAGCATGAGCAATAAACACACAAATAAAAATGATTAAATATTTAATATTAACAAGAATTTACACACTGGTAATTTTTTTTAATTACATTTTGTACTCCTGTGTAGTATAAATTAATTATTCATAATTAATTATTATTCTTTCATTATAAATTCATTATTCAATTGTTAAAAAATAAATATTATGCAATAAATAATGATCAATTACATTATTAATTATAATGTTTACGTCTTTCTTTATTTATTATCTATTTCGACATTTTTCCTGGCCAGGGAGTTGCGAGGGTTCTTGTAGTTTTTGTAATTTTTCGTAATTTATGTACAGTAATTTAATAATAAATACTTATAAGTGTATAGTATAATAAATATATAAATAATAAATATTAACACATAGTAAATAAATTAATAATAAATCAATACATGAATATTAAGTGCAAAAATGAATAAATAAATATAAACAATAAACAACAAATACATTAATAATAAAGAAAATAAATGGTAATTAAATAAAATAAATAAAAAACAAAAACATCAACAAATAACAAAGAATACATGACTGAATATTAAATGAATAAAGAAATATTCAACAAATAAATAATAATGAAATAAAGAAATCGCTAATAAATAAACATAATCAAATTTCAATCAAAATTGAAAATATAAATAATAAAAAAGAAAGAGAAAATAAATAAATAAATACATCCAGATATAAAATCAGTGTAAGGTTTGAAGATGTTATATTTGTACCCTTGCGGACCCTGGGACACACCAGCTGATCTCCACGAATGTCCCCTCCCTCCAGCTGAAGCCACGAGGAAAATCTGAACCTGCTGGATGGCAGCTTTAATCATGTTATTATAAAGAGAGAAAGAAATAAGAAGAATTAAATGAACCAAAATCAAACAACAATTCTCATTTTAAGCTGAAATAAACATCCCTGATTTTTAAGTATTTTCAATGTTCCAGATTAAATGGAGAAAAATGATTAAAATTATCATTAAAATTCATGACCTGTTACTGTACTAGTCTCTTACTGGTTAAAATGGGAAGAGAAAAGCATGGGATTTAAAACTGAAGCGAAGAAAGAGACAGATATTCTAATCCAGTTTTAAAAGGCGAAAGCAAAGCTAACATTGTAAACAAAAGGTGAACCAATTATTAAAGGCTGAAATCTTTTTATTGAACCTTATGCTAAGGTCATTCATTGAAACCTAACTGACACCAAAATATAATTTAGCAAATAAAAGCTAAAATAGTGAACAAATGCTAAACCTTCTAAGCAGCAGCTAAACTAAGGGTTTTGAGTAACAGGTAAAGCTATAGACTGAAGCTAAAGGAAGGAGAAGCTAAAATAGTGAGTGAAATACAATATGGTGAACAAAAGCTAAGCTAGCAGCCGAAAGTGAAGCTAGTGAGGGAACTGTTTAGCTTTGACACGTTACGTTGTTGTTCATGTACAGATGCTATACTGTGATTTTGGGGTTTTGCTTCCTCCTGTGTTTGTAATGTGCATTTCAATCTTTTATTAAGGTCTCGGAGATGGAGTTCAGGTTTAATTCGTCCTTCTTTATTTGGATATAATGATTTAAGAAGATGAACCTCCACTGTATCTGTTAAGTTTTTATTCATCATCAGTTAGCAGGAGGATTTCGGAGGGTCTTACTGGAGTGCTGGAGATTCCCGAGTCCGGAGTGTATTCCAGGTGAGTGTGTGTGTCACTCAGCTCTGAGTCGTGGGACGAGTGAGATTTCGGGAAGCTTCCGCTGCTCGTGTTCACTCCTGAGGAACTGCGGAGAGAATGAAAATTCATTTGTAATGACAGAATGTATCACGGTTTATATTTTATTAAAGCATATGTCTTTTTTATCTAGTAATCTGCAAACTGATCTGTGACTGAAAACGAACAAGCTTTTAGATCATCGGGGGCTGAAGGTTAACATGGCAGGCAAAAGCCAGTTTAGTAAATAACAGGTAACCTAGCAAGCTGACTTAATAATTTAAATGATTATCCATTCACTCTCTTATCTGCTTAATCCTGGTCAGGTTCTATGCTCGCCGGCAGCATAGAGCACAAGGCAGGAACAACCCCAAACAGAGCGCCAATCCATAGCACAATCAAACACACAGTCGGGCCACTTTAGCTTAATACAACCCCAAATCAGAAAAACTTGGGACAGTATGTTTCTTACATTGTTTTACTTGTATTGCATTGCAGACAGTATGAACCTGAGATATTTCATGTTTTTTTCTAGTCAACTCCATTTCTTTTCTTAATAAAGATCCATTCCTGCATTTCAGGCCTGCAACACATTCCAAACAAAGTTGGGATGGTAAATAGCTTACCACTTTGTAATGCTGCCATTCCTTCTCACCACGCTTAAAAGACGTTTTGGCACTAAAAAAGGATTTAGTGTTTCAGGGGTTATTTTGTTCTATTCTTCCTGCAAACACGTCTTAAGGTGTGGAACCGTACGTCGCATTTGTAATTTCTAAATTCTCCACACATTCTCTATCGAGGACAGATCAGGACTGCAGACGGGCCAGTCCAGTACCCGTACCCTCTTCCTCCACAGGCATGCCTTTGTAATGTGTGCAGCATGTGGTTTTATTTTGTTTTGTCTTGTTGATAAATGCATGGACGTCACTGGAAAATATGTCGTCTTGAAGGCAGCTTATGTTGCTCTAAAATCTGTGTACTTTTCTGCATTAATGCTGCATCACAGAAGTGTGAATAGCCTTTACCAGACAGCTCCTTTTTTAGCACAGTAACGTTTTCAGTGGCATTTGTGAATGTAGCTCTGTATTGTAGAGCTTGATACAGGTTTGGTAAAGGAATCCCTTGTCCATGTGGTTCTACCAGCTATTGATGAATGATGGTCCTTGATGCAGTGCCGCCTGAGGGAGCAGAGATCACCCCTCTTCAGATTAGGCTTGTGCTCGTACCCTTTACACTGAAATTCCTCCAGATTCCTTGAATGGTTTAATGATATTATGCACTGTAGAGGGAGAAATATGGAAATCCCTTCCAATCTTTCTTTGAGGAACATTGATTTTAAACATGTTAATAATTTTCTCAGGCATGTGTTGATAAGCTGGAGATCCTCCGGCCATCTTTACTCCTCAAAGACTCAGCCTTTCATGAATGCTGCTTTTGTACCAAATCATGATTATAATCACCTGTTTGAAATCACATCATTAAAAAAGTCCTACCTTTTTTTGGAATGAGTTGCTGGCCTGAAATGCAGGAATGGATGTTTATTAACAAATTAAATGAAGTTGACTCTGAAAAAACATGAAATATCACAGGTTCATACTGTCTGCAATACTCTGTCCCAACTTCGGGGTTGTATATACTCACAGGACGCCATTTTCTGTCTTAAAATCCATCTCTCTTTGCTCTGGAACATAAGTTACGCATGGACGCTTCCCATTTATTCAGAAATAATAATTTAGTTATATAGTCTTGGGCAAAAGTTGTGCCATTCCTTGTCATATTAAGGGGGTTAAAGCAGCTACACGGCCGCTGTAACCCAATGTATAGTTTTTATATAACTGCATACATTTTAGAGTATACTGGAACAAAATGTTGTGTGTGCAAACATGGGCCGCTGAGATGATCCGCTGTAAGGCCTCAGAACCTGTGAAGGCTTCATTAAAATGTACAGACGTGTCATATTCAAGCTCCTGCAGAGATCGTGTTACATTTCTATAATCCACAAACGTCCGGGTAGGAATGCTGCAGTGTGACATGGCTTCAGCAGGGTTTATGCACCGAGTTTCACCCTGTGTAATGAGATTCCACTGCACCGAAACTCTGACCGCTTCTTTAAGGTTTAGGTTACCCTAACCTCTGACCCCT
Organism: Ancistrus triradiatus; assembly: GCA_025084515.1. Lineage (NCBI taxonomy): Eukaryota > Metazoa > Chordata > Actinopteri > Siluriformes > Loricariidae > Ancistrus > Ancistrus triradiatus. The sequence goes on from JAJAGP010001357.1 coordinate 84,757, forward strand.
TTGGCAGATTAATGCCTGAAAAGACGCCCCACGATGGATGTGAATCCTGAGCAGGTGGAACAAGGCTAATTAATAAAATTAAATAAATTAAAGGCTGAACTTGTTATATCAGTGTTTCAGCTGTTACACTATACGAGTGGCCTAGGCAGACACAATAGCCAGGGAGACGACGCACATTAAAGGTTCAAAAAGTAACATTTTACCCAAACATACCCTGAATTAAAGGACATGACTTACCTTTCGGACATGTTCGCCGTTCGGACGGAGTCGCTTTGGCATTTAAAACCTGTGGAATGAAGCCATGAAGCCCAGAGGTAGTGTGGGATCCCATTGGGACTGAGGCGCCGCTCTGAGAGCGATGGGATCTGTCAGCGCACGGACATGCTGGTTGCTAGGCAACCCTCTGTTCTTTTAGCAAGATCCGGGTCATGACTAGAGGGTGACCCTGTCTGCTTCCTAAATTACACACCTGTGTTCCCAGCAGAAGCTTCAAGAACAGGTGTAGCTTGGTGTTAAACTACAATTCTGGACTTAGTTTTAATTATAATGTTTTCTTAACTCCGAGGAAACTACAGATGAATAAATAAAGATAAAGAAACTAATCTAGGCAACTATCACTCAACAAACAGAAGCATGACTACTATAATTTCTGCATATTAGGATTTGATACCAGCTATTTGACGTCCATCTGATCAACGTCTAAAGAATTATGATAGGAAACAAAAATCTGTCTTATATATATTCACAGTGGTGTGAAAAAGTGTTTGCCCCCTTCCTGATTTTCTTTCTTTTTGCATTTGTCACACTTCAGTGCTTCGGAACATCAAATCAATTTAAATATTGTCAAACACAAAACAAGTAAACACAAAATGCAGTTTTTCAATGAAGGTGTTTGTTAAAACATAACTATGGTTTATCACACCTGAGGTCACTGTCTCTAGCCACACCCAGGCCTGGTTATTGCCACACCTGTTCTCAATCAGGACATCACTTAAACAGGACCTACCTGACAAAGTGAAGGACACCAAAAGATCCTTAAAAGCTACACATCATGCCGAGATCCAAGGAAATTCAGGAACACTTGAGAAAGAAAGTAATTGAGATCTATCAGTCTGGAAAGGGTTATAAAGCCATTTCTAAAGGTTTGGGACTCCAGCGAACCACAGTGAGAGCCATTATCCACAAATGGCGAAGACATGGAACAGTGGTGAACCTTCCCAGGAGTGGCCGGCCGACCAAAATTACCCCAAGAGTGCAGCGACGACTCATTAAAGAGGTGGAAGGTGTGTGTCCCATTACATCTGGTGTAAAAGTAACACAGCATTTCAGAAAAAGAAACGGTAACAAATGGTGGTGGTAGTGTGATGGTCTGGGGCTGTTCTGCTGCTTCAGGACCTGGAAGACTTGCTGTGATAAATGGAACTATGGATTCTGCTGTCTACCAAAAAAATCCTGAAGGAGAATGTCCGGCCATCTGTTGGTGACCTCAAGCTGGAAGGAACTTGGGTTCTGCAGCAGGACAATGATCCAAAACACACCAGCAAGTCCACCTCTGCATGGCTGAAGGAAAACAAAATGAAGACTTTGGAGTGGCCTAGTCAAAGTCCTGACCTGAATCCTATTGAGATGCTGTGGCATGAGCTTAAATACGTCCATTCGTTTTTAACACCCAATGTCATAATAATGATTATAGGAAATCAGTCTTACTTATATCCTATTCATGTCTGAATGACAGAAATCTAATACCAGTGAACCCTTGCTGACAAAGTGAATCACACTCATGATAAACAGAAAACAGTAGTGCTCCACTTGTGTTTCAAGTGTTATAAAAGATATAACTACAAGAAGGTTACTGTATAGTACAGCCCTGTACTAAATATTTTCATATCTGGCTTTAATTAATATGGTTTCAAATACAGTGGAACAAAGTTTCAGGAAGGCTGTTTGAAGCACACATTTGTTCGAAGTGGGAATCAAATTTCTCCATCGGAAGTAATGTAAATAGTATTAATCCAATCCTGACCCCCAAATGATTGATTTTTATGCCTATATTTGTATGTAATTAATGTTTAAAAGCATGAATAAAGCAAAATAATGTAATATAATGAGTAAAATCAGTAACGGCATGAATAAGTGAGATATAAAGACCCTGAGACATATCACTGGGACAGAGACTGAGGGTGTCTGAAATTGCACCCATAGACTGATATAACATACATAATAATAAGATATGATAAAAAATATATAATATGTCTATGATCAGATCCTATATCCGTGTCACCCGATTTCTTTAGAGTTTTAACAATTGTGGCGATTACATACCATATTGATGCATTATCGCCACCGTCTGGACGGGATTATCGCACCACAGCGTTCTGTTTATGGTGCAGATGCTCGAAGTTAAAAATAAAAAAATAAAAATCCTAAAGGAAGTCTCGATGTCTGAGTTGTTCGAATGAGGACGCGTTCGAGGTTCCACTGTAAAACACTGTGTGCAAGCAACTAAACGTGTGTGTGTGTGTGTGTATACAGTACGCAAACAAGACAGTAAACGTAACCCGACTCCTCCACAAAGTCATTTATTTCAGAAATACAGAATACAGCTGGTGTCTCTTTTAAAACCTCCGCACGCCAAACAGTCATAACCTCAGTTCTCTACCTGTACATGAAAGGTAAAATTGTATCTTTATAAGGCATGTCAACATTTCAGCAGCGCTTCAGCCACACAGGATAAAAATACCAGGGTTAAGAGTATAGAAGAGAAAAATCTGCACACGCTTTCAATAAATATCGACTGCAACACAACAGCAGACCTACAGGAATAAGGGAGCATGCGCGAACAAAATGGCTCCATAAATACAGAATAAATATTTACAACCTCTCCGGTTAAAGCGTTACAGAGTTCAGCCAATAACGAAACCCACACCGTTGCCAGTCTGGCTCCACGTCAGCCTCGTCGCTCCAACCTACACATGCAAGCGTCCCCCGGGTGCAGGAGAAAGTGTGGGGTACGTCTGATTTTGGGCTGCTGCAAAGCTGCGAGTATCAAAACACAATCACGTGTTATACTGACAGGTGTGTCTACCATGTTTATATGACATTGTGGGGACCAAATATCCCCTCAAGGGAGGAAAGAGCTGACGGTTTTGACCTCATGAGTACATTTTCTGGTGCCCACGAGGAAAACTGCTTTTGTTTTTTTACAGAAATTGCAACGTTCATTTGAAAACCCAAAAGAATCTAAAGATTTGCTTTAGCTTACTGAGATTAGGGGTAGCATTTATTAGCTCCAGCAATCGTTATGTCAATGGGAAGTCCCTATAAAGTTAGGGTGTGTGTGTGTGTGTGTGTGTGTGTGTTCTCTGCGTAGAAAACCACGAAGTGATAATGGCATCTACGCTCTTTGGGCCTCGTCTCTGGTCATTCCGGTGAGTTAAACAGAATCAAATTCAGCGTCGAAAGGCTCGACCACTTCAGGGTTCAGGACTCGACCCATGAAGAGATTCGTTCCTGCAAAAAAAAACAAAAAGTAAGAATAAAATCACACATTTATACATTAATACACACAAAAAAGCACCTAACCGAGAACGGTCCTGCTACCGCCACACTGGGGGATCAATCAACCATTGCCACAAATCAACAACAGCTACTTAAACACCCTACGCTTGCTGTGTAGGTGGTAGCGTTCCACTTGCGTTTTCAGCGGTAGATCTGACACATTTACATATCATTTCCAGTTTTCTTGTAAAACTACCCTTTATAGTTACGTTTCAGCAGCATAAAATGACTGTGTGACCATGGTAATGTCCGGTCAACGTAGAATTTGGTGAAGACCTGTTAAGGTACTGGACTATGGACCAGAAGGTCCATGGTTCAAATCCCACCTCTGCCAAGCTGCCACTGTTGGGTCCTTGAGCAAGGCCCTTAACCCACAATTGCTTGGATTGTAAGATTATATCAAATGTAAGCCCTGGATAAGGGCGTCTGCTAAATGCTGTAAATGTATTCCGCCATCACCACACATACTCCCCACAACCCCTTCATACGATGTCCCAATCCCTTGACCACCCAGATCAGACACCCAATCCAATAACCTACTGAGTTCTCACTATAAAAAATCCCACAACCTTAATGCATGACTCTCATCCCTCACTCAAATCCCATTACCACCCCAGCTTATGCCTCAATTCCAAGACCTTATTATTCCACGGTGACAGGCCACACTGGTCTGTGGTCCCCCTTTGTTACGAGACCACAAACCCTGCCCCGACCCCAAGTGGACCATCAATAATGACTGCGGACTCGTACCCGTCTTTCTGTTTCGGATGACAAAGAAGAAGGGATGATCAGCCATGACCTGAGGACACAACACCAGCATCCGGGACAGAGCGATCATTCCTACAGAACACACAAAGATACCAAGTGGAAATCAGTGCAGGAACACAAAGTGTGCAGGGGGCGGTAATGTAAGCTCCAGCAAACGATTACGCCTCCCGAATTACTGCGATACGTGATGTAGTACCACATGTGAGCATCACAGGGCATTTTGTCTGTTTCAATCAAGTGACCAGCGTACAGCCACTACGTGAGAGAAAGCTAATAGCAAATCTTAACTGTAATAAAGGGTAATATTTGTAGTAGTGATAATAGATGGCGTTTTAAATGTGTACATTTGTAGTTAATTGTTTTTGTGGCTTATACATAAAAACAGACTTTTAGTGTAGTTTATGAGTGAATATTTCAACACGGCTGTGCAGACGGATCAGCAGGGGGCGCTCTTAAAATGCATAAATTCGTAACATGCGGATTTAATAAGGCAAGTGAAGTGAGATGTGTCCTGAGTTGATCACCTGATCCTGCAGCTCCCTCAGCTCCCTCCTCGGTCACCTCCAGATACGACTTCTGTACGGCTTTCCCAACAAACATCTCCTGCCCTTCTGCAGGGAGAGGAACAAACGTGTGTGAATGCAGAGAGGGAGAGAACATGGAGAGTGGAGCATAAATACACAGCTTAAATTCCCTTATTCGTTCATCAACACATGGACGATTACAGAGCACACACTGAAGAGTCAAAGCCTGGACACACACACACACACACACACACACACACACACACACACACACACACACACACACACACACACACACACACACACACACACACTACCTGTAGCATCGGCGGTCATGGCTGATAAATCTGCGTCATGGGTAAAAATGTCCTTGATGCCGAGTTGCTGCAGAATTTCTCTAAGATCCACCTTCTGCTCCACCTTAAACCTGCAGCACCATCAATCAATCGATCAAATCAATCAATCATTCAAAAATCAATTACAATCAAGCATCCTGTTAATGGTGAGTTTTATTAAGATTGTAATGCACCTAAAGACCTGCAGGAGATATACAGATGAAATAAAGAGCATCATTATCAAACATGGTACAAAAATAAATAAATAAATAAATAAATAAAACAAGGAAAGAAAGAAGGAAGGAGAAAAAACAGAAATAAAATTCAATACAAAAATAATATAAAATTAAATAAACAAAGATTAAGGAAACAGAAAGAAAGACATGCACAGGCGTTAAATGAAAAATTAAGAAACCAAAAGAAAAAACAGGTAGAAATGACACAAAGAATGAAAAAAAGAAAGCAAGCAGGATGGAGGGAGAAGAGAAAGAAATGTAAAAACAGAAAAATAAACAAAAACATAAAAGACATACACAAACTAGGAATACAAGTTTAAAAACAAGGAAAAGAGAATAAAGACAACAACATATAATAAAGGAAAGAAAGAAAGAAAGCAAGGAAGAAACCAGACAGAAATGCAATAAGAAAAACCATAAAGAAAAATTCAAGAATAAAACGAAAGCCCAAAATAAACAAACAAATGGAAGCAAGAAAGAGAGGAGATAGACAGATGGAAAAAAAGAAGAATTATATGAAGAATGATAGAAATAAAAACAAGATAGAAAGCATGTCAGAAAGAAAAGACAGGAAGAGAGAAAACGCCAAAAAAAATATAGCAAGGAAGCAATTAGAAATGAAGTGAGAAAAAAAAAGAAAATTAAGGAAGAAATAAAAATAAATCAAAAAGAAACGATGAAGGAAAGTGGGTAGAGGGAATGAGAAAGAAAAATAAAAAGTGATGATAAAAGAAAAAAAATATATTTAAAAGATATAATTCACGTATAGACACATTTTCTTTATTTTCAGATAAAAGGTTTGATTTATTTATTTGTGATTAAAACGATTGTACTAAAGTGAATGACAGCGTGCAGTGGGCGTGATCATGTGACGGTGCTGGGTGATATCAGACTCACCTGGGCAGGTAAACCTCCACCTTCTGCTTCTTGACGTTACTGGCCCACTCTTCGATGAGCGAGGCTTTGATGATGGGTTCCAAAGAGGACAGAGGAACTTCTTGTCGGGGTAAAGCTATCATCATGCTCACGTCCTCACCTTCATACGGCATCTCCAGCACCTGGTACATGCCACCGGCTTCTGAGCTTCCATCACTGAACTCACCTGGAGAACCAAAAACAAACAAACAAAAAAAACCATGTAGTGCGAAAAGGTTTTGGTTCCTTTCCAGATACTTCATCAGTCTGTGGGCTTGTGTGAAATAAAATCGATGTATCAGTATCACACTTGAATGAGCAGCTTCTCCTCACCGTAGTAAAATTCTCCCTGCTGGTACATCATGAGCGTTTGCACTTCACTGCCGTCGTCTTTGCTGAAGGGAAACGTTCTGGTGTTTTCGGATCGAAACTGATTCTTCCAGCTCCCTCTGAAGTACATGGCGTTAACCAGGGTGACCCGGGTCAGGCCGCTGAAGTCCTCAGGAGACACCAGGTCCTGGATTTTATCTGCACATGGCCGAAAGAGAAGAAGATCAGAACTTAAATATTTGAGATTTAAAGAACCAGACTTAGGATGGAGGCACTCACTCTCGGTGTGGTTCTGGACCCAGGTGTTGATGTGTTGAGCCACAGGACCTGCCTGGCTGAAGTCCACCGTTTCAGCTTCGGCGTGGAAATAATGCTTAATGAGTTTCAGGAACTCAGGGTTGAACTCGACGCCATCCTGCAGGAACAGCGAGTTGGCCAGGTGCACCGCGTGGTGAGGATCGTCTCCAATCAGAGCCAGGGTCTGATTCTTCAGGACTGAGAACTCCTCATCTGTGAAAACATCGGGCAGAGGAGCCAAGAGTTAACGAGTCCAACCTGGAATTCATTAGGCACAAGCAGAGGTACACATCGGACAGGGCACCAATCTATTGCACAGTTCCCAAATTGATAGAACCCAGGCCCTCAAACTGCCTTTCCAGCAGCTGGTTTGTACTGCTGTACCGTGCCAACGGAGATGCCAACACAAAGACACTTCTATGGCATCCACCACGCTCGCCGTATCCATCAACCACCCTGATTCACCCTCGTCCAAGTTCCCTCACTCAGACTTTGCCAAGCAGCTATGGTAAGAGTCACAAAAAAAGTGGGTTCACACTTTTTCCAAGTCACATTTTTTGGAGTAATTCACAATTAACCCCGGGTGAAAGGGTCCACAGACATTTTCTCCTCTCTGTACATGGCGTGACATACAACAAACAGCATGACAGTGTGAAATTAAACGAGGTGATGTTGGACCCATTGGCTGCCCATATAAATCAGATTATGGAGGAACAGAGGAACCTACTGGACCGGGGTTTGTGGACCACAGTACCTTCTCTGCTGTGACTGTAACCCACGGCCTGTCTGATCTGCTGCAGCGAGGACCCGCGGGCACCGAGCTCCACCATGCCCAGCGCCAACGCCACACTCAGGGGGGAGAAGATGATGTTCTCCTCACCCCCCGAAATCCGGAGCTGGTGGTACAGTCTGACCCAGAACTCTGCACTCGCATCCTCCTGAACCTCGGTCGCCCAGCAACAGGAGAGTCTCAGCAACAGCATCGGCACCAGGAGACCGAGAGCCAGCATGGTGGCCGAGAGAGGGACAGAACTACAGAGAGAGAGAATGATGGACGCCTCAGTGTGAGGATACAGCAGCAGGAGGCCAAGCTACACCTCAGTCATCTCACACACACACACACACACACACACACACACATCATTGCCTAGCAACATTGTTTTGTGCCAAAACAGAAAAATATGAATGTAGTCCCCAATTTACGATGGGAATACATTCTGATAAACCCATCGTAAGCTGAATGCATCTTAACCCGAAGAGTGTGATAATTAATGACTCCAAAGGTTTCTTCCTTATAATGAAGCCTCTTAAACTGCCATTTATACAGTACAGCCTTCACACAGTGGTTGTAGACAAAACCAACAAGACAAAATACTGCCCCTCCTAAAGGGTTTTGCCCACCCCAAAGAATGAAACGTGGATATTTTGTTTTCTTTCACTAACTAGAACCAGAGCACAGGATCTATTTTTATCCATTAGATTTTGGTCCAGCAGTGTAAACACCAAGTATCCGGTATCGGATCATGGAGCTCTGGCATCGTAATGAACGTCTAAATATGGGATGGGTGCATGGTTTGGGACATGTTTCGCTCCCACCATATCCACTGAGATCTTCTCCGAGTAGATCAATATGGAAGATCTGTAGTTTCTCCACTGTCAGCGTTCTCTACGGTCTCATATTGTGTTGTTTATAGCGCAATACAAGAAGACATGACCAAACCTTACCTTATGATTAACCAACAATAGTGGAGGCTGTAGGTAAAGGTAAGAAGGCGTTCAGAACATCTACACCTGTTATTTCCCTACCTCCTTATAGCTTTGGATAGTGGGTAAGAGGACAAAAATACCTTGCATGTGGGCAAACCTGAACCAAAATACAAGCCCAAATCAGAAGAGTGGGCTGGAATAGATGACCATTTTCATGCAGTTTTCTTTCCAATCGCTAGTTTATGGCGAACGTTGGTGTGCATTTGAGGATTGTTATGTTTGCTGCTATGTTGAAGTGGCGTGTTTACAACCCCAAATCAGAAAAGTTGGGACGGTATGGAGAATGCAAATAAAAACTATATGCAGTGTTCCTTTGAATTTTGTTTCATTGCAGACAGCGTGAGCCCAAGATGTTTCAGTTCTTTCTGGTCAACGTCATTCATTAGTTGATAAACAGCTGTAGACGACAGTTTAATATGACAATAAATGTTTGTCAGCTGTACAACATGACGCAACATAAAAAAAACAACAACTTTACATTTACTTTTGAAATCTTTAACCTTCTACAAGCGGAGTTTAGCTCCAGAAGCTCTGAGCTCGGTCACTGAAAACGAGTTGCTATGAGAACTCGCTTGTGAACGGAGGAGAGAGGTCCACAGGGAGACGCCGAGAACCAGCCGATCTGTGACCTTTTGTCTTTAGACTGAGGCCGAGCGGAGCGTAAAAGCCAACGAGCCACCAGGGAGGACCCGAGCGGGTCAGGCGGGGATCTGCAGATGGTGCGGCGGTAGGAAACGCTAATCTAAGCAAGCAGAACTTAAAAAAGTTTTCACTATAAACGACTGGAGAAGAGCTGAATTCTGGACTTGGTGTTAATGCGGGGTCACACAAAGCTGCTAGAGTTGTATTAATTATAATATCGGACTTTGGCACCAAAAGTAATTACAGTTTATACCACTAGTTATTACACTGTAATGATTATAGCTCCAGTGGTATTTATTATATGACTCCATGCACAAGTCAGCTGTATGGAACAGGCGTTATCCTGCGGGAAGAAGAAGTCAGAAGATACACATGCACATGGTCAGCAACAAGTCTCAGGTAGGCTGTGGGGTTTAAATGATGCTCCGTAGGTATTAAGGGGCACAAAGTGTGCCAAAACACCACCCCCACAACAAATTCTGACCCGACCATCTAAATGTCGCAGCAGAAAGCGAGACTCATCAGAGCAGACAACGTTTTTCCAATCTTCTATTGTCCAAGTTTGGTGAGTCCGTGTGAATTGTAGCCTCAGTTCTGGTCTTCTTCTGCTGTAGCCCATCTGCTTCAAGGCTTGACTGCTATTTGAGTTACTGTTTGATCCTCTGGCATCAACGTGACATTTTCACCCAGAGAACTGGCCTCACTGGATATTTTCTCTTTTTCGGACCATTCTCTGTAAACCCTAGAGATGGCGCTGTGTGTGAAAATTCCAGCAGATCAGCAGTTTCTGAACTCCGACCAACAATGTTGCCATGTTCAAAGTCCCTTAAGATCACCTTTCTTCCCCATTCTGATGCTCGGTTTTATGTCTACATGTGATTGGCTGGTTTGACGGCTGCATTGCCATGCAGTTGAACAGGCGTACCTAATAAAGCGCACAAACATAAAGGACACCTATAACATATTTTCAGTCTGGCAAAGAATGCTGGGAAATGCGCGAATAAAACAAACTCTGGTATGAGAGGCGTTCCTGTAGAGAGTAAAACAGATGGACTCATGCAGCGGAAGGACGTGTGCTGAGGAACCCCACTGTAACCCATACCGATATGGGAGAACATACCAAACACCACAGGCAGAGTTGAGGATTGAATTCCAAACCCTGCGTTTATTGTCTTGTTAAATTACTCCGTCTTCCTGAGGTACACCGAATAACTGAACGTCTACATCTGCTCGAGAAAACACCAGGCCTTCAACCCAGCTACATCCAGGCATAACACACACACACACACACACACACACACAGCTGAGCTGTTAAAGTGCTTCATTGCAACCTTGGACACCTTAATTGTCTAAACAAAAGGACCTCACACAAATTTCAGCACATTTAAACAAATTATTAGCGGGTCATTTAAGCTCTGAGACCTTTATTTATGTTGGCACTAAGGGGGCACCACTGACCTGCGTTAAGTGCCTGGGGCGTCTCTAGACTGCTTGTCGTACTGGGGCACAGCTGTAACACTACCTGCGGCTTGCCAATCAGTCACAGAGACACAAGTGTTTTGTTAAACACCAAACAGATGAAATGGGCTCGGCCCGGGGCTTGAAAGCTCAGTTAATTATAAGTAGGAATTATTTTCAGGATCTGAGTGTGTGAGGATGGTGAAACTCTGAGATGTATCAGTGTGAAACCACACACTGTTACATAAATAACTCTCTGACGTGTGTGTACGTACGTGTGTGTGTGTGTGTGGAGATGCTGCCGGATGAATTCGGAACATCCTGAGGGCTTCAGGCTTTAGCTGAGATTCTGATACAGAGCTGCAGTCTGGTTATGAAACATGCAGCTTATTTTCAGTAAACACCAGCATCTGACGCCTTACTGTCAGTGTCGGGGTAGTTACTCAAAAAAGGTAATCCATTACTGATTACTCATTACTTAACTAAAATTGTACTGGGATTACTTTACTCATTACTGGAAAATGCAAATCTCATTACTCATACATTCAACAAATCCATCATAAGATAAATGGACCATGAACTGAGTTTAATATAGTCTGTACTGTATCGTAGCAAAGCCTTAACACATTAACACTTACATTAACCTACAGTTGGCCAAAATCATAACACAAAGTTTATGATAAAGAGTTGAAAAATCTCAGAATTTAGTGAGTCATGGCTTGAGAGTGAAAAGTAAAGGCAAAAACACTTACTCTACTGGTGAACTCATGCTCATTTTGAAAGCCAAGAGGCATCAGTACCTGTTTTCCATTTGGTTGGCTGTTAATACTAATAAGTTTAGGACCCATGGAGACTTGCTTACACAAAGAATACAGCACTGTAACACAACAAACACAGCAGAGATCTGGGAACCAGCTCTGTAACTACTGAGACACTGGTTTGTATCTTGCCTCGGGCAAGGCCAGGCATCTTGGTTACAATATTTTCAGTAATGAAGGCGCAACCCCTGGTGTGGTCCCATCACAACCACGAACCAAACCCCTCCTTGAGGAACACTGAAGCTTGGGGCAACACTTCTGGACCTTTTCTATGGTGCTAAGAAACCGAGACGCATCTCAGTAACCCACAGACCTCATCTCACCCTGGTTCCTGACGCAGAGCTGCCCGGGTTCGGTCAGGTCCTTTGCAGACCGGATCACATGGCTAAACAAATATTGGTCTTCTCTGTGCAGGGCGTGTGTGAATTAAGCAGAGTGCGTCTGTGTTCATGCACCTGCTGCTCTCATTAGATGACCCACTGATCTGGCAACGCACTGTCAGCACAAATAAAATGAAACAGCTGTGAAAGAGCTTCTGTTATTAAGGATGTCATTTAGGGAGGTGTAACAAACTGACAGAGCACAAACCATATCATTCCAAACCTCAGCGCCCTATTAGATGATACAGCGCTGTAAAAAAGACGCACCCAGGCTGGATCACTCACTGCTGGTCCTGCTAAATCAGCACTTGTAATGTGAAGCTGAAGCACCACGGCACCACCAGAGGAACTTCTGTGATAGAAGGTTAATACATCTATCAGTCTGAGGGGGATAAAGACTACGGAGGCGTACTGCTGCCATGCAGACATAAGATGAGCTCTTCAGCAGGTCTTTATAACGAGGATGTATGTTAAAAATGTGACGCACCAGATTTCTGCATCAGGTGCTGGATTTACCTACTTAAAGCACCACCTGAGGGGTCAAAAGACAGACAAGGACGCTGTTATTGACACACAATGGTCGCTAGATGTACCTCTTGCACAAAGCAAATAGTTTCGTTACAGGACCAGCTTGCATTCGTCCAACACGTCATTCATTTCCGTGTGTACAGTTTATTTATTTGTGGCAACCATGTTTATATTTCAAAGGCATACATTACGGACACACTATAAACCGGACAGGAGAGTGCCTCGAGTGGGGCAGGAGAAGTAGGCTGATTTAGTTCCAAATTTGTCCGTCTCCGTGAGATTCCTGCAGGATGCATTTGAAACGAGGATGTTTTATTTTATAAAGGGAGGAAAGTGGGTCGTATGCAATTACAATTGAAAATCCGACCATTTTTAAATATTACAAATAGGATATTCCATGACTTGTTTCCTCTCAACTGTCATATTTTAATTTCAAAATGGATGGTTAAAACCGACCAGCTTAACTTCTACACACACACACACACACACACACACACACACAGGGAATATTTCAAAAAGCAGGATTTCTCAGTTAGCAAGATAACTTCAGCCCAAAGATGATGTCTGTCCAATAGGAGTGTCCCTCAGCTCTTTTCCCATTGGACAGGCTTGACTTCAGGCTTAAGTTATCTGGCTAACTAGTTAATCCTGCTTTGTGAAATACCCCCTGCACACAGACACACACAAAGAAGCACACAAACCACACATTCAAACAAACCAACATACACAATCACACACATACAAAAACACACAAATAAACCAGCACATAACTGCACACAAACACATACAAAAACAAACAAGCAAGCACACAAATAACCGCACACAAACAAACACACAAACTGGCAAACACGTAACCACACACAGACACACATACAAACAAATATGCAATTGAACAAACACACACCTGCACAAAAACAGACAAACATACAAACCAATATACACATATTCGCACACAGAAGCATAAATGAACAAAACACACAAACCTATACAGACACACATACAAACACACACAAGCGCACACACAAACACATACACAAACAAACACACATGCAAACACAAACCAACATGCCAACATACACATACCTGCACACAGACGCACACACACACAGACGAACACACCTGCACACATACAGACACAAACAAGCGCATATTCACGCACCCACAGACATGCATACAAACATACACACACAAAGGGTTGAAAAACAAAAACGCAAACAATACACACACACAGAAACAAACACCCGCACAAACACACACCTGCAAACAAACAAACAAACACAAACAGACGCACACAGAAACAAACATGCAAATGATCAAACACTCACAAATGGATGAAAAAACAAACACAACCGCAAACAAATAAACACACGCGCGCACACGTCTATGTGTGTGTTAAATATGACCATAACCTCAGTCAGAGCCAGCCACACACACACAGATATCTGGTTATTTATACAGTCTTGTGTAATCCTAGTTGCCTCTCAGCTCCAGAGAATTGTGTTTGAGTCCCGGCCCGCCCCCACACCGCTGCCTGTGTGGAGTTTGCATGTTCTCCCCATGTCTGTGTGGGTTTACTGCAGATACTCTCGTTTCCTCAGGATTAAGCAGTTATAGAAAATGAACGAATGATGGACAGAACTCAGACCCTGCAAACGCTCACTGCATCAGTCAGCAGTCCTTGTTTTCTTATTTGGTGATTTTTCCCTCACTCCACACCACAAAACCTTCGACTTCAGAAATATTCTCACAGACCGTTTGAGATCCCCCACGGATTTCCTAACAGGTTCAAGTTCTTTCCGAGGCCTCACCCTGTGGTGGGTTAGTGTTTTAGACTTAAAGCAGCCCTTCAGCTTTATTGACCTGCTGAATGTGTTGAGAATACAGCTGAACATCTAGAGCTCCTCACTCTTCCTCCTCCTCTACCTCTCTGATTCAGGAGTGATCTCATCCTTAGAGGTGAGCAAAACCTGCAGCGCTGCTCCGTCAGCATCAGTCAATTCAAACCCTTCCTGATTACTGTAATTCGTTAGATTATAACAGAGCCCTGGCAGGATTACAACGGCCTTATTATATCAGTAACAGAGCATTATGGGGTTTTACATTATTTTCCATGAGCTATCCTTTCTTCTGCATATCCAAGTACATATGTTCATACACACTAAACATCCCTGAGCGTATAAACATCTATAATATTAAATATCCAGTGTTTCATTGGACATTACAAGCATGTTTATCCATGTAAGGATCACATGCATGGCTTTGTTGAATAAACCAGCATATATTTGACACGATGCATCTTCTAAACTGGTTAAACTGAATACGATCTATTGAAGAATCATTTAAAATGTAGATGCATCAGCATGTTGTTTACAGTAACGCCTGCGCATGCTCATTAATCCACACTGCAGCTCCGTTTCCATTTCAAATTCCACCCTTTAAGCATTTGTAAACCATTTCCATGATCCTACCTTGTTTGCAAAGGAAACCGAAGCCCAGATTACTGAACCTGTGCAGCTCCTATTTCTCAGGTTCGCCTTCGCTATAATAGCAGGCGCCTCGGAGCATTTTATATCAACCCGTGACTCCTCCCACCCTCATCGCTGATTGGTCAATTCAGCACGACCCACGATAAAATGCGTCCCTACATTTTATTAACTTCTATAAAATTTTCATTTTACATTAGTAGTACGTTCCACGCACAAAACAAAAGGCCGACGACGAAAAAGGCGGCGCTTTAACAAATCAAACGATAAGGCGATCTGGAGACAACCAATCCGAGCTCGTAATGGGAATTGTAGTTCTTTCTTAGATGGGCATCAACTCCTTTAATGGA
Source organism: Ancistrus triradiatus (assembly GCA_025084515.1). Lineage (NCBI taxonomy): Eukaryota > Metazoa > Chordata > Actinopteri > Siluriformes > Loricariidae > Ancistrus > Ancistrus triradiatus. The sequence continues at coordinate 100,146 of JAJAGP010001357.1, forward strand.
TTTTCTCACATTGAAAGACTACAACGCCTTGTAACGCTTTTTGTGACTCGCCATAACGTGTTAAATCACTGCAAATGAGTGAATATGCACACAGAGAGGATAAATAATGGGCCATTTCTCTGAATGGGTGCCATTTGCTTGTTGTAACACTTAAAAATTAATTTCTACTTTTTTCAACACTGAACCTAATGAGTATTGGCCATTCTCAGGTAACTTCATTTTAGTTTTACACGGTTTCTCCGTTACTGGTACTCCTACTCTTTGTATGAGTAACAGGACTGAGTTTTCAGCCCAGAATTAGCAAATACATCAAATCTAACCACGTGGCATCCATACGAATAGCGTTAGGACACTGACCACATTCTAAAGCTATAAAATCGTATTTATACAATAAACAATTCTAAAAACATTTTTGGTAACAGGATAGTAACTTGAGATTGGCCTTCTCAGACATAGCTATAATATCATCAAATATACAGGAAAAAATAAGAGAGAACTTACTTTTGATCTTTCCATCATCTTCAGAAGATCCAGATGATTCAGCTTCCTATTGTTCATATGACTTGTGGTATGTTCCCTAATTTTCAGAATTGGGAATATGTTAGGGTAACAGAACTGAGGGAAAACCTCAGGACATGACTCAAATGTGCATTTTAAAGTAAAATAGTATGGACTTAATATGAAACATATATTTAAGGCATTGATTGGATATGGAGTGACACAACAATGCAAAAAAGATTTCTGAAGAATTTTTATCATTATATTTCATTGTAAAGTGTAATGTTAGAGGTCATGGACATCTAACAAATACTCTTTTCAGTGTGTTAGTTAGTTTTAGTAATGGTTTAAACCCTAAATTTGTAATCGCATCACCGTGTAGGACATTTTGCCTAATAATAACATGTTTTTACAGTTAATTCTATTATTTATCTATACATGCAATGTCTTGGGGACGGCAATGGCACCCATTCGGTGGAGTGGCTCTATACGAACACTGATTAAATCGCGACGAATTGTGAATCAACTTTCACAACTTTCTCTGTCCCGTCAGACACTTAGCTTATTTACTCGGTTATTTCACGCTTTGGAGAAAACTACAACTGTTCCGCTATAGCCTTGTAACTTACAAAAACATTTGTTGTTACCGTTATTAAAATGTATTAATTATTACATGAGTGAGATGTCCCTGTTAAAAAAGTAATGTAAACAAGACAAAAATAACAACCAAATCGATATTTATATGGACCGGAATTCCGTCAGAGTATCACTCAGCCAATCCGCTGTCACGTTGGGAATTGTAGTTCTGTCGTAGACGTGTAAGTATTTCCTAAATTGCTTTTAGACACCCAAAAGACTACAGATTCTGCGTACACACCTTGCGAGCAGCCTGAAAACATAAAACCTCACCTATATTTTGTGGATTTTGGGCTTGCTGTCGAAAAACTTCCGTCTTTTAATTCGGAGGACAGTCTGCGGACAAAGCGGGGCGATTTAACTTGATTTGACTCTCATTGACGCTTTCTTTAAAACACGACAGGTAAGAACGCGTACACTTTACCCTACATTAGTAATACATGTGTTATATTTGTATAAAAATATCGGTTGTACCGAACGGACTGTAGTTTTACAGGTTTATCTCTAATGAATATATAGAGTTCACTACGTAGTGTGCGGAAACGTTTTTCATATCCTAAGTAGTGCACGTTTAGGAAAACCAGGGATATTTTTATGACGCTGGAGCTGTGTTAGCTTAGCTCTGGGTGGGGTTATGCCAGATACTGCACTCTGTCACATCCTGCACCCCTTGCTCAAAGCAATCAACCAAGATTTGACTGTTTCGACTTATGTAATGTGCGTTATTTCGATGGAAAATATTTAGCGAGCGTGTAAGTGAGACTAACTGTAAATATATTTCATCACAGTTCGTCTATCGAAAACTGAACGAATGCGCTGGCTGACGTGCTTTACTAACTGTGCAGTTTGTAGCCGTATTAAGACATCCAATGGAGGCGGTTAACTTTGTGAATAACATAATACATCAATTAAAGCCCAAATAAAAACTAACAAACAGGCAGTGTCTTAATTGTACGTATTTCTTACGTGTTTTTAAGATAAGCGGAAGTGACGCACTCAGGGCCTCGGGGTGTAGATTATGTAAGGTTACCCGTTTCAGCGGAACACCGATTACACAGCTATCGTGTTAGCGTTTTACAGCTTTGTACAGCCTGATAACGTTTAGTAATGCACGTAAAACGTTTATCCCTGTTTGAAAACACGAATTAAACCTTCGGTTTAAACAGAAATTCAAGTGATGTTCGTTTTTTAGCTTTTATACAGTTCTGAGTAACAGTCGACTTTGTTCGTTACTCTGTTCATCCTTTCGTATTTAATTAGTTTATTATTCATGTATTTAGTTTAGATGATTGAATTTAAACACCACTAGGTGGTGGCTGCTTTGCTGTAATATAATAAAATTAAAACGTACACTGTGGACAAAAGTATTGGGACGCACGTCTTAATCGCTGAATTCGTCTTTCATTCAGTCGTATTGACACAGGTGTATCATCTACTTCTGTTATTTCTTTGATCATTTGTTATAGTGGGTTCATGGTTTGGATAAAAAGTTAGGGGACGAATATACACTATGTCCAAAGGTTTGTGGGCACCCAAGAAATTACATCCAAAACAGAGGTTAAACTGTGGAACCCCCACCTTTGCTGCTCTGAGTGCTTTCCACTAGGTTTTGGAACATGACTGTCAGGTCAAGAACAAAAAGATCGGGAACCACTGGTTTTTATTATGAATCTACTACAAGTGAGTGTCGCTGACGCGGCAGAGCTCAGTAGTTAGAAGGGGTGTCCACAGACTTTTGTCTGTGTGTTGTTCCTCGTTCAGGACATGACTGTAGAGATGTTTTAGCCCTTATAAATGCTGCCTCGCTCCTTCCTGGGATATTTACGTCCCATTCGTGTCAGTATTTTGTAGTCCAATGAAGGATGCAAATGAAACGTCCGGCCGATGAATAGCAAGCAGGCTCGCTCCGCTCTTTTGTTTACATCATGGCAGGCTTGACGCCACAGCCCTCGCTCGTCACTTATAATAAATGTGAGTTATGAAATCCTGTGAGGACGTAAATGAGATTTAATGGCTTGCAACAGGACACTTAATTTATACAATGTACTAAAAGATCCTCAGACTGGGCCGAACGGCTCGCCGCTTAATGAAATGGCTCCTCGCAGATGACCGGACATAATTTAACACCATAATAATGTGGACGGTTTAAATTTTTTTGGACCCCCGTTCCCGTTCCGTCTCCTCTGCCCATGAGCCCGATCTCTTTTCACTGCGTCATTCATTTAAATAGTGAAAGGGTTTAACATTAGTGATATAAATAACATGCCTAAAAAACAGATCGGGAGATTCTGCAGTTATTCTGAGATTGAACGGATGAACGGGAACACGGAACTGTTTCTGTTTCACTCAGAGGGGGGTGGCTTTCTCATTTCAGCCTCTGTCCTCTCAGGTTCTTTACTTTTATGGCTCATGGCTGTTTGGAATCTGGACTCGGCTGTTTGTAGGAAATTTGCTTTGTGATTTATTCTCTAGTGTGTGAGGTCATGAGTCACGAATCTCTAGCATGCAAAGCAGTACTGAGGGCAAGAGTTGTGTCTCTGGTGCAGGTCTGATTCGTGCATCATTTTTCTGGTGAGTCCGTTTCGAGCCTTGAGCCTCAAGTGTCCAATTTTGAGCATCTGACATGTGAGTCCGATTTCAATCTCAGGCCTCTGGAATCGGACTCACATGCCAAAGACCTGAGGCCTGATTCGGCCACTCGCGCCAGAGACCCAAGAGAGTACAGGAGCCTGAGTCCCATTCAAGCCCCTGTTCTCTGGCTTGTGGTTTCGATTCCAGTCCCAAGCCTCTGGCATGAGTCCGATTCCTACCCTGGGTTTCTGGCGTGAGTGCCCAATTTTGATCCCAGGTCTCCAGTGTGAGTCCAATTCCAGCCCCAGGCCTCAATGCGGGAGTCTGATTCTGGCCCCAAGTCTCTGGCACGAGAGTCCGATTCCGGCCCCGGGTTCTCTGGCGTGAGAGTCCGATTCCGGCCCCGGGTTCTCTGGCGTGAGAGTCCGATTCCGGCCCCGGGGTCTCTGGTGCGAGTGCTCAATTATTTTTGCTGTACGAGTCAGAGCAGCGGAGACACGTCCAGAGCATTAGATCTGTTCCAGAAGAGATGGGGCACCGCTTTGGATTTTATTGGTGCTGTTTTAAAATAAAAGTCACTATGAAAATGACGCATGCTGATGATTGTTAATCTACTGCTCCTGGTCTTCAACTTATTGCTGTTTCTTTATGGAATTAGGTTTTGGTTCCGCTTTGTGTTCTGTACTGCAGTCAGTTCTTTCTCCTGCAGGTGTCATCTCTGCTCGACGTGAGCGCGCTCAGGAGTGAATGAAGCCCTGCCCCTCCTCTCATCGGCACGACAACGATGACAATGGGAGACATGAAGAATGATGTGGAGACGGCCCCGATGGTTTCCATGACGCTCTACGCCGTGATGTTCCCTGTCTTCAACGAGGTACGAGAGAGAGCGAGGGAATCGGAGCTCTTACTTCCTGTCAGAAAGAAGAGGTGCTGTAGGGTTCCTCAAATGGTTCCTGAAGGATTCCCACACAGTTCAAGGACGGTCCCTGGGGGAAATCCTTATGAGTCCCCCGGGGTGGTTCCCTGGTGGTTCCTGAAGGGTTTTAATGTTCTATTTTCGTTCTAGTTCAAGTAAAGACAGCACTGTGGTTAGTATTTCCGTTGTACCAAACAAAAATGCGTAATGAGACAATGAGAAGAACAAATACAGCTTCAAAAATTCCCTAATTCAAGAAGATTTCCAGGTGTCAGTCAAATAACAGCATAAGTTAGACACACTGATTTAGAATAATCAGTTTAGAATAAAATTCACTTGAGATAATATTTTAAGAGTAGTTTTTAATAATGTGTGTGTGTGTGTGTGTGTGTGTGTGTTGCAGCTGGAGAGAGTGAACCTGTCTGCAGCACAAACACTGAGAGCTGCTTTCATAAAGGTAGGAAAAGCTGCAAACACTCCGTCTGTATTGCACAGGATATTCGAAAACCCTCTCATGATGCCATAGATATGCCAGTGTGCCAGGCATGTCACAGTGGCACAGTAGGTTCTCATAGTTGGTGTTGGATGTGGGAGAAATATTCAGGAATGAAAACCTGGGACCGGATTCAAGAAAGTGTCTTCAAGAAAACCTTCTTAAATCTGTTGTTATTCAACATTGTTATTCTTCAGATAAATCCCCCAATGGTCAGGACCAGCACAGATGTGGTGATATTCGGGTGGTGGATCGTTCTCAGTGTGTGTCGCACTGGTATGAGTGGGTCAGACGCAGCAGTGCTGCTGGAGTTTTAATCACTGTTAGCTCACTGCCCACTTCATTAGAGACATAAGAATGGTGCTCCACCCAAACAGTACCTGATCTGTGCCGGTCCTGTGGGGGTCCTGAGCATTAGGGAACGGAGTAAAGGGGACTGTAAGCATGTAGAGAAACAGATGGACTACAGTCTGTAATTACAGAACTAGTGCTCCTAATGGGAAGTGGAACTGCTCAAATGGACAGAGTAGAAACGAGGAGGTGTGTCTAATAACGTGATTGATTACAGGGGAAGAAACCAAAATGCTAAACGCGTACACATCGATATTATAACTGTAAAGAATATTTTCTTGGAACGTCCCATTTCAAGAAGCACAGGAACCAAATACTGTGCAGTAATGAAGATGAAATACAATCTGAAATGAAATTCAAGTGGAAGAGAATCATGACCGAAATCGTTACAGCCCTACTAAGCATTACATACATAGCTGATCAGTAAGTCAATGAAATTGATTGCTGTTTTGTTGATTTTATTTTAATTAGCAGAGAATTTAGTTTGGTTGGTGTGTCCAGTTACAAACGAATCTTTAATCCAAACATGCAGAGTAATCCTGACAATATTGCCGATCGTGATCCAACCTAAAACATCGGCATTTTATTTTCTGTCTGCTGGAGAGACCGGGTTTGGAAATCTGAGAGGATTTGTCGACATTAAAATAACTGCGTGTTTTAGTCTTTTTTGGAAAGATGCACTGTGAATAAATACTAGTAGTGCTTGGCCATACGACTTCAGATCAATGTCATGATGAATTAATCCATTCTATCGTTCCCCTCGATTATAAATCTGTATGATGAAGCTCCGGTGAGCGTAATGACCAGTAGGAGAACATTTGGCCTCACTCAGCATCTCTGAATCTCCAGCCGGTTGTGATCCTGCTGACGTGCTGAACTGTGTGCAGGCGGAGAAGGAGAACCCGGGTCTCACTCAGGAGATCATCATGAAGATCTTGGAGAAGAAGAACGTGCAGATCAACTTCTCCGAGTCGCTGCTGCGCATGGCTGCCGACGACGTGAAGGGTGAGAGAAAGCCTGCGACTGCTCCTCGCTCCTCTAGGGGGAGCTGTTTAACTACAAATGGGCAGCGCAAATCTTTTCTCCCCCCACTCAGTCATGATTTAATTTCCTGCAGTGCATTTTTGTCACATCTCGAGATTTATGTCGGTAATGAATTCACCGACACACTCGGGTTCGAATGTGAATTTTTCCTCCGCTCCGGCCTTAAGCCAGACCCGTTTTCATACCTTAATCCCGGCTTTGTGCTCTGTTTTAAGCTCTGCTTTGTGCGCGTGCGTGTGTGCGTTGGGATTAATTGGGACTAGTGTATAAGCCCCCGTTGCTAAATCTGTCGCCGCTAATCTGGCAGCGTTTATATCGGCCTGGAAAACCTGATTCTTCTCTCCGGTGAAGCTTTTCCCACGTGAGATCCGAGTCTACTTTGGGAATTCTAATGTGGGACACGGAAAATGAAACGGCAGCCATAACAATGAGCCGGGCTCCCGAGAGCGACGCTGCTCTCCGACGTGCAGCCGGAGAGAAACCACACGCACACTCGCCGTTATTGTTCTCCGCGTTCGAGCTCCTCTGTAATCCACCGACGCCGGAGATCTCTCGCGCTTTATTATCTCGCTCGGTAAAGGAGCTCGCGCTCTTTCTGTTCTTTCAAGATGCTACGGGCGCTGCCAACTTTACAACCCCAAATCAGAAAGAGTTGGCACGGTTTGGAAAATGCAAATTATAAAGACTGCGGCGTGTCTTACATTTCCTTTGACTTTTATTTCATCGCAGGCAGTTGGAACCGGAGATGTTTTATGGTTTCTCTGGTCAACGTCATTTCATTTGTTAATAAACATCCAGTCCTGCATTTCAGGCCAAAAATGTTGGGACAAAGCCAGGCTCTGTCATGGTATGGTTTTGGGTCAGGGCCCTTGGTAAAAGTCATGTCCACTTCTGTGACGAGAATGGGACAAAATAAGACCTGAAACATTAAATCACTTGATATCTTCTGTGCCAAAATGTCTTTTAGATGGTCATTGATTTACCATCCCAACTTATTTTTGGAATGTGTTGCAGGCCTGAAATGCAGGACTGGATGTTTATTAAGAAATAAAATGAAGTTGACCAGAAAACACATGAAATATCTCAGGTTCATACTGTCTGCAATGGCATAAAATTCCAACTAAATACAAAAAACACGTTCTTTCTGACTTGTGCTCGTATTAGAAGCGATTCTAACACTTGCCTCTAAATGTTCATTTGTTAAAACCCTAACTCCCTAAATGAGATCTCAGAAGGACCAGCACTCGGGAACCCGGGGCCTTTAGACTCACTGATTTGCTGCATGGATGAAATTTAGCAGCATATCATCCAGTCGAACCCTAGTCCTTGTTCTAAGAACGTGACAGGCTGGTGATTGCAGTTGGATTCGGCTCCGATCGGCGTGATCGTGCTTGTTTTCGTTCTTGTTCGCGTCCCGACGCGTCGCCTGGGGCTGAAGCGATGTTCTGAAGCGCTCTCATTTTTCACCGGGCGTAAGCAGGGCTGTCGGAGAGCACTTTCAGACTTTAGTGCGCGGTTATGACGGCGTGTCAGGTGGTATTAGAGTGATACATGGGTGTGCTCTGTCTCCTCAGAGTACATGATCGACAGGCCCGAGCGCGAGTTTCAGGAGCTGAACGAGCGAGCCCGAGCCCTCAAACAGATCCTCAGCAAAATCCCAGACGAGATCAACGACAGGGTGCGCTTCCTGCAGACTATCAAGTAAGTGGGGCAGACCGGACGGCCAAAAGTATGTAGACGCCCATAAGAACCAACAGGTGTAAAATCACGCGAAATGGTGCGTAATATTGAACTCAAGCTGGAAACATACCAACACTTCTGTCTGAGCTTTGGATCGAATAAGGGTCAGTGTCAGGCTGGGCCAGACGGAGAACAAACAGAGCTTGGTGAACAAAGGCTAGAACCCGACGCTCTCTGAAAGCGTGTGTATGGTGTTCAAATTGTATTAATGGAGAGCTGAGGACGCAAACCGAACGGAATCCGCTGTCCCAGTTAGTTTACCGGGGCACAGACGCTGCCGTATGGACACGAATAAACAAAATTATAATGCCTGATCAGTGAAGCTCCAGTGGTGCATAACGGCCTGTACTGTGCATGCATGCTTTTTAAAAGAAAGTCGTCCAGATATTTTTGGTCATACAGTCTCTTTGTATACAGAGACATCGCCAGTGCCATTAAGGAGCTGCTGGATACAGTCAACAACGTCTTCAAGAAGTACCAGTACCAGAACAGGAGGGTGTGTGTTCTCTCTCTCTCTCTCACACACACACACACACACACACACACACACAGTATAATGAGCTTTTAATTAGCTCTACCTGCGCTACATTTGTGGTTAATATAACTTGTCATTTGCCCTGCAGGCTCTGGAGAATCAGAAGAAAGAGTTTGTGAAATACTCCAAGAGTTTCAGCGACACTCTCAAGACCTACTTCAAGGACGGAAAGTAAGAGCGAAGGGTCTTTAGGTCTTTACAATCAAGCAGCTTTACGTTATCTAGACTCAAAGCCCAAGCTGAGCAAGCCCAGGGTGACAGTGGCAAGGAAAAACCTTCCTAAATGTTATAAGGAAGTGACCTTACTCCTGAGGTTAGGAACGAGGACTGACCCCTAAACAGGTTCATCCAGGGGCTAAGCTGCTGCTTCACCGTCACAGCCAGATACAATGAGCACAAGTCCGCTGGAATTGATCCCAATCTGTTTGTCAAGCCCTCTTCTAACACTCAAGATCTTGAAGTACTCAAACTCCTCCACTAGGGGCAGATTTTCTGGCCTAAATGGCGTTCCATGCCTGCATGTAGCTTTGGATCGGATTGTATTGGAGTTAGTGCAGATATAAAACAGTATATCTGAAACTGGAAGAGAAATTAACGTTTAAAATGCAGATTTAGAATCGCTGGAATAATCTGACTAGGCTGATATAACGCAGTTGTGTTGTTGGGTTCAAGTTACACCGAAAAACACGATTGTTTAAGGGTATTCTGCCTACTGCGCATGCGCATCCCGCCACTACAAAGGGGCCGAGACTCCACATTTACTGATTGGTTCTTTCTAATGATTCAACCAGTGACTGGTCTCCTCCTTATACAACGTCTCTGATAGCAGACAGGGGCTGCACATTATCTGGCGTTACAAGTTTAAAGTAGGATTAAAGCGCCACCTACTGACGGTCTCAAACATGGCAGCTTAGAGGGGTAGAATTCCATTTTAAGCATGGCGAGGGGTGAGATCGGCGGCTTTTTGAGGTACATTTATACATTTTCTCTCTCCGTGTGTTTCAGGGCGAATAACGTGTTCATCAGCGCCAACCGACTCATCCACCAGACCAACCTGATCCTCCAGACCTTCAAAACCAGCGCATAGGAGCCGCATCGTCCTCCTTCATTTTTAAAAGCATAACACAACCTTCATAGGATCGTGTAAAAAACTTTGGGGGTGTAATTTATGAATCTCTGGGCTAATCACTGGGATTTTCTTTCATCTCTAATTTGCCTTACGAGGCCAAAGTCTTGTTCTTTCCATTTTTTTTTTCTCTTTGTCCCCCCTCTTTCCCTCTCTCTTCTTTATCCTTTTGGAGTTTGGAGGAAAAGCCAGACTTTTCCAGGCGTCATGGGAGGAACATCTGATTTTCTCTCAGCACATACCGGACTCTTACTGATGCTCTGAGCTTGGCAGGACGAACATCGATGAGAGATTGTATATTTAATTAATGTTTGATAGCAGAAATGTTCAAATAAATATGATGAAGCTCTTATTCTATGCAGCGTCTCCGTTCACATTTTATCCCCACTAGCAGGTTCTGTTGTTTGGAAAACCATGAATATGCGATGGGCCAGGAGTACAGAAAGTTGTTAGAAGTTTTGCAAATGGAATTGAGGAGATGAAATGCTCAGTGCCTTGATGCCACTGGGATTCGACCTTCAGTCCCGTCTTTGGTTAACTACAGTACACTTGATATCCGACCACAAAATATTATTAATCAATAATAAGTGATTAATGCCCTGTACAGTCTTTACTCTGCTGAAGTCGCATCTTAGTCAATCAAGAGTCCCAGCAGTGCCTTCCAGACAGATTGGTACAAGCATAATTGGCTCTGTCCTGGAGAGAGGAGGATCTTTGGGGGTCGGGTCAGGGCCCTTGGTAAAGGTCATTTCCTCTTCTGTGATGCAGCATTAATGCCGAAAAGTACCCTGAGATTTTGGAGCAACATCAACTGCCTTCAAGACGACATCTTTATCAGGGACGTCCATGCATTTATCAACAAGACAATGCAAAACCACATGCTGCACACATTACAAAGGAGGGTCACAATATTACATGTATATTTATATATCAATTCCTGATATGGGGTTGTAGAAACAGTGGTCATAGTATTGTGATAGGACTATATAGATAGATGGATACATAGATTTCAATGTTGACAGTTGGCACCTTTCTTCATTTAGAACTTTGTGGAGTGTCTCTTTGCTCCTGAGACCTTTCCTCCCTACAGAATCCCTCCGGCTCCTTCAAATTCCACTCTCCAAGCTCGTGGAAGCTCCTCTTCAGCTCATCCTGTAGGTTTATGGCACTTCTATTGGTGGACTGGGATGGCCATGGCAAATTATGGATTCTGAAGTAAGTTAGTCTTTTGTTCTCAGCCCCCCAAATAGACGTGTTATTAATTTACATCGTCATCAGATTCTCTTTTCAACCGTCTCTCACTCTATCTGCACTGTAAGGACATTTGATGCACTAGGACCTGGGGGAGGCGCTGCTGCCCCATAACGTCCCTGAAATGGAGCAAAGACCTCAGTTAGTACTGTACTGCCACTTTCGGTTTATTTCTTTTTGCTGGGGTTTTGTTGATAGCTCTCGTCATTTTGGCTGGCAGTGGGCTTTGATTTGACGTATTTTCTTGTGTGTAAAGAAATAATGATCGTTATGATCATTGTCCTGCTGGAATATCCAGAAAAAGTCCAGGCAGTCAGGTTTTGATTTGCCATCTGCTGATACTTGGAGTCCATCATAACATATATCTGAACATGATGTTCAGGAACGTTGGAAGAAAGCATCTCCAGAACATCACAGATCCACCACCGTACGGTGCCACAGCCCATTTTCATGGTCAGCAGGGTGCCGGTACTGTGGGCGGGCACCGTGCGTTAATGTGACAGCACACAATGAACACAGACAGAACTGAACTTGTAGTTGAGGAAATCTTACACATGTACCCAGAGGATTTAACATTTTCCCACGACGAGCTCCCTATCTCTGCCATTTTTAATTCCCCATAAAAAGCTGCTGTATTGAAAGGGATATTAATTAAACGTCTGTGACCTGATTTAAAAGCCGCCTGCACGACTGGAGGCTCTGATCAGATCATTCTGTATCTCTGCCCATTAAATAATGTGCAGAAATCAGACACGATCCCCAAGGACTCCCAGCCGTGAGAAAGAGGATTTATCTCGGCTCTGCTCTCCTCCATTTACTTTCTTAGGCGTGATTGATCTAATTTTCTTCTAATGAATCGCATTTATTAAATGTAGCTTCGTGTTTTATCTCTGTGGTGAGGTTCTTGCGCTGTTGAGCTCACTAAATGGTCAGCAAAGCTTAGTATTTTTGTATGCTTACACGCCGACAATATGGCTAATGGTTCTTTAGTCAAGACCAAACTTTAGTAGTCAAGTCTGTGTCAAGACCAAAATAAATGATGTTATACATTATTCCATTATACATTTTGTAAAATATAACATTAAATAATATATAGCCTAAAATGATTATTAAAATTATTATTATATTATAGTTCTTAAATTAAACTAAGGCAATGTGAACAAAGGAAGCACATTGCCTTAGTTTGCATGATGCAAGATGATCATAATTATAGGTGGTGATTCTGTTTCCCTCTTCTCTCAAACTTAATCAGAATCAACCACATAACCAAAAAAGTCACCTGAATATAAACAAACACCCATCCACCAATTTGTCTGAAATGAATTGGATTCAGAACAAATCTGAATTTACGTCTGAATGACTGAAAGCTAGTAAGAGTGAATCCCTTGCGACACCTGCTGGCAGAAAAAGAGATTCTCCGTCTTTAAGGCAGAAAACAGTTGTTGGGGCTTCCCAAACTTTGCACAAAATTAAGTGTGGTGTAATCGGAGAAATTTCTACAGGGTGTGAATGGGCTTTAGTTGTTGTGTTTTCTCTCTCTGTGTGTGTGTGTTGTGTGTGTGTGTGTTGTTTGTGTGTTTGGGTGTGGTGTGTGTGTGTGGACTGTTTGAGAACAATGTTTTAAGCCTTAATGTCGAACGACTATGATGGAATCGAGGAATGTGGAAACTTAATCACCAGAAAGTGATGTGGATGTTTTACATGGGGGCTTACCTTTACCCCTCGAGACACGAGATTGGCTTGAGTGGACCCACCGACACGAAATTAAAGGGAGACAAACAGTTTGTTTAGTTTTTTTTGGAGAAATGTGTCTTAAGCTTATTCCTACAGACATTTTACGAAACATATGAGGACCAGGGCTTCCCAAAACGTTGCACAAAATTAAAGTTGTCTTTAATAGGTTCCAGGTTGAGGGATATTGCTTTGTGTTCTCTCTCTTGTGGGTGTGTGTGTGTGTGTGTGGGTGTGTGTGGTGTGTGTGTGTGTGTGTGTGTGTGTGGAGAACAATTGTTTTAAAGCCTCTTGCGACACTGCGAATCGAGGGAATGTGGAAACTGTAATAAAACTCTTCCCCTTAACACGGCCTTGGGGTGTGTGTGGTGTGTGTGTGTGTGTGTGTGTGTGTTGGGGGGAAAACAGTGCTCCAAGCCCTTCGATAAGCTTTTCTCTAGTGCCCAATCTGTGAACAGTGAAATGGCCTGGACGCATAAACACCTCGTCTTCGTCTCGATGCCCTGTTGCCTGGAGACACAAACCGCTTTAAAAGAGAGGATCATGAAAGAAAAGTGTGTGTGTGTGTGTGTGTGTGTGTGTGTGTGTGTGTGTGTGTGTGTGTGTGTGTGTGTGTGTGTGTGTGGGGATTTACCACCAGTAATGCCAGTATTGGTGGCTGTTCGCTCCTTTGAGGACTTTCTCTGCTGTCTGCTCTATATTTTTAAAAGAGCGCTTCAATCCAACACTTCAACTTTTTCTTGGAATAAAAGCCAGTCCTTCTGGAAGCTCTGAAGTCCTGAACCTGCTTCACTCAAAGGATGATGGGTAAGAGTCTTTTTCTACTCGTTTATCAATGCTGTATTTTCAGTTTTATTACTGTTTCATTATTTTTTGGAATGTCTCCATTCCTGGTGTTCCCTATTACACAAAAATAATGCTTCAAGTTAATTAGACAATGTGCATGCAAATTAAAAGTCATTACATCATTGAAGTGGTTGTTGACAACTACGTTTAGAAATTACTTTTCGCCCTGCTTGTTTTAATCATCTTTGTCACACAGGTAATAATGGAATCAAGTACAATTAGAACAGGTTTGTGTTATTTTAATCCATCAGTTGTCTAGAACAAAACTCCAGTGTAGCTAAATATTATCCAGCTCATTACATCCCCAAAAAGCACTGCCAGATCCCGCAGGAGAATTAAGCAAACCAGGTCTATGGAAACAAGCCCCAAAACAACAGCAACAACAACAAAAAACAAAAACGGGTCACTTAATCAGTTAAAATAATCCCAAATAAGCAGCTACACTTTAGAAACAAGCCCTAAAACCTGCAACCCACAACGACCAATATTTGTATGTGACTTTATAGAAAAAAAAAAGTCCCTTAGGCTATTGTTGAAGAATGCCAAGATATAAAAGTCAGAGATGATGAAACTGACAGTGTACACAACGTCAACAGCTTCAAATTCAATTTTTTCAACACTGCATGAAGCCGATGAATGGTGAAAAATAAGAAGAGATGTGGGTTGTGGTCGAAGTCCCGGCAAGCATTTAAAACTATTATTGCTTCTGTTAAAACCTACCAACTAACAAGCCATACAAATAAAAAGTAAAGTTCAGGGGGAAAAAGTGAAACTCTAAGAACATCGAATCTAAGTCAGCACAGTGCAGAGAATGATCTTAAAACGTCTCAAATGCTTTGGAAAAGAAATGGCTTTCATGATAGACTTCAGTGACTCTGTAAGAGGGGCTTGGCTTTATAAAAAGTGGAAGACCATCCCAAAGTTGGCACCGCTACAGAAAAATGCCCGATTACTCTTGAACTTCAGCCAGGAACGAAGAACAGGCTTTGTAGAGCGGAGAGTTTGACAGGTGGAGTGAAAACAGAGAAGGTCAGAGCCAATCCATGTAAGACCTTAAACACAAATAATCAGACCTTAAATTCAAGCCCATGCTTCACTGGAAATGAGAATAGGGGTCCAGTAATACACCTTCTTTTCTTAGTACCTGTCAAAAGGTGCGGGCGTAAGAGGATCGGCTGACTGACACCCAAATCAAGTGAATAGTCGACACATGAAGCGATGAATGCATGACAATTACCAGATCCTTTGAGGGACAAAATACATTTAAGGTTCACAATGTTCCTGAGATTGTTTCAACATTGTTTATCCGCTTCTCAAAAGTTTAAAGCGGAATCAAAATAGATGCCCTGATTTGTATCTGTTTTATCCTAAGTTATTTGGCATCCAACAGTTTCTGCCTCTCAAAACAATTTAAGAGACGCACCAGTGAGTAGAGAAAAGATAACACAAAATGTTCATCTCTTCTCAGTCTGTCAGGGGGCAATTGAGTAAATGTTTATAAATAAACCAGTTTGGATAATATCCATGCAAAATTGATTTTGGTTTTAATGAAGTACAAAATCTGAGATTGACATTTTTGGGTCCTGTATGGTCATTGTAGCATTTCTTAACATCAACTCTAGTGGTGGGCTTAGACTTTTGCACAGTATTGTATGTAAGGTTTAATCTAGTTAAAGGAAATAACAAAACAAATCCAGCCTTTGTTTGTTGTTGTGTATTTTATTGAATATTGACTTTAGATTTTGTTTTTTATAGAACATGCAGTAGTTATTGAACAGTTTAATGTAATATCTAACTTAAGAAACACTACAGCCTTACGGGATGGTCTGAATAGTTCAGGTCAGATGTTTTGCTGACCAGCGTTTTGTTTCTTTTCCAAAAGTTTGTGCAAATGTTTTGTACATTTTTTCGTTGATCCAATAGGATTGAATATATTTTGTTCTTTAATGTCACGTGAAACTTGGAAGGTGGAAGCCCCTGGTGAGGTGGAACAAAGACATAGATGAGACAGATGGTACTGGAACTCAAGATGGAAACCCACCAACAGGGAACCAGTACCTTAGAAAGAGACATGCACCGGTACCTCCTGTCTGGAACAAGGAAGGAAAGAACTTTTAAGCGAGTTTATAAATAAACCCAGCTGAAATGAGCAGACGTCACCTCACCAGAGGTGGGATATGAGACAGGGTTGGTAGAGAACTGGTTCCCAGTGCTGAGCCTTTCGGTTCCTCAGGTTGCAGAACCATCCGTCCCTCATCCGTGTCTGTGTTCCGCCCTCACCAGGAGCTTCCACCTTCTGAGTTTCTCGAGGTCTAGCGGGCTGTGTCTGTTAGATGCTCCAATAAAAGTGTGCCATTAGAGTGTGTGACTTATTTCATTTAGAAAGTCATCAAAATGCGTAATTAGACCATGCAAACGTAAAGCGTAAATGCTTATTTTCATTAATCAATGAAAGCCGCAGGACTAAGGGCTCACAGTGAGAGAATTAGAAATGAGTTGAAAGGGGAAACGAATCATTTCTTTACCATACTTGTGGTTTTTAATCACCTCAGCAGTCTGCGTGTTTTACCAGATCCATTTTGTTTTGTGAAATGGAATAAAGTGAATAAATAATCAGGTATTCTTGAGCAGGCAGCTGATATTTGATTAGAGGGCAAATTTGTGCTTTGATTCTTTTCTTGCGGTTTGTTGGTGTTTAATCCCGGGTCCGTGGTGACAGGAGTTACGGACTGAACGTTTCTGTAATCCTATACGCCGCTGCTTAATCCTGTTCCACATTGTCTGCACTTGCACCTGATTGTGGTCCAGTAACAGGCCTTCACAATGTCAGACGAGGTGTGTTGGTGCACGTTAATGCGTCTTGATATATTATTCTGTCTCGATGGCAAGCTTGCTTCTGGAATGCTCTTCTACACAATCACAGACTCTCTGACCCACAAACAGGTGCTGCACATTAATAATGCACAGATGAAATAAGCAGCCAAAGCACCCATACTGGATTGTCTGAACTTTGCCACCTTCATTTCCAGAGAGGCCGGGCCTTTGCGTCTCCTAGCTGCTGATTGGCAGGTGTAACCATGGCGATGGAGAGGGAGCGGAGATGCTCGAGAGGTCGACTGAGCACAGAACTTTTTTTTTTTTTTTTTTTTTATCAGGATGCATCGTCTGTTTCAGGTGGGTTCAGAGAGCACTGCGGAGAGGCCGGGCGCCAATACTTTCTCTCAATTTCAATATATAGTATTGTTTAATGCTAGTCCTGTTTCTCAGCCTCGGTTTAGGTGGAACCGTGTTCCGAACATGTATATAGAAAGTTAGATTTGTGTCCCATACATTTTTTTTACTTTCATTTAACTAAAAATATGATTTGTTTAAGTAAGGCTGTGATGGAGCTCCCATGGTCTGCATCATGTGACCCAGCCCCCCATCCCTGGAGGTGCCCCAACCTAGGGTGGCCCCATGGCAAGGTGGGATCTGGCCTTACCTCACAAAAGGCTATTGACCAAAATGTTCTGGGTTCAAATCCCACCTCTGCCAAGCTGCCACTTTTGGGTGCTTGAGTACGGCCCATAACCCATTATTGCTTGGATTATGAAGATTGTATCACTTGTGAGTCACTCTGCATAAGGACATCTGCTAAATAACTAAATGAAATGTATTTGAACTGAATTTGCTGGCTCTTGCCGTTGGGATTCCTCGACTCGAATGTGGGCTCTGGCGAGGTGAGGGATGTTCGTTACGCTGCGTCTCCAGGTCTGGCACGTTGGATAGACCAAGACGGCTTAGTACCCGATGGACCAAAAGAAGTGTCCAATGCAATAATAGAGGCCAGGGGTGCCTGAGAAGCTCCTGGAGGACAGAGGGAGCATCGGTCGATCCAAAGTTAGAGCCCATTTGGGGTCACAAAACCCAGGGGTGCCCCATCACAAAGGCATTTATACTTTTGAATCATGCTTTTAAATAATAAAGACACTAAGCATAAGCTCACTGGACAAAATGAGTCACTGTGCACGTTTAAGGTGGTAGTAACTTCATTTTCCTGCAGATGGCGCTGCACGAGGACGATGGGGCTATAAATAAATGTAGGGTGTGTAACAGGATTCATAGATTGAGGAGAGGTGGTACAGTGCAGTGAATAGCTCGGTGGATGGGTGGAAAACAGATGTTAATGATTGGCAGAAAGCAGTGATTGTATTTGGGTGTGCCAAAGGCTGTAGTGTGAAGGAAGTAGCTGAGTTTGCAGGGGTATCTGAAGGCTGTAGTGTCACTTTGAGAATTTCCTGGGGGTAGGTTCCCTAGTCTCAGTGCTCCTCGGGCTGTGACCAGACCAAGGGTGCCCCCGCAATACACTGGTTTAATAGATTGACTGGAAAACTATTGACAACCCTAAAATGTTGTTGGCTGTATATCAGTTTCTACAGCTGGATCCATTTCTTTTTTCTCACAGACGTCTGATGGCACACCAGTGCGCATGGCGCGGGCGGAGTTTGTTGACCTGTTCTGCTCTGTGATTGGCTGCGGTTCTTGTGAAGAGTACGAACGTTTGTTCGACAGTGTCGACGTCTCCAGGGAAGGCTGGGTGGACTGGGATCGTGTTGCGTCATACCTTCTACTGGGGCTTTCGGAAAAAGAAGAGCACGCCATGATGACCGCAGTGCCACGCTGGCGCATGCCACGTCCTCTCCCCACTCCGCACCGAGAGCCAATCCAGAGCCTTGTACGACTGGGCGGCGGGCGTTACCTGAGCGTGAGTAAAGAGGGCACGATGGGCGTGTGGGCGGAGAATCTGACCCTGCTGAAGAACCACCGGCTCTGCAATGACTCCATCAAACCCAAAGATCTCTGGGTAACAGGAATGGTGGTGCTGCCCAATGTGCACAAGGTACAGAGATTAATACTTGAGTAAATAAAAAAATAATAATTTGATTCAAATAATATATATATATATATATATATTTTTCATCCACTTGTTTATCTGACTGGGGTAATGCTCATTAATCAACTGACGAATTACTGTAAATGAGCCAGATTTAGGGTGGCACAGTGGTGCAGTGGTTACCGGATAACAAGATGCATTTATAAACAACATAACGGGTATAAACAAAGTCATCGGAAGTCTTTTGACTGGTCGGTGTCGTGTGCAGACATGATTGACTGTGTCTGAGGGAGAGAAGGTCGATGGGTGATTGTCCTTTGGACAGTTGGATTGCAGACTGCTGGAAACGGAGACACAGGAGAGTTAGGAAGCATTGACTGAAATGATTGAACTGACTTTCATTGTTTTCGTAATCTGTTCGTGTGACCTAAAAAAGTTCGTTATGTGCATTAGTGCTTTGGCTAAACAAAGACGCTTCTATGCTGAAATCCATAAAAACCTAAACTTTTGAAAAGCCATGTACACATACATACTGCTAAGTTATAGTAATAGGCTTAAATAATTCAGTAGGATAATTCTAAGTTGAAGGTGTCTGCTTTTTTAGCAATGCAGCTCAGGCTGAGTGGAAATATCATCTGCAGAGGCTGCTAATCTGTGCAGTCATGTTCTTATTAATAAGGCATCTACTTTAAAAGATGCAGTGCTTTTTCCTCTTCATGTATGTATAATCCTGCTCTCTGTGCACCGGGCAAATAAATCATGAGAAACCTGATCTGCTTAGAAATCAATCAGCTTATTAACTCTACATAGTAATTCTTAATCTTTCTTTTATTATTCAGCTCTGATACATTTACTTTCACCTGAGGCCTGCATGAATAACACAAGCCAGTTCTGGTTTTACATTTTTATTTACATAATTTGTCATTTCAAATTCTTGTTTATTATGTTGTGTTTTTTATTTGTTTAAGTGTTTATTTCTTTATTCATTTCAGCACTTTAAAATTGTTGATTCTCATTACATGTAATAATATAATAAATATATTTCATATTCAGTCTAGGTTCAGTTATGTTTTGCTTTTCATTACTTTCTCTTGAATTTGGTTATAGATGTTGTTTAAGATGTTTTATTTTAATTAATATAATAATAATCTTATTTTTGGATTTTATTTATAATTTATTATTATTGTATATTTCATAATTGACATTTTCAGAACTAGTTTTAGTTATTATTTAGTTTTTGTCTTTTTTTTTTTTTTTTTTTTTGCAGATCGCTGTTTCATTCACCAGTAAAGAGATCTGCTTTTACGATCTGCTCTCGAAGCAAGAGTTCAGCTGTCAGTATAAAGTCCACAGCCTGCGCCACACCCCCGTCTGCCTACATTATTGGTACAGTCCTGACAGACCTGAACTTGCTGTGCTCAGTTTTGGAGACGTAGCAGGACAGGTGAGGTGTGAGAATGTCTGTCCATTAAAAGTCATTCCTTGTGTTTTCTCACATCCACCCCTGATCTCACCTGTAGTCCCCTGATCTCACCTGTAGTCCCCTGATCTCACCTGTAGTCCCCTGATCTCACCTCCACCCTGTGCACTGACTAGTGTAGTGTGAGATCACGTTGTATCTGCTCACACAATCCATACACCTGTACACACCTGTCCTAATTTAAACACGCCTGTACTAACTTGTACGTCTATTAACCTTACCAGTTGTCTTACCAGTCAGCAGCTATTTACACACCTGTACAGTACATACCTCTTTTCTCCTTTAGTCATATGCCCACAGCTGTACTCATGAGCACTGCCATTCACACCTGTCCTTACCTGTCCACTTCTGTTTACTCACCTGTACACACATCTACATAGGATTTATAGCACTGAGACTGAATGCAGTGAGAGATGTTGTATGTTGTATCTACTCACACACCTACCCTAATCTATGCATTGGTAAGCCCCTGCACGTGTTTCCTATCCTGTCCTAACCATGTATGCACTCACCTGTACTGACATCCAAACCTGTACTTACCTGTTCACATCTATTGACTCGCCTGTAAACGTGGTTACAGAGTGTGCATTAAGTCTAAGGTGTGTGTACTGTTTGCGTGTGTTTCAGGTTAACGCGGTGTGTTTTAGATCAGCGCTGATCTGTCTGTTCGAGAGGCCGACTTCAGGTGTGGAAGAAAATGGCGTCATCAGCATCAGCTGGAGGGAACTAGAGCAGGACCGCCATCGCTGCTGTTACACCCTGAAGCACAGCGCTCACAGAACCCACTGGGTCAGGAACGGTGAGGTCTAATCAATCTTCAAACACACCTGTCCTAGTGTATACACACCTGTACACACCTGTCCTAATAATTTATATACACATCTGTATGTATCTGTCCTAGTATATACACACCTGTCCTAATGTTTACACACCTGTATGTATCTGTCCTAGTATATACACACCTGTACACACCTGTCCTAATAAATACACATTGTAGGCTACTGGAGTTGGGGTTAAGTGTAGGTGTAGCATTAATGAGCTACAGTAATTATTATGTCAATGGAAAGTCCCCATAACTCATGTTTACCAAGCCTGTGTGTGTGTGAATTGAAGGCTGAAGTAAACAAGAATAACCAACACAACAGAACAGAAGCAGCATGAAAAAGACTCGCTAATTGAAATTTGCTGCGTGGTTCATTTCCTCTGCTGAAGGCGAGACCGTTTTGAAGTGTGTGTAGGATTAGATGACTCTTTGTGTGTGTGTGTGTGTGTGAGGTGTGTGTGAGAGAGAGGAACTAATTTGACACACTAATTTGGGGGCTTGTTGGCTTTGGGCCTGGCGCTAAGGTGGCTAACAGCATCTGTCTCTTACCCATAGTTGCATCTCGAGTACGCAGGAGTTCTGTGGGCCTTTGTTCTTGTTGCACACTTTCTTTCAAATGTACCCTTGTACACAAAAGATAAGACAGATGCCAGGGGTCAGAACACACACGCACATCACACACAACACACACACACACCACACACCACAACACACACCACACCAACACACACAACAAACTGAGGAATAGGTCATTATCATAATCAGTATTTGATTAAAAAGCGCTTTATTATGCAGTGGGTGCACCAGGTAGTGTTTGGTGCTGTACAGCTCTAGGGGCTCAGGCTCATGACTCACATCCAGCTACTGACAGAGGATAGATGGTGGAGTTTGGTATGTTCTCCCCCCCACGCTTATCCAGGTCCCCTCTGAATACTAATGAAGAATGAATGATGTTGAACATATTACCCACTATAGGTATTAGTTTGTATACAACTCTTTCAATGTTACAGAGGGAGTTGAGTGTGTGTGTGTGTGTGGGGTCATGTATATGTTACATTGTGTGGACCAAATAACCAGGGATAGAAAGCACTGCCAGTGTACATGGCTTTCAATTTACAAAAACAGCGCCTTTCTTTTTGAAAATCCAAAAGACTTAAGGTAGGCTCGGGCTCGGTTGTAGATGTGGGCTTTCATTAGCTCCATAGGGTCATTATGTTCAGGTGGGAAGTCCCCACCCAAGAAGTGTGAGACCAGCGCATGTGTGTTTTGGGTGTGTATTTGTTTGGATCTGTTTTTTAATCTGTTCTATCCCTCAGTGTTTCTTTTGAAGCAGCCTTTGTGTGTTGTGTTCGAGCCTCTGGTTTTGCCCCCCCTTTCTTTCCTGCAGCGATCTTGGGCGACTGTGTGCCTGGCTGGTGTTTGATGGTTGTTTTGTGTGTTTTTTGGGTTGTTAGTGCGTTTCCTCGGCCCCCCTGGAAGCGCTGGTGTCCTGCAGCCTTCCTCGCAGAACAGCAATGGTGCTGGCATGGAGAGAGACGGAGACGCGCCCCCTCAGAATAACTAACGCCCTTCCACGGGAGAAGGGAAAATTATGGATCTGGACTTATCATCATAGGACTGAACCACTGATCGGTGTTATGCAATCTCGTCTTTGTCTTCTCGGGTTAGCAGCGATAAAAAGAGAAAAGGTGCTGTTTCTGTTTTTGTAAGGGGTGGGGACAAGCAAGAAACAATAACTGCGTCTTTGCAACGCAGCAACACCGGAGTAAAGCCTGTTCACACCGAGTTTGCCCTACGTTTCCTGTCTAAACTCTCGGAAAGATCCCTGTCCCTGCTTTGCTTTCTTTAAATTCTCTTATCTTAATGTGTCACGGAAATAAATTTCACCATGTCTTTTTTCACATCGTCAACTCTAAAAAACAAAGAACACAACTGAGATGAGTGCATGAAGCTCTAGTTTGTGTTTTTTATGGAGCATGAACAGATTAAAAGGCACTTAGATAAATTAATCAGAAACTTCCATCCAGTCCCTGTGAGCTTTATATCACCATCATTCTCCAGCCTTTCTTTCGTTCTATCCACCAGATCTTTTTCGTTTAATATCCATGTTTTAGGGCAGCCTTTTGCCGTCTTATAAGTTCTTGATGAGCTGTTTCTGCCCGGCAACCGAGCTCTGATTGGTCCAGCCTGATTTTAATGCAGAATTAGAACAGGCCCTCTGAATTTACAGTTTTATGCACGTCACAAAGGCCTTTGAGAATTGGAGGACCCAATAATGCAAAAAAAAAATGGTTCCTGAAGGATTTGAATAATAATCCTATTATTAAGTTCTTGATGAGTTTTGTTTTTGTTCTGCCCGGCAACCGAGCTCTGATTGGGTCAGCCTGGTATTTCTATGCAAGAAATTAGAAAACAGGCTCTGATCTGGGTTGCGTCAGGAAGGCATTCCGGCTGTGTGTAAAACATTTGCCCCCAAATAAAGTATGCGAGTTCCATAATAATTTCACCATACCGGATCGGTCGCGGCCAGGGTTAACAACGACCGCCACTGGTACTGGGAGCAAACGGGTACCAGCGGGAAATTGGGACTACTGTTTGCCGAAGACGAAGAGGAGGGAAGCGTTGTGAGGAGGACAGAGAGAAATCAGGAGGGGGGCCAGAATATAGCACTGAGGGTAGCAACCCTAATGTAGGGACGATGACAGGGAAAGGCAGGGAGCTGGCTTGATATGATGCAGAGGAGAAAGGTCGATGTTTTGTGTGTGCAGGAGGGAAGACAAGTGGAAGGGTAGCAAGGCTCGGTTGCATGGTGCAGGGTTTAAACTGTTCTACCATGGTGTGGATAGGAAGAGAAATGGAGTTGGTTGTGGCCTGAAGGAGGACTATGTAAAGAATGTCGTTTGAGGTGAAAAGGGTTGTCAGATAGGATAATATGTTTTAAAGCTGGAAATTGAGGGTGTAAGTGGTGAATGTTGTTAGTGGCTATGCAAACCACAAGTTGGCTGTGAATTAGAGGAGAAAAGAGAGGATTCTGGGGGAGTTAGATGAAGTGGTTGAGAG
This sequence comes from Ancistrus triradiatus, assembly GCA_025084515.1. Lineage (NCBI taxonomy): Eukaryota > Metazoa > Chordata > Actinopteri > Siluriformes > Loricariidae > Ancistrus > Ancistrus triradiatus. The sequence continues at coordinate 124,120 of JAJAGP010001357.1, forward strand.
CATTTCCCAGGAGGAGGAGACTGGTGATTGGTGCAGATTTCAATGGTCATGTTGGTGAAGTTAATAAAGGAGATGAGGAAGTCGAGTGCTGGGCAAGGTTGTTGTTAAGGATAGGAAACCTAGAAGGACCAGATGGTGGTGGATTTGCAAAGAGATGGGAAATGGCTGTGTTTTAACACATATTTCCAAAAGAAAGGAGGAGCATAGGGTGACTTATAAGAGTGGAGGGAGGAGCACACAGGTAAGACTACCATCCTATGTAGAAGAGGTTGCTTAAAAGAGATTGGTGATTTGTAAGGTAGTGGCCAGGGGAGAGTGTAGCTAGGCCAGCATCGGATGGTGGTGTGCAGGATGGCTCTGGTGGTGAGGAAGAGGAAAGGACAAAAGGCAGGGCCGAGCAGATGGACCAAATTGGTGGAAAGTTGAGAAAGGAAGAATGTTGTAAGGAGTTCAGAGAGGGAGCTGAGAAAGGCTTTGGGTGATAGGAAAGAGCTCCCAGCCGACGGGTAGTAGCCGCAACAGTAATTAGACAAGACCCGGTAGAAAGGTACTGGGTGTGTCTTCTGGACAGGCAAAGGCTGAAAGGAAACCCTGGGTGTGGCACGATGAGTGCAGGAGGTTATTCAGAGAAAAGAGGTCATCAAGGAAGCAATGGGACAGGACAGGGACCAGGACTAAAGAGAGTAGGACAGGAGTTACAAGGAGATTGCGGCAAAGGGCAAAAGATGGAGGTAGCAAAGGCCAACAGAAGGCCTACGATGAGTTAGATGAAAGGTTAGACAGTAGGGAAGGAGAGAAGGAGTTGTATATGCTGGCGAGGACAGAGGAGAGATAGAGCTTGGAAAGGATGCATTGCAGCAGGTCAGGGTGATCAAGGATAGAATGGAAATGTACTGACAGGTGAGGAGAGGGTGAGGGAAGAATGGAAGGAATATTTTTGAGAGTTGATTGAATGTAGAAAATGAAGGGAAAGAAGGCTGGATGGCGTAAAAATGGTGTGGTTGGAACAGGATGTAGCAATAGATTAGCATGGGACGGAAGTGAGGAAAGCTTTGAAAAGGATGAAGAACAGAAAGGCAGTGGGGACCTGATGACATACCGGTTTGAGGTATGGAAAAGTCTAGGAGAGCTTGGGAGTGGTGTTTTTGACAGATTATTCCCAATTGGAATTCTGGTGAATTCGTGAATGAGAGCATGCGGGAGGAATGGAGGAAAAGTTTACTTTGTACCGATTTTTAGCAGAAGGGTGATGTTACAGAAGTTGTGGCTCTTACAGGGGCATAAAGTTGATGAGCCACACATGAAGATTTGGGAGGAGAGGTTGTGGAAGCTAGGCTCAGACAGGAGGTGACCAGTGTGTGTGAACAACAGTATGGTTTCGTGCCAAGGAAAGAAAGAGGCACCATGGATGCGATTTTTGTTTTTGCTTTGAGACTGCTGATGGAGAAGTATAGAGATGGTCAGAAAGAGCTACACTGTGTCTTTGTGGATTTGGAGAGAAAGCTTATCCACAGGGTGCCAAGGGAAGGAACTGTGGTGGTGTAATGAGGAAGTCTCAGAGTGGCTGAAAAAGTAGTTAGATTAGTGCAGGCATTGTATGACAACAGCGTGACAAGCGGTGTGAGATGTGCTGTAGGAGTGACAGGATAGCTTCAAGGTAGAGGTGGGACTGCATCAAGGATCGGCCTGAGTCCCTTCTTATTTGCTCTGGTGATGGACGGGACTAACAGGATGAGGTCAGACAGGAATCGCCGTGGACTATGATGTTTGCAGACGACATACATTGTGATCTGTAGTGAGAACAGGGGGGAACAGGTAGAAGAGAAAAAAACTTGAGGAGTGGAGGAGGGTATAATCTGGGAAAGGAGAGGAATGAAAGTCAACTGTAGTAAGACAGAATATATGTGTGTAAATGAAAGGGAGGGGCAGGTGGAAACAGTCAGGCTACAGGGATCCATGGTCACAAAGGTCAGGAGTTCAGGTACTTGGGATCAACTGTCCAAGGAAATGGGGAGTGTGGAAAGGAGGGTAAAGAAGAGAGTTACAGGAAGGATGGAGTGGGTGGAGAAGAGTGTCAGGAGTGCTGGGTCGCAGCAAACTGAAAGGAAAGATTTTATAAGAGAGTAGTGAGACCAGCCTTGTTGTAGTGGGTTACAGACAGTGGGCACTGGACAAAGAGACAGGAAAGCAGAGCTGGAGGTGGCAGAACTTAAGATGTTGAGGGTTTTTCTTTAGGAGTGTCTAGGGTGGACAGGATTAGGAATGAGATCATCAGAGGGACAGCACAGGTTGGAAATTGGAGACAAAATTCGAGAAGGGAAGACTGAGATGGTTTGGACATGTGCAGAGGAGGAAATAGTGGAATATATTGGTAGGAGGATGTTGGAGAGTGGAGCTGCCAGGCAAGAGACGGAGAGGAAAAAGGAACCAAGAGGAGTTTATTTGGGTTGTGGTGAATGAAGATATGCAGGGAGTTGGGGTGAGAGTAGAGGACGTGGAGGACAGGGTGAGGTGGAAACGTTTAACTCGCTGTGGCGACCCCTGATAAAGGGAGAAGCCGAAAGAAGAAGAAGAAGAATGTTAGACACCGGGGCAGATAACAAATACTGTTTTTCAGAGATCTAAGCAGTATTTATAAAGTTTCATCACTGTGCAGGACACTTTGCTTAATAATAAAATGTTTCTTAGAGTTAATTATATTTGGTGGATTGACGCAAAAATGTTAATATCTCATTGATCTGGATTAATATCAGTACCCATAACGGAGACCTGTTTGAGAATGCAGTAAAATTTTAAAGCTTCTATTTCTCATCTTCTAGCCACTGCTGGTGTGAATAACCAGGTGTGTCTGTGGAACCCGTACCTGGTCTCCAAACCTGTGGGAATCCTCCGAGGTCATGTGACCAGCGTGGTTGCAGTGCAGTTCATGCAGAGAAAAAGACAGCTTATCAGCTTCTCTAAAGACATGGTGAGGAGGAAGAGTAGTGGCTGGGTCATGAAGAGGAAAACCATCTCAAATAAAACCAGCATCGTAGATCAACGTGGCTGCGAATAGAAATACACACAAACTAAAGTTTTGTAGGAGTGTTAGTGATTGTAGTGGTAGAAGTGCAACAACAAATCAGAAAAAGTAGGGACGGTATGGAAAATGCCAACTTAAAATATATGCAGTGTTTCCTACATTTACTTTGACTTTTATTTCATTGCAGCCAGTATGAACCCTAGATATTTCATGTTTTTTCTGGTCAACTTCATTTCATGTGTTAATACACATCCATTCCTGCAATTCAGGTCTGCAACACATTCCAAAAAAGAGAGACATGGGGCGATTTAGGGATGGTAATGAATTAAAAACAGAAATAATGATGTGATTTCAAACAGGTGATTATAATCATGATTTGGTACAAAAGCAGCATCCATGAGAGTCTTTGAGGAGTAAAGATGGGCAGAGGATCTCCAGTTTATCACCAAATGTAAAGAAAATTATTGAAATGTTTAAAAACAATGTTCCTCAAAGAAAGACTGGAAGGGATTTCCATATTTCTCCCTCTACAGTGCATAATATCATTAAACCATTCAGAATCTGGAGAAATTTCAGTATAAAGGGTAAGAGCACAAGCCTAAACTGAAGAGGGGTGATCTCCACTCCCTCAGACGGCACTGCATCAAGAACCGTCATTCATCAATAGCTGATAGAACCACATGGACAATACAGAGTTACATTCACAAATGCCGCTTAAAATGTTACTTTGCTAAAAAGAAGCCTTATGTAATAACCATGTCCAGAAGGGGCGTCGGCTTCTCTGGGCTCGGAGGCACCTGGGATGGACCATCACACAGTGGGAACGGGGATTGTGCTCAGACCCATCAGTATCACAGATCTCTAATATTTCGGCATTAATGCAGAAAAGTACAAATAGATTTTAGAGCAACAGAAGCTGCCTTCAAGACGACATCTTTTCCAGGGACGTCCATGCATTTTTCAACAAGACAAAACAAAACCACATGCTGCTCACATTACAAAGGCATGGCTATGAAAGAAGAGGGTATGGGTACTTGGACTGGCCCGCCCTGCACCCTGTTCTGTCCACAGCTTAAGACGTGTTTGCAGGAAGAATGGAATAAAATTACATCTGAAACACTAAATCACTTGGTGTCCTCTATGAAAACAAGTGTTTTAAGTGTGGTGGACAGGAATGCTGTAGCGTCCCAACTTTTTTTGGAACGTGTTGCAGGCCTGAAATGCAGGAATGGATGTTTATTAACAAACGACATGAAGTTGACCAGAATAAAACAAGAAAATAAAAGTCAAAGGAGATGTAGGAAACACTGTGTGCTTTTTATATGCATTTTCCAGACTGTTCCAGCTTTTCTGATTTGGGGTTGTAGCTGAACGTTAGTGGTGGTGGTGTTAGCACTAGGGCAATTGTAGTAGGAGTGGTAATATTTTTGAAAATAGTAGCTAGACAAAAACTCTTGTTATTACTGATATTTGTTCGTCTCCAGGTGTTACGGGTGTGGGACGTCTCCACCCAGCTGTGTATCCAGCGTGTAGCCGGACTCTTTCCCAAATCTCGGGAGTGTAAGACGCTCCTGTTCTTCCACGAGGAGTGCCGGCGCCTCTTCCTGACCTTCAACAGCGCCCTGTTCTTCCTCGAGCTAATGAAAGAAGAGCGGAGGAGAGCGACCAGTCACCTGAGCGCCATCAGCTGTGTCCTCTACAACTCCCTCTTCGGACAGGTGGGGGCGCTGTGACGCCCACATGCATATATCAGTAACCTGAAGCTGATGTGATATCTCTCCGCTCTCAGGTCATCAGCGGCGATGTAACCTCCAGAGTCACGTTTTGGCTCATTGACACCGGACAGAGAGTCAAGCATTTTCCTCGTTGCCATGGCGACTCCAGGATTACCACCATGGCGTTGGATGAGAATCAGACCCGGCTGTTCACTGCCGGCTCAGACGGAACGGTTAAGGTCAAAATATACAGTATTATGTCTAAATCTACATCTAGATTATGCTACAAAATGCTGAACAAATGAGGAAAAGAACTACATTTCCCATATGCCCCTAATGTGAATGATGGCTTTTAAACATGTACAGTGTGGTATATAATTTAGATCTGTTTGTTCTTTCAGTTACAGTCCTTAGTACCCATTAAGATCTGTTTCTGTAGTAATAGTGCTGTCTCTAATTGGTGGGTTGTGCTTCAGGATTGTGGGTGATGTAGTGCTCTGTGTGCATCAAACAGGTGTGGGATTTAAATGGTCACTGTCACCACACGCTGAATGCAGGTGGAAATCACACAGAAGTGGAGATCACACAGATACTCCTGCTCAAGAGAACCGTGCTACTGCTCGGCTGGGACAGGTGAGAGAAAACACAAGAGAGCATGAGAACGAGACAGAGATCTGATTCTTAACCAATACTATGTGTCGTGGAAACTTTATGGTCAAGCTGAACGGCTTTCTTGAGTCTGAAGAATGAAACTGGAAGAATGAAACTTACAACTGAAGTTCTGATCCAGCTCTATGGTTAACCCACCCACTGTAAGGCTGGAAACCCAACACACAACCCACAAAAATGGCTCACAAATCAGTGAATCATTCAGTCAAGACTGTGATTCAGTTCTCTCTTATTCAGTGAGTCAGTGTTTGAATCAGTGAGTCATTCTGTCAAGACTATGATTCAGTCCTCTCTTATTCAGTGAGTCAGTGTTTGAATCAGTGAATCATTCAGTCAAGACTGTAATTCAGTCTTATCTTATTCAGTGAGTCAGTGTTTGAATCAGTGAATCATTCAGTCAACACTGTAATTCAGTCTTATCTTATTCAGTGAGTCAGTGTTTGAATCAATGAATCATTCAGTTAACACTGTGATTCAGTCTTATCTTATTCAGTGAATCAGTGTTTGAATCAATGAGTCATTCAGTCAAAACTGTAATTCAGTCATCTCTTATTCAGTGAGTCAGTGTTTGAATCAGGGAATCATTCAGTCAACACTGTGATTCAGTCCTATCTTATTCAGTGAGTCAGTGTTTGAATCAGGGAATCATTCAGTCAAGACTGTGATTCAGTCCTCTCTTATTCAGTGAGCAGAGTTTGAATCAGGAATCATTCTCAAGACTGTAATTCAGTCTTAATCCTTATTCAGTGATCAGTGTTTGAATCAGTGAATCATCAGTCAAGACTGTAATTCAGTCCTTATCTTTTCAGTTGAGCATGTTTGAATCAAGGGAATCATTCAGTCAAAACTGTGATTCAGTCCTCTCCTTATTCAGTGAAGTCAGTGGTTTGAATCAGTGAATCCATTCAGTCCCCAAGACTGTAATTCAGTCTTATCTATTCATGAGTCATGTGTTTGAATCAGTGAATCATTCAGTCAAGACTGTGATTCAGTCTTATCTTATTCAGTGAGTCAGTGTTTGAATCAGTGAATCATTCAGTCAAGACTGTGATTCAGTCTTATCTTATTCAGTGAATCAGTGTTTGAATCAATGAGTCATTCTGTCAATACTGTGATTCAGTCCTCTCTTATTGAGTGAGTCAGTGTTTGAATCAGGGAATCATTCTGTCAAGACTATGATTCAGTCCTCTCTTATTGAGTGAGTCAGTGTTTGAATCAGGGAATCATTCAGTCAAGACTGTGATTCAGTCCTATCTTATTCAGTGAATCAGTGTTTGAATCAGGGAATCATTCAGTCAAGACTGTAATTCAGTCTTATCTTATTCAGTGAGTCAGTGTTTGAATCAGTGAGTCATTCTGTCAAGACTATGATTCAATCCTCTCTTATTCAGTGAGTCAGTGTTTGAATCAGTGAATCATTCAGTCAAGACTGCGATTCAGTCCTCTCTTATTGAGTGAGTCAGTGTTTGAATCAGGGAATCATTCTGTCAAAACTGTGATTCAGTCCTCTCTTATTGAGTGAGTCAGTGTTTGAATCAGGGAATCATTCAGTCAAGACTGTGATTCAGTCCTGTCTTATTCAGTGATTCAGTGTTTGAATCAGTGAGTCATTTAAATTTCTTGTTGTCTGCTGTCTCTCTCTCTCTCTCTCTCTCTCTCTCTCTCTCTCTCTCTCTCTCTCTCTCTCTCTGTAGGATGATCGGTGTATTCAGGAGGAATTCGTTCTCTCAGTACTCTGTTCAGCAGTCAGAGTGGAGGGGCGGAGCTCAGCATCATGATGATGTTTTATCTGCTGCTTTTCATCCTCCCCAAACTTTAGCAACCGGTACCAACGTCCCTCATCCTTTTATCCTGCTGTCATTTTATCCTTTATCTGTCCTTTTATTTTCTTTCACCTCACTGTCTTTTCGAACTGTTTGTTCACTCATCCTTTTATCCCTCTGTTCTTTCACCCTTGCTCCTCTCATTTAACTGTCCTCTCATCCTTCTGTCCTTTTTAGCCTCTGTCATTTCATCTGTTAGCCTTCTGCCCTTTCATCAACTTGACCGCTGTCCTCCTTTCTATTTCTTTGTCAATCCAACTTATTTACAAAAACCTGCAGGGCTTTACCTACATAAGACATTCGGCATTGTCCCTGACCAGCCACTTTATTGCTCATATCACATGGCAGCAACTCATTAGACATGTGACATGATCAAGACGAACAATGATCTGAGGTCTTTCAGAAACTGCTGATCTGATTGTCACACACAGCGCCACCTCTAGGCTTTACGAGAATGATCCAAAAGAGAACTATCCATGAGGCAGGTCTCTGGTGAAAAAGCTTGTGTGGCCGAGGTCAGAGGGAATGGCAGACTGTCAAGCTGATAGAAAGAGAATCAGTAACTCAAATATCACTCAACCTTGAAGCAGAGGGCTACAGCAAGCTGAAAACGCACTGCATGCCTCCCTTCAGCTAAGACATGAAAATGAGGTTACAGTTAACACGCTCCTTGTTTGAATCTGTGTCATGACGAGTTTTAAGCAGTCCTGAAGGCAAAAGTGGTCCAACCAGTACCAGTACTAGTACCGCTGATTACTGCCAGTCGGTTTTCTTTCCTTCTCCACAACCTGTTCCTACTTAAAGTTGAAAGTTTTCCTGGATGTTCCGTTGTTTGTTTTCGTGCAGAAGCCGTGATGGTGAGATTCATAGTTTGGAAAACAGCAACAGAAAGCGCATCTACGCAAATAAGGTGGCACACTCCACATCGAAACATCAAATCCACGCAGGTGCCTCTCAGCAAAAATAATTTAAGTACGGTTATTTGATTATGAAACGGTAAGTTCAGAATTATTGCACTCTAGTAAATTGAGAGTGCCAACGCATGTCCAGCTTTATGCCCATCTTTTCTAAGGGTGCCAACACTTCTGGAGCTGACTGCACGTTTATAACGTACGCTGGTGCTTTGATTTAATCCCTGAACTGTCCCGATCGCAGATAACGCTTCGAGTGGCAAGCCATTCATCGGGGCCTCCGGTGCCCCCCTGTGGTGAAGACGATTCAGAGAGTTATGCCATCCAGACTGGCATTTTTTGGAGGGACCGTAAAGGAGCAGCAGCAGCGAGGGAAAGGCACTTTCTGCATTGAAAATGACGTACATGGAGGTTGGCATGTTCTCCCCATACTGTTTTTTGCCATTGTTTTTCTAGCTAAGTTTTCCTCCAGTATTAACCATAAAAAACAAAAGTGTTGGTGTTACACAGAAACAGACACAGGTTTTTATTAGCCACGCCCATCCACTCGTGAAGAACCCGCCCACTGATCTATTAACGATCTTTTTCTCATATTCCTTTTCAGTACCTGGTCTCAAATAAGGGACCAAATTCAATTTGACTGTTTTCAATGTTTTTTCTGCTCATAGAAGGAACACGTTGTGATTTCTATCACTTTTACTCCTGTCTTTGAATTCCTTTATACTTAATTGGTTAAATTGTTTATTATTTTGTGCTGGAACAGTGGCCAGATCTGAACAAACCCACGCTCGTGCATTGAGCGAATATTTTGCATTATCTGAACTCTCGAACGTATGCCGTTCCTCACTGGCATTTCCATAATGAACGAACAATGTCTTTTTATGGGCAGCGCAATGTTGCTTCCTGTGCTGGAATACAGGAAGAGTAGAGAAATGGCAGAAGTCTTCCCGTAATAACCTTATCAGACCTCTATCAGTACTGTTCAAAAGTTCAAAATTGTCGACAACTGAAACCATAAATTATCCTCTTTTCTACTGAATCTTCATTCCATGCTTTGGTAAGCTTTAGCAGATGTTCTGACCAACGCTACAGCCTTACTGAATGAATCAACTCCACACTGAATCCAATCAGCTCAGACTTCATGGTCTGCAAATCTTACATTATTTAGATATTGCCCTGATCTCATTGTTAAAATCATATTCCATGTGTTTTCCACATCTGTTTGAACATTCCTGTGTGCTTTCTCTCCAGGTGGAGCCGACCTCGTATCGTGTGGCAGTCAGGTTTCCGTCGTTTTCTGGAACTCATAAACTCGAGATTAGTCGGGAGTTGTAGGCTCATAAGGACTCGAGCTTCCATCTGCATGACTGTGGAGACAAGGTCATTCACTTGGTCACGGCCGACATTGACGGTGTCCCTGAAGGGGTGTGTGGCATCCAGGTGATAATGTGAACAATCGAGAACTTTGCTAAATAGTGTGCAAAGTGGCTCCTCCCACTTTTCAATAGGGATGATAACTAATATTTCTGCTGTATGCTCTTTTATAATCTGAATCTTGAGGAATGCAAACAAGTGGTACTTGTTTATAATACATAGCTATAAATGCAGATGCTTAATGTATTGAACATAATTCAACAAAATTGGGTGTGAGTAAAGGAGTCTGTGATAAGTAAGTTAATGTTTAAAACGCTTACAAAATCATTAACACAAAGCTTATTTATAATAAAGTGTTGAAAAATCTCATGTAATTTAGTGAGCAATGGATTGAAAGTAAAAAATAAAAGCAAAACACTTACTCTGAGTGAACTCAGGGCGCTAGTTTCAGTTTCCTTTCGGTTGGCTGTAATCTCTAATCTTTTGAGGACCCATGGGGCATTATTTGCACTAATAATACAGTACTGTAAGTGCAAAAATAAAGAAGAACTAAGAGTAAGGGCTGAGCAACGCACTGAGCAAGGACTATTGTGAACCTGAATCATGAATCGTGAATCAAGTTTTTGCTGAAACGAGTCACGCGGCTCCAATGATACAAGTTTGTGCAAGTGCAAAACAAAGAATGAGATGAGACGAGAACCGAGACAAATTTTTCTAGTCGAAATGTGTTAAGAAACGAATTCGCAAGTTCTGAGGTGATTGAGAACCGAGGTACCGCTGTACTTGTGTCAGTAATAGTCCACTAAATGGTTTATTTAAACAGGGAGACGACTTTGCGACTAAAGACTGAAACAAGTAAAAAATAAAGAGCTTCCGTTATGTTTATACAGTGGGACAAAAAAGTATTTAGCCAGCCCCTGATTGTGCAAGTTCTCCTACTTAGAAAGATGAGAGACGTCTGTAATTTTCATCATAGCTACACTTCAACTATGAGAGACAAAATGAGGGAAAAAATCCAGGAAATCACATTGTAGGATTTTTAAAGAATTCAATTGTAAATCATGGTGGGAAATAAGTATTTGTGCAGGAAGAGAGTGAGCCAGAGCTGGATCTGGAGGAACCACATCAGATACCAAACAAACTCTGTAGAAACTCAGCAAAACTTAAAATTTCCCACATGAACCTGTGAGAATCCGCAGAATCAGCACGGCGGGGGGAAAGAGGAAACGTTTCTGACCTTTCCTCCCATGTGAGACTCGTATAGTATCGCCGTGGCCCCGTGGTATTTAGCGGAGGAGAAGCTCTCCCTCCTGCAGTCATCAGGTCTGAAGGACGCGAGTTTGCGTCCTTGAGCTACAAATGGAGGCTGTCAGCAGAAAGCGGGTGATTGATGAAGGCAGCGCGGGGTGTTTGTCAACTCCTCATAACTTTCCCTGAACTATAACAGCTCTTCTTGATGAGGATAAATCACGTGCTCGCTTTCATTTTACCGCTTCAACAGCTCGGGATAATTTGTGGCCTCGCGTTTGCGCCGCTAGTCGGATGTAATTGCTTCACGGCCAGCCGTCTGTTGGGTTTTCATGACGAGTCACAAAGTCCTGCCGACTAAAGCCTCCACTTTTAACCAAGCATGAGGAGGAATTCCATCAGGACTGTTTGCACTGATCACTGAGATGAAGAAAAGATTAACTGGGGAGTTAGAATAAATATTAGAGCAGTACTGTGTGATGGAACGAGACTCGGCTCCACTCCAGGCAATTCTGGGGTCCTGAGAAGGATTTTGTTTAGTTTTCTCTGGGGACAAATGTGAGCTTGTAATGACAATCGATCTACAAAGTCTGATTACATTTATTTTTTTAAAGAATGCAAACCTTTACCGAGTGCAGTAGCCTCCTTGGCTATAGGCAACCCTATAATAATGAAGATCCTGACAAGGGACGAGGAGCTAACAGAAACTAAGAGAAAGGCAATAGCTGCTTTCACACCAAACAGTTTTAGGGACTAATTTGGGAGGTACTACCCCCTCTGGGGCTCCCCCGAGAAATACATTTGTTCCAGGGCTTTTTTGGTTAAATAGGAACGCTGTCATGCTGAAGTCGCCTAGATGACTCAGATCATCTTCTGCGTCGCATATAGGCTCAGTAACGCCTGGACTTCACTGTCTGTCCATTTGTCTCTGTTTTTTCCATTTAAACCATGAAGATCTGTTGTTCATATGGCTCTGGACCAATGACGTTACAGTTGCGTCACTTACGTCTGGTGTAAGACCAATGTCTTACATCACCCAGGGTTCCAAGGGAACAAGGGATCCAAGGGAAAGAGAACGCAGACAAGATAACCAGAGAACCTGTCCATACCATTCATGGATGTTTTCCAATCCACTGAAAGTCTTGTAAACACCAAATGGCAAGAGCAGTGGGACGAGACCATAAACAATAAACTCCATGAGCTCAAAGAGAGAGCTCCAAAAGAAAAGTTACAGAATGGGAATCCAAGAACAAGAGACAGCCTACATGAGATCTCGACTCGGACACTCACACCTAACACGTTAGGTGTCAGGTTAGCACTGTCGTCTCACAGCTCCAGAGACCTGGGTTCGAGTCCCATGCCCAGACGCTGACCTACGTCATCCCGTCTCTAGGTTCTCAGTTTCCTCCCACATTTCAAAGACAGGCGTTAGATCAGCCAGTGTCTCTAAAATGTATCACTGTGATGTGGCCTGCGATGGACTGGTGTCCTGTCTGGTGCTGGTTCCTGCCTTGCACCCTGTGTTGCCCGTTAGGCCTTGGTCCCCCAATGAATTGGATTAAGCATTTATGAAAAGTGAGAGAATATGGACATAAAGAATACCATTCCTTATCTCTCTCTCTTGTTGTTATTCCTCTGTATCAGGAATACTGTCTCCTCTCCTCTGACTTGATAACCAATCAGACACCCAAGCTGCTCTCTAGACTCCGCCCTCATGTTGACTGTATCACTCACCTGGAGACGTGCGTCCATGATGGGCGTCTCTTGCTCCTCAGCGCCTCTACTGACTGCAGTGTGGCCCTGAGCTTCCTGCCAGGAGGAACTGTGGGAACATTCGGACAGGTAAGACTCACTGAAGGAGGCGTGGCCTCAACACCTGTCAGCTCTGGTTATGAATGTAAAGCCTCTTTACCTGTCAGTCCCAGTGAGAAAGTCTGGCTTTTGTACCTCGCAGTGAAGGAGATGTGATCGCTCTACCTGCAAATTGCTTTGAAGGAGGTGTGGCCTTTGTACCTGTCAGTTCTAGTGAAGGAGGTGTGGTCTATGTACCTGCCAGTCATACTGAAGGAGGCGTGGCCTTTGTACCTGCCAGTCCTAGTGAAGGAGGTGTGGCCTTTGTACTGGTTAATCTCAGAGGAGGTGTGGCCTATGTAAAAGTCAGTCCTGGTCAGTTCTAAAGTTATTATAGCTTTAATTTTTATAAATAAATTTTAATTTTAATTAACTTTTTATTTATTATTTTTAATTTAAGTTTTGTTCTGGATAGTTGAGAGTGCATAAACAGTTTTAGTTTTGAAATAAGTATTTTTTATTTAGTTTCAGTTTATTTTTTAAAGGAGTGTGGCATGAGTAAACATTTTTTAAATATAGGATATTAAAAAAAAAAAGTAAAAAGAAACATAATTAAAAATAGATTTCTCCATTCCCTGAAAATACAAAAACTGAGGATTTTCCCTTTGTATTTTTATTTTCATATTTGTTAGTGTTGCAGTCTATATTTATAATTTGTATTTTAAAAATGTATTATTAAGATTATTGTATTTAATATTTAATATATTATTAAAATAAAATAATATTTAATTAAAGCAATTTTGCACTTAAATACTTTTAAAATACATTTTTATTACTAAAAATTATTTATTAGATTGATTAATTATTTATTTAAAATTATTATGTATTAGAGATCATTTATACTTAATTATATAAATACATTTTTTTTTTTTTTTAAGGAAATGCACTGGAACTTGGTGGCAGTCAGTGAGGAGTTCCATTACCCCGAGCAGGAAGAGAGTGAGCCAGAACTGGATCATGAGGAACCACGTCAGATACCAGACAGCAAAACACACGTTGCAGAGGAACCACAGCATGCACCGTGAGTATGGGACAGGGGTTCCTAAACGTTTTAGAGCCATGTACATCCTGGGAGATCAAACCTAATGCTGAGTCTCATAAACAAACAGACACATTTATAAAGGTTATAAAACACAAGATCCATTATCAAGATCTTCCTCAACTTAAGAAGGAATGGTAATTTGCTTTCTGTAGCATAATCCGTACACAGAGATCGTCTGAAGGTCGTGGGGTCAGCCTGTGTGGCAGCTCCACACAGAAGATAGAAAAACAACAAAATAATATTCAAACACTTGCTGTAGCACTGAAGAAGACACGAGAACATCAGAGCCGGTGCTCATGATGAAGATTTTTTAAAACAAAATGACCAAAACCCACTCAGTGAGCCTGGATGAAAATGGAAGGATGAGGGAGATGGACTACTAGATCATGGTAGTGAAGTGTAGGCTTGTATCTGAACGGTTACACAGTGCTGTACTCAAAACGCTTCTCCCACAAAAACCTCATGTCCAGATGAACTGATTCAACTTTATGGGAGTGGAGTGTCTTCATCATGTTTTCATAGAAACAAACAGAATTAATGCTAGATTCTGCAGATTCAGATCTACAGGCTGATTTGGTCTGGCACTGTGGGACGTGTAAAAAAATAAGGTTTAGCCAGAATATGGAACGAACGTGAATGGTCCACGTTCATGAGATACGCAGGAAGCAGAGACACAGGAGAGTTAGAGACGTTAACCTGCAAATAATTACACAGCGCCACCTCGGTTCTCGTTGTTCACTCGGTATTCGGTTGGTTCATTGGTTCATCATACATTTATCTTATGATGGATTTGTTGAACGTATCCCCATCATACATCAGGAGCTCCTATACAATACAGCTCCATTAATGCTGATAATGCCTCATACAGGGGGATTTTGTGGGGATCTGGAACCCATTCGATTTACATTATTCCTTAAGGGAAACATTTGCTCGGTACTCGTTGCTTTCGAGTCAATGATGTGAACCGAGGGCCCACTGTATGTAGTTTGAGTGTCTTCACTTTAGCTATTTGTTTGTGTAACTAACATGCAGACATTTTGAAGCATAAAACTCTTTTATGCGAGTTGGTGGCTTTGAGTAAAAAAAAAAAACCTATTTAACATCGTGTCTGTGCCCATCTGGATTTTAAACCGGCTACAGTTAAGATCTTCCGGGAGTTGTGTGTTTCAGTTCCAGTTGTGTGTAGCGTAGAAACTAAATGGTGCCCCTGTCAGTGTATGTCTCTCCAAGAACAGACAGACAGATGTTGGGTAAATGCCAGCAGGCAGCTGGTTTCCGCATGAGAGCGTTTGTTCTGCGGTTCCTCGGCGGTTCCTTGGCAATCTCATTACCGTCTCCACATCTGGCTGATTGATAAAACTGATAAAGCACTCGCACCTCTGCGCCTGTCACCGTGCTCATCCAAATCCAATCACAAGCCTCCCTGTGTGTGTGTGTCTGTGTGTGTGTGTGTGTCTGTGTGTGTGTGTGTGTGTGTGTGTGTGTGTGTGTGAGCCTAATTGTCAATATTCATTCCACTTAAGTTCTGAAAAAAGTGACAAAAGAAAGTTTTTATCCTGATCGGTCAGGCTGGTGTTTGGATCGTGATTAATTATCCATTTTATAACTTCTGAGCGATAAACACAAGTGTGTGTGTGTGTGTGTGCAATGTTTGTGTGTGTGAGTGTCACCGTCATTAAGCTCTGAGTGACGAATCGATGCACTCCGGCTAAACTCTCAGACGGAAACCGGCCGTGTTCGTTAATAAGGGAGCAAAAAGTTAAGTCAGCGTCTGAAATTAACAGCAGAATTCATTACTTCATCTTCAGAGCGGTCTTTTGTTCCCTGGCCGCCGCGGCCTCGTCTCATTTCCGCAGGATTGAGTTCAGACTCTTGGGTGAAAGTCATTTACATGTGGAGCTGAAGTAGCCGGCGTCAAATCCTGGCAGGGGTTTATACATTTTCTAAGTACCAGCAGGTCAGGAGTTGCTCAGTTCATTAAAGGAACACAGTCGAGCCCTTCTATCCAAATTCCCACTATAAAGTATGAGGTATTTTAACTCTCTAGCCTAGGATAGAAAGGGGTGCAGAGTTGTGCTAGGCCTCCCTCCCCAGATTTCAGCCACGTGCCCCTCAGCTCCTTCGGCTAAAAAAGGCCTGTTCATCATGGGCTCCCAAAACCTCAGCAGCTAGGACAGAACAGCCCAGATGGGGGCAATTAATCAAAATGACCAACCTGCTTCTATCAGTCCCATGACGCTCCCAAAGTTTGTCAACTGGACAAAATGTCTTCAAGTGCGTCTTAGAGGCACCAAGAGGTACACTACCCAAAAGTAGCATCTGAGAGCCTTTTTATAGGGCAGCGGTGAAAGTAGTTTTACGCCCTCTTGTGGTAAGACCCAGTGTCTAATCAGACCACACCTGTAATCGTGTGTATATATCTGCCTGACACAGAACTGCTTGCCGAGCTTTGCAGCAATCCCACATTTCTATATATATATTGTATATTATATATATATTCTAGTATATTTATGCATCTGACGTACTATGCACTTTACGTCTGTGTAACTTAAACTGAACCTACAAGTGATGTAATGAGAGAATAGTTCTAGATGATGGCCCAAGGAGTTTCTGAGAAGAAGCTCCTCCTCAGTTTCTCCAAGTTGGTCCACAGGGAGCAGAAGTGCTTCCCTGATTGTAACAGAGAGAAGAGACCATTGTTAGGAATCCTGAGGTCTTTCATTATCTTCCTGGCCTCGGTCCAGCACTGCTTGCTATCGATAGACTGCAGTTCAGGTTGCTCTGGAGAGTCCACTTAGCCTGATTGGTGCTGTTCCCAAACTAGGCCTGTCAGGAGGCTCTCAGTGGTGCAGGTCTAAAAGTTTTTAGCACTGGAAAGGGCAGTTTGAAATCACTTTAGTGTCTGAGGTGGGAGAGAGGATGATGGGCCTTCTTCACCAGCGTGATAATGTGACAGGACCATGGAACGTTATATGGGATGTGGTAGCGCCTCTTCTGTTGTTTTCCTGGCATGACACAAACACCCACAAGCACAACACACAGAAGCATCCAGACAGAGTCGCAAACATTCGGGACTTATACCCAGAGAACACTGTGTCCTCTGGATATAGGTGCTGGACCTCTTCTTCTCCCTTAGACAGAGGCACCAACAGGACCAGGTATGAGATTGCTGCACCAGAGCGCCCTAATCCAAAACTGCTTAATCTTAATCTCACATTTTAATACGCCTAATAAACAGCTATAAACATTTAGAAATGTATTTTACACATGTATTTTTTTGACTGTGTTTTAGGCTGCCGCTCTCAGAACCGAATGGCCGAGGTCATCAGCAGAGTGATGTCGTGCAGAATCAGCATCACGCTGTACAAAACACCTACACTGGTCAGTCTCACTGCTGTGTCTTTGATATTCTTCACGGACCTGCTTGTAACGCTGCATTAAAACCAGGATATAGTGCCGATATGATGCACATTGGTGCTAAAACATGTTGCATATGCACTTAACGTTATGTCTTACGCAAGACTTTTGGAACACCTGGTCAAGTGAAAGGTCGATTTACTAAATGAAAAGAAGCATAGTGGGAATATTGCTGCGAGGCAGTTTGAGGCCTCCGGCGCAAGGGGAACCTCAGACATAACATAACAGGAGCGCAGAGCAAGTGAATGTCCTGCACACACAGGTCATAAGAATGCACTCTAGGACATGAGGGCCGGGGGTTAAAGACGGAACACCACTCTGAAACATCACACCATGCTCTAAGAGTGCTCCCACAAAGAAGCACACTGACAGATACAAGACACGTCCTGAGTGTCGCTCTCACATGCTGAATGAACAGAGCAGGTGACATAATGGCAGTTCATTATCGAGTGGGAATCAGATTCAGCTGTCAAAACTCTGGCGAGCCGGAATGCTCCTCAGGCCATCCAGGACCTGATGACATGCAGTAATACGGCCAAACTTGCACATGACACATACAGTACTGTGCAAAGGTCTTAGGCCACCATTAGATCTGTTGTTTTAGCAATGATATAATGACCACATCACTCTTCTTCATTCCTTCATGCCTTTTCACCCTGTTTGCCTTCCTAAAGAGTGGTTTCCTGGCTGCTACCCTTCCAAAAATAAATTTCAAGGGTCAACTTGGCATCCTGATGAAGCTTTTTTTCAGTTTCTTGTCCTGTATTATTTGGTTGTATTCTATTGAAGAGACTAAGAAACATTTATCCAAGTATGATCATTATACCATTGCTAGAACAATGGTATATCTAATCTAATAGCGACCAAAGACTTTTGCACAGTACCCTGTATTTTCTCATTGTAATGCAAAAATATATTGGAATGTTGGTATGTGCAAAAGTTTGGGCACGTCCAGATAATCCACTAGAGTTTTTGTAAGGTCTAAGAACTTTTTTGGTTTATTAAAGGTGTGTTATATTTACAATTTTTCTTGCTGAGGTTGGGACACTTCCTTTTATTTAGAAAATAAACCAAACCCACTAGTAAGAGGTACCAAAATGTTTGCATTAGGTTGTATAATGTTTGCGTAAAAGACAGTTATTCTCCTAAAAATGTGTAAAATGCTAAAGAAGCTACTTGCATATCCAAACAGTGCTGCTTTATTAATTAGCAACATTTTATTAGTTGAGCTTGTATAAGTAAGGGGATCTTAACCTTCTGAAAAATAGGCCAGTATCTGACTCCTACTGACATCAAGTCATACTGAATATTATTTAAACAAAAAAACAGAAATTAAATTACATTTACTTTCTCAGTGAAATGTTATTTTAATTTTAGTTTGGCTGTAGTTGTAATGGATGTATTTTTGCGTACATAACCCTGATCTAAATGTGCTTCGTCAGACCAAATTATATATTTTTATCTTTTAAAATGATGTGTGTTATTTATGTTAACAGCTTACCTTTAATCTCAGGAAACTTCAGCGAGCTCCGACTGGAGGAACTGGGATCGGTGGAACAGCTGAGCAAACCCGACTTCATCATCAACCCTTGTTTATACTTTGGCAAGATGTGGGATTCACCCACTCCAACTCCTCCTGCTCTTCCTGGTACCACAAAACGTAAGAAATACAGAGAATTTAACAGCGTACAAAGATAAAACAGCTACGATTATTATAGTCTGTTCTTGATGGACCTGATGCCTGATGGTTTGGAAGATGTATGGTAGTTAGGACTTTAAGTACAGTGGGGCTTGAAAGTTTGTGAAATGTTGAGCATTTTCTAGATTTCTGCATAAATATGACATCACCAGATTTACAAACAGCCCAAAAAGTAGATACAGAGATCTCAATAAAACTAAATCATTTATTTATTGAGGAAAATGATTCAATATTACACATTAGTGAGAGGCAAAACTTTGTGACCCCCCCTGTGCAGCAATAACTGCAGCTAAACGTTTCCTGTAGCTGTTGATCAGTCCTGCACACCGGCTTGGAGGATTTTTAGCCCATTCCTCCGTACAGAACAGCTTCAGCTCTGGGATGTTGGTGGGTTTCCTCACATTAGCTGCTCACTTCAGGTCCTTCCACAACATTTCCATTGGATTAAGGTCAGGACTTTGACTTGGCCATTCCAAAACATGAACTTTATTCTTCTGTAACCATTCTTTGGTGGAACGGCTTGTGTTCTTAGGGTCGCTGTCTTGCTGCATGACCCACCTTCTCTTGAGAGTCCTTGATTTTCCTTTAGAATTTTCTGGTATAATTCAGAATTCATTTTTCCATTAATGATGGTAAGTTATTCTGGCCCAGATGCAGCAAAACAGCAAACCATGACACTACCACCACCATGTTTCACAGATGGGATAAGGCTTTAATGCTGGAATGCAGTGTATTTTGTTTCTATACATAACATTTCTAAATTAAACATTTCTATGTTAGTCTCATCTATCCGGAAATTGTTCCTCCACTAGCCTTCTGGGCATATGATGTTCTTTTTGGAGAGCAGTGGCCAACTATTACACGCCTTGCTCTTGGAGTGATCTTTGTTGGTCGGCCACTCCTGGGGAGGGTAACAATGGTTTTGATTATCCTCCATTTGTACACAATCTGTCTGTGGATTGGTGGAGTCCAAACTCTTTAGAGATGGTTTTGTAACCTTTTCCAGCCCGATGAGCATCAACACCGCTTCTTCTGAGGTCCTCAGAAATCTCCTTTGTTCGTGCCATCATACACTTCCACAAACATGTGCTGTGAAGAGCAGACTTTGATAGATCCCTGTTCTTTAAATAAAACAGGGTGCCCCCTCACACCTGATTGGCATCCCATTGATTGAAACACCTGACTCTAATTTCAAGTATTCCCAAGTATAATATTTTTGTCTCATTTGTTTAACCACTTTCTCTTCATCTACTTTTAGGACTCTGACGATCTCTTAGGTCATATTTATGCAGAAATATAGAACATTCTAAAGGGTTCACAAACTTTCAAGTTCCACTAGGTCCGTATTTTGGTCTGGACCTGACGTACGATGGTTATTATCAGATTTGGATGCTTTCTCCTCTGCAGCAGAGCTGAAGGCAGCGTTTGATGAGAACAATCTGTTTCCTAAACACGTGTTGGAGCAGGTGGACAATTCTCACAGATACACAAACAAAGGCAGCCTGATGAGGAATCATGGGAGATCCATCAGGAGCATGGGGTGAGTCTCAAATAATGGGGTACAACTTTGTGACCGGTAATAAACCTGCACTGCTTTTAGAGCATTTACTTCGCAAAATAATTTGCATAAGAGGTCAGATGATACGAAGGTAGAAATTAGAGCGTGTGCAATTTTGTTACGGTAGTTATGAGGACGCAGAAAGGTTGTGTTTGTGTTGCCCAGGTTTGTGGATCCAGGTTCAAGTCCAATGCACAGAACTTTTTTTAAGACTGTAAGTTCACTAAGCCTCGCAGGATGATAAAGTATTTACTGAAGAAGAGGAACTGTACAGCCAAGGAGGGTTCATAAATGTAAATAAATGTTGTGTTTAAAGTTGCTTACCACCTCGTTATTTTTCTCTCTTGCAGGAGAGGCAGAGCGAGCGCCTCAGGCTTCCTCAAAGCCACTTAAAGATCTGTTCAATTGTAGGTTTATGAATGCGGGATTTTTTGTAGTCTTACCTTTACTTGTTGACTCGCACCGTTGTGGTGACTGTGATGCGTTTGTGTATCTGACAGGCCACGGCAGGGCTTTCGAGGAAGTTCTGAGCAGAGAAACCCAATTAAACCAAATAAAGATGTGAACTGAATGGTAATACCTGCAGAGCGGGCGCTGGGTGGCTTTGTCTCGAACCGATGAATCCCGTTACCATGGCAGCTGACAGATTTATTTTACACAAAGGTTGATTAATTACAGAAATGTTGATTAAAGTGAGAAAGCCAATTTGATATCGCGTGGGATTATCTGACGGTAATCATCTTGTCTAATGCCGCATGAAGAATCGTCTCACCCTGAAAATCTTCATCTGCCAGTCCTGTCTCAGCAGATCTTCCTTTAAATCTTTAAAAATATTAATTAAAAAACTTAAACCTGAACAAACACCAAGCAAAAGTTTGTGTTTACGCTGAGAAACTCCTGTAGAATCACGCAAAGATCTAATTAGAAATGCTACACTTATAATAGTAAGGCAAAGAACATTTCTCAGCAAAACATCACCCAGACCGCATCCTGGTGACGTCACTTCCTAATGTCCATCCACAAAAACGTGACTCATTGGACCTTCTTGTAAAGGTTCAGGGTCCAGTTCTGACGTTGTTGATTTTTTGGATGGTAGACTGCAAATGGTTGACTGGTCAGCAGGGGGCGCCGCGCTGTGTGTTGTGAAACACTTACGCCACAGTAAAGTAGTAGGTGTGTCTAGCCCCTTTTTAGGGGTGCTCAAGCACCCGTAAATAGAGTCCCTGCAACCCTAAAATAAGGAGGTTGTTTTTTGGTCAGGTCAAACAAAGGTTTGTGTCTGATAAGGTGAAAAAATGGTAAAAACCATAGAAAGTATATGGTTTAAACATGATACTTTTTAACGAAAATACAGCAGTCCCTCATGCCTTGCAAATGGTATGATCCTCTTCATCGGAGAGAAATTGTCCCACTTTATCGATCTTTTTATTTATTGCTTATCCCTCATTATCTTTTACTTTTAATACAGTTTTAATAGTAATACATTGTTACAACCTGCTGGGAATATACATTTCCTGGAATATAGCATTCTGGGAATATACAATTCTGGGAAAACAAAATGTGGGGAATATAAAATGCTGGGAATATAATATTTTAGGAAATCAAGATGTGGGATGTTTACAATAAAATGCTGAGACTATAAGGTACTGGGACTGTAAGTTACTGTGATATATATGAAGCTGGAAACATAACATGCTGGGAAAATAAGGTCTGGAATATATGATTCTGGGAACATGCATTTTTTTGGAATATGAGATTGGCCAGCTGTGATTGGCCAGCCTTCTGTGGGAGCCAAAAAGGGTCAGAGGATGGTTATGCAGGACAAAGCTGCTAAAAAGCACACATCATTGTTACAGCATGCTGGGAATATAAGATTCCTCAGGAATATGAAATGCTGGGAACATAATATTCTGTAAAAATAAAATCTTGGGAATTTAAAATAACATTCTGTAATTGGACAGCCTGCTGTGGGAGCCGAAAAGGGCCAGAGGAGAGTTATGCAGGACAATGCGGCCAGAATTCACTCATCATTGTTACAGCATGCTGGGAATATAAGGTTCCTGGAATATAAAATGCTGGGAACATAACATTCTGGGAAAACAAGATGTGGGGAATATAAGATGCATATAAAGGGAAGGTATGATTATGGGAATATAGGACAGACAGAATATGAGTACGTCCCACTCTGACTCCTGTCTCTTGTGTTTTGTATCATTTGGCATGCGGGACATCAGTCGTTGTTGTTTTGTACTTTGACTGGAACAGAATAAACAGTCTCTCTGATGGATGGTAATATCTGTGCAAGTGATTATTGTTAATCACAGGTAATAACATTGTCTCCGAGTCGCTCGCTGAGCCTGAAATGGCAGCAATTTGCTCACCTAAGAAAAGAAATAAATAAATAAAACCAACCAGGCGCTTCTTATTTGAAATTCTAATCAGGCGCTGCAAATTATTCCGGCTCTAAACTTTAATACGTTGGATTTACTGTGTATGAAATGTGTGAGGCATGCTGCTCCAGAACAAACACAAAACCAAAGCTGTCAGAAAGACACCGGTCGGGTGCTTTAGTGTTGTAACGTGGGTGTGCGTCCCGCAGGTTGTGTTTTATGGTGGCTATTGACATTTCTAATAAGTGTGTGTAGTTACGTGAGCAGGCTGTTTTCTGCTGCGCTGATATTTATGCTCTGCTATCGAAGATTCCTAAAACATTCCTAAAAGCCACTTTAACCCACTTTTTGCTTCTCCTAGCAAAGGCTCCTACACATTTATTTACCAACAGATCGAGGTGCTCTGATTCAGGAGGTATTCATTTTTATTACGGCCTTTTTTTGGTGCCAGGGCTTTTGCTTTTTGCTGTATTATGTGCTCGTTTGGTGTGGAATGATCACAATGCATGGCACGATGGAGCTCAGCAGTACTTTTTGAGGAGCTCTGGATCATGAAGTACATTTACGCTTGCTATTGAAACCCCTGCTAACTAATCTTGCTATAAAAACTCTGACTACAGTATATGCATTCACTCTCTAGACTCTCATCATCTAAACTCTCGCTATATAAACTCTCATTATCAAACATTCACCATCCAGATCCCTGCTAACTACACTCCCATTATCCAAGGTCTCGCTATCCAAACTCCTGCTAACAAGTTTTGCTATAAAAACTCGGACTATATGATCTCACTCTTTAGAGTCTCCTTATCTAAACTCTCACTGTCTAAATTCTCCTTGTCTAAACTCCCGTTATCCAAACTCTTGCTATCCAAACTCCTGCTAACTAAAGTCTTGCTGTCTAAACTCTCATTATGAAACATTCACAAGCCATATCTCTGCTAACTAAACTCCTGTTCGCTCTCGCTATCCAAACTCCTGTTAACTAGTCTTGCTGTATAAACTTAGACTATCTAAAATCACGCTCTAGACTCTCGTTATATAAATTCTCTAAGCGCTAGCTAACTAAACTCTTGTTATCCAAACTCTCGCTATCTAGTCTCTCATTATATGGACTCTCACTATGGAAATTCTTGCTATATAAACTCTGGGTGATCAAAAGTATTTAAACAGAGTGAAATGAGAGGTAATACGATTAAGTCCTCAATCACATTTCTGTGTTTGCTGTTTAATCTGCGTTCCCAATGTCATCTACGCTCATGAGCTTTAGGTGGTGCGTGATAAGAGAAGAAGGTCACGGGTATGAGTGGCAGAAATGAGGTTCCTATGCAGGCTTACTGGACCTTCTATGACAGAGTGAGAAGGTCATCATTCTGGGGACATCTGGAGTATGAAAACAGAACATTAAGATGCCACCTAGTTGGTTAGTTGTTAGAGCTGTTTCAGGCATGTCCCTCTGGACAGAGACCCTAGGACACGCCCAGGACACGCCCAGGACACGCCCACACTGGGAATGGGGGTTAGAAAACAAAGGGATAGAAACTGAGACGGTTTCTATGACCTGTACCACCTGTAACCCTGCAGCCTAAAGTACCTCCATTGATTTATTTTTTTTCTAAAAGTGGAACTATAGTAAAAAACTTGTTTTGATGCCGCCATCATCACGGGGGCAGAGTTTCGTCTCAGTGAAGATAAATTCATGATTTTATAATAACAGTTACAGCTCTACTGCTTAAAAAAAATCTCAAAATCATCTCCAGTTTCCTCTCCTGAAAGCTCCTGCGGGAGAGTAATTTACTTTCGGTTTTGTTTTTATTCCCAATAAGGGCGTCCTGATCTTCTCATCCGTCTGCATTGAGTATAATGGAGGACATTTCTCTTCGGCGTCCCCTCCCTCCCTCCCTCCTCCCCACCCACCCACCCACCTCCTCCACCCTGCAGCTTCCTGAACGACTTCCTCTTCACATCCAATTTGCTTTCGGAGTGTTTATCTCTCCGAATCGCCGGGGATCCTGCGAAAGAATAAAAAGCTCTCAGATCTCGTTACCTTCTCTCAGCAGTGGTGGAGACGAGTAGAGGAAATAAACGTCTCTGCTGACGTCTCACTAACATGCTCTGTCCTCTCATCTGTCATTCTGCTCTCACTCCTGCAACCGGTTCCTCAAACTTCTGACAGCCCCTGCTGACACTCTGTGTGTGTGTGTGTGTGTGTGTGTGTGTGTGTGTGTGTGTGTTTGTTTGTTTTGTCTGATTTTTGTACCTACCTGGATACTGAACAAACTGCATTAGATTCAGAACTCTTGTCTAAACTCTCATTATCTAAACCCTCGCTATCCCAACTCTCGCTATCTAAACTCTGATTATTGTCTAAACTCTCACTATCAAGACTCCTGCTAACTAAACTCTCATTATCCAGACTCTCACCATCTAACATCTAGTGATTTAAACTCTTGTCTTCTAGACTCTCATTATCTAAGCACTGGCTATCCAAAAACTCTCACTTTCTAAACTCTTATCTGAACTCTGTCTAAATTCTTACTATCTAGATCCCTTCTAACTAAACTCTCGTTATCCAAACTTTTGCTATCCAAACTCCTGCTAACTAAAGTGTTGATATCTAAACTCTCACTATCTAAACTCTCATTATCCAAACTCTCACTATCGAAACCCTCGCTATCTAAACTCTTGTTTTCTAAAATCTCGCTATCTAAACTCTCGTCATCAAACTCTCATTATCTAAGCTCTCCGTATCCAAACTCTCACTATCCAAACTCTCATTATCAAAATTCTCACCATCTAATCAGTTGTTATTTAAACTTTCATTATGTAATTCTTGTTATCCTAACTCTCACTATCTAAACTATTATATATACGCTCCTGTTATCTCTCTATCTAGACCCCTGCTATCTAAACTCTCATTATCCAAACCCCTCCTAACTGATGTCTTGCTATCTTGACTCTCATTACCTAAACTCTCACTATCTAAACTCTTTGTATCTAAACTCTCTAAAAGATCTAAATGTAATCTAAATCCTCCTTGTATAGATCCACTCTAACTAAACTCTTGTTATTCAAACTCTTGCTAACTAAACAATGGTGAACTAAACTCTCACTATCTAGATCCCTGCTAAATAAGTCTTGCTGTCTAGACTCTCATTATCTTAACTCTGATTATTCAAACTCTAACTGTCTAAACCCTCGCTATCAAAATTCTCACTAAACTCTCACTATCTAAAATCTTGCAATCAAACTCTCATTACCCAAACTCACACTATCAAACTCTAACTAATGTCCTGTTATCTAAACTCTCACTATGTGAACCCCCTGCTAACAAAACTCTCGTTATCCAAACTCTCACTATCTAAAGTGTTACTGCTAAACTCTCACTATCTAGAATCTCATTGTCTAAACAATCACTATCTAAACTAGGCACATTCTCACTACCTAATCTCTTGTTACTCTCACTATCTAAACTTTCCTTATCTAAAGTCCTGATGTCTCACTATCTATACCCCTGCTAACAAAACTCTTGTTCTGTAAATCCCTGATACTAAAGTCTTGCTATCTTGACTCTCACTATCAAAACTCTCACTATATAAACTATCACTATCTAAACTCTTATCTAAACTTTCTAAATGTTATTTAAATTCTCACTCTCTAGATCCCCTCTAACTAAACTTTCCATATCTAATAATGGCACATGGTTTTTAAAAATGGATCAAAATTATAGCATTTATCAGGCACAAAGTTTAAATAAAAAAAGACTGTCTCTAGTGTTTGGTAATTAGTTTTGTTTACCTATTCTAATCTAATCTTTCTTTAATCTAAGTATTTTATCAGTATAATTACTGTGGTTGATCTTCTGTATAATTTGGACATTAGCCCCCTGTCGTTCTGTGTAGAAGCTGCTGGAGGTAAATAGAACATTTACTGAAAATCTTAAAATTTAAGTTTAATTAAAAGTAAACTACTAAAAGTAAATCAATGGCTCAGGCTGCTGGTGGTGTAATGGTGTTGTATTTTCTTGGTACATATTTTCTTTGGACCCCTTAATACCAGCAGAGTATCCTTTAAACCCCACAGCCTACCTGAGTATTGTTGCTGACCATGTGCACCTCTTTATGAGCACAGTGTACCATCTTCTGGTCTTTACTTGCAGCAGGATAACGCTCCATGTCCCAAAGTTCAAATCATCTCACGCTGGTTTCTTGAACATGATAATGAGTTCACTGTAACTCAAACGGCCTCTACGGTCACCAGC
Source organism: Ancistrus triradiatus (assembly GCA_025084515.1). Lineage (NCBI taxonomy): Eukaryota > Metazoa > Chordata > Actinopteri > Siluriformes > Loricariidae > Ancistrus > Ancistrus triradiatus. Next base: position 151,100 of record JAJAGP010001357.1, read on the forward strand.
TCTCAATCCGATAGAGATGTGGTGGAACCGGAGATTCACATTAGATTCAGATGCAGCTGACATAAGTATTCGGACGCTTTGTTATGACACTTAGAATTTAGCTCTGGGTTCCTCCCATTTCTCTCGATCCTCTTTGAGATGTTTCTACACTTTGATTGGATCCACCTTTGATAAATCCAGTTGATTGGACACGATTTTAAAGACACACACCTGTCTATATAAGGTCTCACAGCTAACAGTGAATATCAGAACAAAAACCAAACCATGAGGAGGAAAGAACTGCCTGCAGAGCTCAGAGACAGGAATGTGTGGAGGCAGATCTGGAGAAGGCTACAAAAATCTGTTGCAATAGAAATTTCCAAGAGAACAGCGACCTCCATTCTTAAATGGAAGAAGTTTGGAACAACCAGGACTCTTCATGGAGTAATCAGGGGAGAAGAACCTTGGTAAGAAAGGTGACCAAGAACCCAATGATCACTCTGGCTGAGCTCCAAAGATCCTGTGTGCAGATGGAAGAAACTTCCAGAAGGTCATCACTGCAGCACTCCACCAGTCTGGGCTTTATGACAGAGTGTTCAGACAGAAGCCTCCTATCCATAACTCCACTGTGGAGACTGCCAGGAAAACCAAGTTCCCTGATAAGCATCTAGTGGAGGACGACACCGGGACCATCAATACCAGCTCCATGGCCAAAAACGTCCAGCAGACTGTGCATTTCCTACGGAGTCTGAAAAATGCAAGACTTTCTCACCACCTTCTACAGAGGGACTATAGAGAGCAACCTGAGCAGCTGCATCACTGTGTGGTTTGGGAATAGCACTGCATCAGAATGCAAATTCCTAAAGAAGTTGGCGAAGACAGCTGAGACCATCACTGGGATCTCCAACCCCCCAAGCTTCATGGATATTTATGACAAACACTGCATCCCCAGCTACCAGCATAGTGATCGGCACAAACTTTTCTCCATTTTACAGTCTGGCAAACGGTACCGAATCCTCCACGCTGTCACTGCCAGGCGCTAACAGTTCCATCACCCAGTCCATCAGATTCCTCAGCACACCAAACTGACACCCCGCTCCCACTTCGATTTCACCCATGGTAAAGCTATTTTTATATATAACTTAGATACTTCTACAGATACTGCTCAACGGTGATGCTCGAAAGTTTATGAACCCTTTCAAATTTCTACATAAACATGACCTAAAACCTGATCAGATTCACACAGACGTCCTCAAAGTAGATACAGAGATCCAATTAAACCCATGAGACAGAACTATCATGCTTTGTCTTTTATTTATCAAGGTTAAGGATCCAATGGTACATATCTGTAATAATAAAAAAAAGTATTAGCAAGCTCATTTGAAGGTGAATTTAGAGTCAGGAGTTCTCAATCAGGTGTGAGTGGGTGCCTTATTATTATTTTTTAAAGAACAGGGATTTTAAGAAAAGTCTGATCTTCAAAACACGTTTTTGGAAAGTGCTTGTGGGATTTTAGGCTGACAGAAAAAAACACTCCCAAGAAGTATGAAGTCACCAAGAAAATAGCAAAGGCTGATTCACCGTAAGTGGAGAAGCAGAACAGCTGATTTATTGCAGCAAATTCATGAATCCAGCACATACACGCCTCAAACTGCAAAGTGATGTACCGAAGAGCTCCAGTTTGCCATAGTCTTTTGAATATTTTTTAGAATCTGCTGAATCACCTCGCCACCAATATCTTTCCCATTTTGGTCATCTCCATCTTCTCAGGAACTTTCCTGCACCTCCATCATCTCCCGATCAGGGACTAACTGCAGTGTCAGCTTCCCAGATCTGTTTTTATATATAATTTAGTCGTACTGTCAATTACCTTATTTGGTCATGCGTAGATGGCCTAATAGTTTCACTCATCATGCCTCATCAATTTTCTCATTATTCATCAGAATTCCAGAGGTCTTCAGTATTTCTGTTACACTTGTTGATCTCAAAATACACTCCAAATTTCCTGTAAAAGTCTAACATGGCAATCAGGCTGGAAAAGGTTACAAGAACATCTCTAAAGAGTTTGGACTCAGCCAGACCGATCCACAGTCAGACAGATTGTCTACAAATGAAGGAAATTCAAGACCATTGTTACCCTCCCCAGGAGTGGTCGACCAACAAAGATCACTCCAAGACCAAGGCGTTACCCTGGGCTCCTTTGGTGAGGTCACAAAGGAGCCCAGGGTAACTTCTAAGCAACTGAAGGCCTCTCTCACATTGGCTAATGTTCATGTTCATGAGTCCACCATCAGAAGAACACTGAACAACAATGGTGTGCATGGCAGGGCTGCAAGGAGAAAGCCACTGCTCTCCAAAAAGAACATTGCTGCTCGTCTGCAGTTTGCTAAAGATCACGTGGACGAGCCAGAAGGTTTCAGCACCTAAGCACACAAGCCGTTCTACCAAAGAATGGTTAAAGAAGAATGAAGTTGATGTTTTGGAGTCAGAGTCAAAGTCCTGACCATAATCCAACGGAAATGTTGTGGAAGGACCTGAAGAGAGCAGCTATCGTGAGGAAACCCACCAACATCCCAGAGCTGAAGCTGTTCTGTACAAAGGAATAAAGGACTCAGATTCCTATAAGCTCATGTACAGGACTGATTAACAGTTACCTGATTCTGAAAGCAAGGTTCAAATACTTTTGCCACTCACAGATATGTAATATTGGATCATTTCCTCGATACATAAACAAGCAAATATAACATTTTTGTCTCCTTTCTTTAATTGGGTTCACTTTAGCTGCCAAGGACTTTCCCACCGAGGACTCAAGATTCTAAAGTGACTCAGTGTATTGGACTAAATAACGGCGATATGAATATTTTTTTGTTTTTTTTATTCAATACTTTATTTATCTGTTAATATTGTTTTAGTTTCTATTTTTTGAACCATTACTACAGACATATTTGACTAGATAAATTAGTTTTATTCTTACATTTATCATCTACTGTAAGCCACCGAAGCAGCTCGTCTCCCTGTTTGAGTCTTGGTCCACCCAAAGTTTCTTCCTTATAATGTTTAGAGATTTTCCTTACCACTGTCGCCCTGGACTTGCTCAGTTTGGGATTATTAGATATTAGAAGAGAATCTAAACTTGTAAAGCTGCTTTGAGACAATGCTCCCATCGTATCTATGCAGAAATATAACTTCTAAAAGTTTCACTTACTTTCAAGCACCACTGGATATCAGTGTGTCATGTCATGGCTTATATTTTGTATGTTGTGATATAATATGTGGCCTACCTCGTATTATATGCTGCGATGGATCATTTTTGCACTAGTACATCATTTTATAGTCTATCTTGCGCTGTTATATAACCATTCATTGCTGTGTGATACTCCCACCCCTCCCATTGAATAGATTCAGTCCTGCACACATGATTTATTTATTTATCTTACTGCAGTGCTTGTGTATTCATGCTTTGTGTTGTCCTGTGATATTCTGCGTTGCACCAAGGTCCAGGAGGAAGGAGATTGCATTGTACTGCATAATTACATACAGTGTACAGTCTTCTTAAATCTGCCTGCTTATATTATTAGTGTAAATAATAAGAGTACAATCCCCTGTGTGCTCTCACAGTGAGTTACGTCACTAACAGATCTAACAATGAGTATAAACTTTTGCACAGTACTGTAAATCCGTTCTGTGTGGATATTGTGTATAGTTTCTTATATCTTCTGCATTCTATTTCTTTGGCGTGTCGTGTTAGCTTCTCACTGCACGTTACACTGTGTGTGGCTGTGTGTGTGGCAAATCACCGTCCTGACTGATAGCGAGGATAATCTGTGTTTGTTTTATAAAATATGTATTAACACGATTACACTTAAGGAAACTGTAAAATACTAAAGCGGAAGCAACGGCTTATAGTTTCTTGATGGAAAATCTGTGTCTTCTGACCCGGTACCATTTATCCAAGCGAAAGCGAACAGTCAGCTCGGTGACCTCGTATGTGATGTATGACATGCTATCAATTATGCGCTGTGTTTTGCCTGAAGCTTTGATTGATCACACACACACACACACACACACACACACACACACACACAGTATCAGTATTCAAGAAGATGAGACAGATAGTCATCAGCATCAGTTTCTGGGTGTCAGAGCCTCTCCTGGCCGTCAGTATGATGGAAATGCTTGGCTTCCGTGTGTGTGTGTGTGTGCGTGTGTGTGTGTGTGTGTGTGTGTGTGTGTGTGTGGCTGCAGCCTGAACCCTCCCCTCTATTAACCTTTATTCAGGACTGATGGACAGCTGTCAGGAGGCGCTACTGAGCCGGATGTGGAGAGAGAAAGGTCTGATGGGAAGGAGGCAAGTAGAAATTTCAAAGGCGTGTGTGTGTGTGTGTGTGTGTGTGTGTGTGTGTGAGGATGAGCAGCAGGTGGAAGGTCGCCCTGTGGGCTGCTTTATAAAGGTATCACATCATTAGAGAGAGAGAGACACACACACACACACACACACTCTGAAGGCCACTCTGAGGAATAGATCAGACTCTAATGAGCTCGTCAGTGTTCGACACACAGCGCTGTGATGTGCCACCGCACCACCTCTGCTCTTCACACACACACACACACACACACACACACACACACACACACACACACACACACAATTACTCACTCACCAACCACTTTATTAGTTCCACCTACCCGGTTCTTACACTTAATGATCATTCTATTAGGTCAATTTACCATATAGGCCACTTATATATGTATATATATAGTCTATCCTCGTTGTCTCGCCAACCCAACCTCATCTCTCTCCACCTGTGATGGCAGGATGGATTTCCTTCCATGCACTTTACCTCAAAAATCTGCCAACCTCGCCTCTCGCCAAGCTTAATCCTGCCAGTTATGAAATTCTACCCCTCTAAGCCGCCATGTTTCAGACCGTCAGTAGGTGGTGCTTTAAAACTACTTTGACCATGCAATGGATGATGTCCCGCCCCTGTCTGTTATCAGAGGCATTATATAAGGAGGAGACCAGTCACTGGTTGAAATATGAACGGGACTGTAGTACAGAAGCCCCGCCCCATCATTAGAAAGAACCAATCAGCATATTAGTAAATGTGTCAGAGAGGGGGGGCAGCAAGTCTCGGCCCCTTCGTAGTGGCGGGATGCGCATGCGCGGTAGCCAGAATAACCTTAAATCTGTGTTATTTGAACCCAACAACGCAAATAAGTTATATCATTTTTTGTCAGATTATATTAGCTATTCTAAATCTGCATTTTAAACATTAATTTTTCTTCCAGTTTCGGATATATAGGTCTCTACAGACTTATCTTACTATGATTTTACTGTTATTCATCTCTGACTGAACTTCATACACTTTGGAGACAGAAAAGATCGTCAATCACGGAATAATTCTCAAATTTGGGTAGATGAATAGAGACTGTAAATGTGTGTATGTGTTTATATGCATTATAAATGGGATCATATGATCATGAGGGCTGCTCAGTAAAACACAAGTCAGCACCAGGTATAAATGTCACTCTGTCTATTTTTTATAACCTCCTTAAGTTGTCAAGCTTGCCTCTCGCCAAAAAGACACGAGGCAGACGTGGACGAACAAAAGTATCAGGTCAGGTTCTTGTGAAAATACCTTTTATATTTACATTACAGCAGCCTAAGAAGACTATGTGACTATGGAAATGACTGGTCAGCGGAAATTTCAGTCAATGTCCTGTTTCACAGTCATTAAACTGGTAAAAAACGTACCTGTATTTTATCTTTTGTCATTTTTCTTCAAGTCCCACAGAGGCTTCAATTTAGTTCGTAAAGGTTACTGTTTCCTCTTTGCTGAAGTAATTGGGTGTGAAACTCCCGAGGGATTAAAGAGATTACTGTAAGAAGATTACAGTCAGGCATTACCACGACATTAGGCTCTGTTCTATTTGATCACCTAAATATCACCAGCTACACCGTGTGAGCTGAATCCTAATCATCATGAAGACATTAATCAGGGTGGAATAATTAAAACATGCACTGCGGACGTTCGTCGGTACGTCCTGTAGCTTTTACATATTTAATATGCTTAATAAGTATTTAACCCTTACAGGTCGCGGTCATGTAATCAAGCCCTGTCTTTATTCAGACCATTAATAGGGAAGCTGCTTCTTTTTCGTTTTTGCAACCAAAGAGAGGTTTAAATAAAGCTTAAATAAAGAGGAGACAGCTGAGATTAAACAGTTGATTGTGGAACGCGAATAGGGTCAGAAGGGGAGGAAGCTACGCATGATGATGCATATGGTATTGATAGAGCAGGTAGAAATAATTACAAATTACATGTAAACAGGGGTGAAAGATTGAGTGGCGGTATGCTGTACCGGAAAGTGGAGAGAGGAGCTGCCACGTTCAAAACAAGTCACGATCAGACACTAAGCAAGAAAACACATCTACTAACGTCATCTCCTTTTCTATTGCTAAGTTATTCTGAATTGCTTCTAAACCATCGCAGTGCCAGCTTCCCGTGCTGCAGCTGACTGATATCCAGTGTTATGGGGTTTTGGCAGGCAGACATTTACAGCAAAATCTCCCAAATAAAACATGATATTCTGGTTTAATCCAACAACTATGGATTGAGATGGCTTTTATAAACCGAGCAAAACAGACAGTACAAGCATGCAGCAGTGACCTCACTCCATAAACAGCACAGGGGATCAGACAGGGTTGCCAGATCCTGCATGAGAATTAAGTACACATCTTTGGAAACAAGCCAAACCAAATGGCTCCAAAAAACAAACAAACAAATTTAAAAAATAGTACACCTACTACAATCTGAGAGTGACCACTTGATCAGTCAATAATAATAATAATAATAATTTTCTGTACTTTAGAGGGTTGAACTACCAGTGTTTGGAATTGACTTCATAGAAAGATAAGCCTAAAGTCACTTCGCATGTTAACAATTTAGACATTTTATGAAAAAACAAATTCATAGTGAGAATCATCAAATGACAATAGCCAGAACAACCTACTCTGTATACTGTGCCATAACTTTGGTTTCTTGCAGGGGAGCGTAGTGTGTCTCCAGTTGAAGTAGGCGATCATTAGTCGACCTGCATTTAAGCCGGCGATTCTCTTTGATCGGTGTGTGACATTGTTATGTGATGCTTGCCTTTTTCTGCTGAGCCATGCTCACATTTAGCTGCTCTTTGAGTGTAAACTGTGAGCTCAGGTCCGGTTTGTTATAGTTTGCTCTGAACTTAAAGGCTGTGTGTGGGCGTTCGACTTTGAACTTGCATTTGTGTTGTGCCTGTCCCATGCTACTTCGTTGTGTTTACATCACTCGAGTAATGAACTAGTTACTCTTTGTTCTGGTTTGTCTTTTCTTGTCTTTGCTGAGACACATTTGTTTTCTTCCCTACTTATTTGTTTCCTGCTTCTGAGATCGTGTCCTTATTTAACCCTGTCCTGAAGCAGCTTTGCAAAGTGGATCTTTAAAGATTATGAGGAAGAAACCTTGAGAGCAACCAAAATTCAACAAGGAGCTGTTCTGTTTGGATAGCCTGGAATAAATATTAGCAATTTAAATGTAATTAAATATGGGATCGTGACAGAGAAGGCATAAACATTGATTTAAAATCACTGTTAGTAATATAATAATCACAGTAAAGTCTGTGGACTCATGTATTCATATAGTTTTTAAAAATCTGACAGTAAAGCATTGCTTTAAAGCAGCTTTACAGAGATCCAGATTAGATCTTCCTGTAAGCGCTCTTAAGCCCTATGTGGATTGTTTATCAGTTTATCAGGAGGACGTCTGTAATTGAAATTCTTCCATTGAAACTCCTGCAGCTGAAGGTCAATAAATTCCCACAGGATGAGCGAGTATGTAGTGGGTTGTATTCTCTACATACCTGGATGATGATGTCACGTGTCACTGATTGAAAGACGTTCAGCATTTTCAGAAAACTTGAGAGTACATATTGTGCATTTTTAAATGCAGTCATGCTGTAGATGCCATTATATTCTCACCATTCATCAGCTGCTGCTATCAGGTCTTTTTTCTTATTTTTCTCTACTTCATGGCTCTCCAGTGTTGTTATGCCAACATACAGTCCAGAACATGCAGTCCAGGTCAATAGTGCAGTGACTTGTAGGTTAATTATATCACGAACTGAGGAGTTTAATGAGTGTTCCGTGTATCATAGCAGAGACGAGGCTGAAATTGGCTTCTTATTCACATTTTCGGTCCACCTTAAGTGACTGCAGTTACGTCATGTAGATGGAGATTCATCCTCATGATGAATAATAATCAGTAAGTAAACACTTAGATTAACCTACAGCCATTTACACAACGCTTGTTTTATGATAAAGTGTTGAACTCATGTAGTTTGGTGAGTAATGGATTCAAAGTGCAAACACTTACTCTGTGTTCTGGAGGATTCAGTTCCTGTTTTGCTTTCGGTTGGCTCTAACCAAATAATCTTTTTAGGACCCATGGAGGTTTATTTGCACCAAGAATACACTGCTGTAGATGTAAAATTAAGGAAAAACACGATAAACACAGCGCAGATCTTCTCTGACCAAGAGCTATTGTGAATCTGAATCACTGAATCACTGTTTACCAAATCGTGAATCATGAATCGTGAATTGAGTTTCGGTTTCAGAAGGCTAGCCCACCCACTTGGAGTTTGAGTTTGTGAATGCAGAGATCAACTCCCCGCTGTTGCCTAAAAGAGCAACTCAGACTACGAGAGTCGAGGAAGGTGACAAGACCATAAGAGAACGGGACTGACCTTCAAGTAACCCACATATAGTGGCAGTGGTCCAATTCAGTGGCGTTTTCGTAGTTCCTTACTGGTTCAGTCCTGCTCTTTCAGGATCTCAGTCCCTACACCCAGGTCCCATCCATAAGTCCTTGTTGTGTGTCTGTGTTCACATCACCAGGGGCCTCCCTCTTCCCTCGAGTCTCTGTAGTTCCTCAAGTCGTGGGGTCTGTGTTGGAACGTCATTGCCAGCCGGTTTTGTTGTGGCGTTCTTTGACTCCATGTTGCTTCTTGGCCGTCCTTAAATCTCAGGCTCTTCATATGTCTCTGCTGTCTATCTCTCTGCGTGTTTGCCTCACTAATGGCTTTCCTCTGTCCTTTGAGTTTTGGAGATCCTAGGGGCATAGGGGCTTGGCTAGATGGATATAGAAAGCATATTTCCTTCTCCCTTAGGGATCAGTTTTTTTAAGTTGACTGAGTGTGCCATGCCATCGAAACTTTCCCGCAGAGGACACAGGGTCCTGCAGTGATGTTATTTCATTCAACATCTGATGTATTGTGCTATAGTTTTATATGTCTCTATTTTACCATACTCTTCATGACATTACATCATCTCTAATTTACTAGTCTACTACTAAATGTAATGTTCTCTTTGAGTTTTTAGATTTCACTTCTGTTTATTGAAACCATTACTTTAAACATTTTAATTAGGCTAAGAGACCTAAGGAGGTTTGAGTCTCGGTCCTTGATTTCCTCTTTGTAACATTTAGGGATTTTCCTTTCCACTGTCCCCTTAGGTTTGCTCAGTTTGGGATTGGGCTTAGGTAGTAGAAGATGACCTAAATTTGTAAAGATAGGAACAAGGCAGACGTTGTACGGGGGCACTCCCTGACCCTCTGCTCTCCTCTCTTGCCGGTGGTTGACGTTCTGGCAGGACATTTAACCAATACCAGACATTAATCAAACTCCAGATCTAAACCCACTGAAAACTGCTAGAAGACATTCTAGCAGTCTGGAGGATCTGGAGAAATTCTGGATCAAGCAGCAGTTGTATTTAAGATCACTCGGGTTTAAATTGGATCTTCTCCGACCTCCAGACTCACCTCTGTTTCTCCTCTGACTCCACACTTATTTTTCACTGGAGTGAACATCCTTCATCCCACCGGCTCGAACATCGCCGCTCCCTGTCTCAATCAGCCGACGTGCATCGTTCACGCCTGTCTGCTTTGGCTGTGCTTCGCTCTTCTCTCAGATGATCCTTTACGCGCGCCTGTGATCCTCTGATAGCTTCTGCGTCCACTTTGACCTTCATCTCCGTCCATCTTGCCATAGTTGAAGTTCAGCTGTCAGGATGAATGTGTGTTGCTGGAGCTCAGAGGGAACGAGAACACATGCTCAGCGTCTCGGCCTTCGCTTTATATCCCTGTCACCTCCGGCAGGAGAGACGAGGGTCAGGCTTATGCAGACGTTGGTGCAGGAAAACAGGGGATGTTTCCAGAGTTTACAGTGTTACCATGGTTTGGGGCTGGCTTTGGGGTTGTCTTTGTGATCATATCAAACCCAGGTCCTTAGGTATTGCTGTTTCCGGCAGCGTAGTTCTTACCATCGAGCCACAGGAGCTCACCATATTGCAGAGACATGCTGTTAATTAAAAATTAACCCAACAGAACCTAAAGTGGAGATTTCCATGCGCCGTCTTCATTCTCACGGGTTATTCGACCCCCTGGGCCTGTCTGCGACCTTTAGAAATTGTCCTGTGTCGTAAGCAGTTGCGTCAAAACCCCCAGTAATCTCGAGGCAGCAGTTGCCAAAATCCATCCACTTAAACGTTTTGGAACTGAGCCAGAGGCCGACAGGAGAAACAGTCGCCGTGTTGGGTGCCAAAACATTCCTGTTAACTGCACAAGTCCACCAGCTTTCTCTCTTTCTCCCTTTCCCTCAGCAGACTCGGTGCGCACTTGATTAGGTCCAAACTTCAATAACACGCCTTATTGCTGCCTCGAGAAAATAGAAAGACCTAATTAGAGCCTAATAAGACTCAGCGCTGTGGGGGTCCAGCTCATTTCCGGTCCGACACAGAGAATTTCAGGCCTGAGTGATCCAGATACGTTTAATAATGGTTTCTTCATTCTAGCTTTATTACAATTACATTATTTTACCTGCTTTGTCCATTCACAAAGCCTGGTCTAATATCACTGGTTTGTTTATGCCCTAGATTCATTCCGTATTTGTCTGTGATTTTTACTTACATTAAAAAAGAAAATCATTAATTTGTCATTTATTATTTATTTATTATTTTATATAATATGTATGATACTTTTCCAAATAATTAATAAAAAGCGTTAATTAATAATTAATTACTTAATTAAAAGGTAAATAAATACATAACCAAATAATAAATATATAGAAAACACATAATCAAATATAAATAAATAATTTGAATTATTTAGTAATAATAATAATAATAATAATAATAATAATAATAATAATAATAATAACAACACAAAATAAATAGACAAATAAATATCTACATAAAAACAGGCAACAAAATTACAATACATACAATATGCAAACAATAAATATATAAAATAGACAACTTAGCCAAGATATAAAAAAAATAAAAATATATTTAAAAATGTGGTAATTAATTAATAGTTGAATAAATACATATCCAAACAAGAAATGCGTAGAAAACACATAGGCACATAAATACTTGGGGTCATATAATAATAATAATAATAATAATAATAATAATAATAAGCAGAATTAAATATAAAACAAAATAAATATATACATAAAAAGAGGTAATTAAATCACAGTCAATACATATGCAAACAATAATAATATGGAATGCACAAATAAGCCAATAAATAAAAAGGAATATAATATCTTACAAATTTTATTAATGGATTAAAAAGTGAAAAAATATGTCCACAATAAATATGTTTCAAATACACATAAGAAAATGTATGAATGGAACAACTGAATTGAAACCAATAAATATATGAATAAATGGATAAGCAAAAATAGACAATAAACAATTACATATAACTAAATTAAAAGTGTAAAAATGCATTATCACTGTATGTAATAAAAAATAAACAAAGCTATAATTTTTATAATTATTAATAAAAATGCATTTTTACGTGCATGTATTGGGGTAAAACAGCATTAGTTATCAGAACTTATAATAAAATCATTGTTAGTTATTTAGTAAACTAATCTAAGAATTAAAAATAGATTACATGCAATGTAGTTGGAACAGAATCAACCAATCAGAAAGCGCGATTTCATCTGCCTTTTTAAGTATCAACCAACCAGCAAGAGCTGTTCCCGTAGGCTCGAGAAATCTTCTCGCGAGAGGTGCAGTTGCCATAGTGACGACGATACACAACGCGCGGAGGCTGCAGTGAGTAAGCGCTAAAAGATCCAGAAACTAGCACAATAAACACAATATAAATAAATAAGTAGTTAATTAAGTCATTCATCCAACATGTTTATGTTCTTACGCTGTTTACAGGTGCAGTTCCATTCGGCTCTGTTTTCCGTTGGGCGTGACGGTTGTATCAGTTACTGTACGGCGGTGAGGCTCCGGCTGTAACAGCGTTCCGTACAGCTTTTTGTAGGTATTTATATGAACTCTGTTCAGCTTTTGATACAGCTAATACATGCATAAATACATCAAAGTTAATAAAATACACGAATTAATATGTAGAGTGCGGTAAGTGCCATCATTAAACAAAAATGAACAAGATATGTAAATAAAGTGATAATTTAATACATTAAAAAAAAAAAAACGATCTATTTTGAGCAGTTATATATATATAAAAATAACATAAACAAATGGAATAATGTATTATAAACAAACTAAAAAATGAAGTAAAGCATCATGTTTACTCATGTGTGATGAAAGAATAAAAACTTGCTTAGTTGTGCACCTGGTGTCTGATTTCCTGCTATAACGATCAGGTATATAATGAAATGTTTCCTTATTAATGTTTTTGAATGCATAGCCGGTCACTTGTTAAGTCTTTTCTGTGCACTTAATAATAAGACACGTTGTTTTTGAACCACGCAGCAAATCCAGAATCAGGATGAACTTGAACGACTTTGTGGTTCTCAACAAGCCGAGATCCGTGAAGCTAAACACCAGGTTGGGTTTTTCTTTATGTTTTATGTGCTATATCTGTATCAGATTAAATATTGGAATATGACATGGATTCATCTGTGCAGATGAAGGTCTGGATCAGCTAACACACGGCGGTACTCGGAGGATGAAGTGTGTAACAGGTTGCCGTGTGTTTGCAGGAATCTGCGGGAGCTGCGTATGGAGACGATGCAGCTCGATCAGGAGAGTAAAGAGATAGAGATACGACTGCAACAGCTCCGAGAGACCATGAGTCATGAGAAAGAGGAGAGGGAGTGAGTGAAAACATGTCTCATGCACTAAAACTCTGAGTTACTTAACGGACGGCTGCAGAACCTGCTCAGACAATGCTGAGTTAACCGCCTTAAAGAGGAAATGTAAGTTCGGGACAGCCGTGTGTTGATACGTTTGTCCCTGTCCCGGTGCTCAGGTGCTTAACGCAGGGCGCAGACAGTAACATACCAGAGATGGGAAGCCAGTAGATCCCAGAGCCGTGTTGAAACGGGATCAGCTGTTAGGTTCCTTTAAGAATTTGTTTAACCAGTGAATGAAAGAAGACAGAGATTTACTGAGTGATGATTTGGACTCGCACTAGAGAGTCGAGAGTCGATTGGGATTCGCATTACTACAGACTCGACTCATATGCTACAGACTCCAGACTCGACTCAGACTCAGATGCTACAGACTTGAGTCTCAGTTTGGCTCAGGCTCATAACCCAGGGACTTGAGACTTGGCTTAATGAGAACATATACAGTGGGGCAAAAAGTATTTAGTCAGCCACTGATTGTCCAAGTTCTCCTACTTAGAGGGATGACAGAGGTCTGTAATATTCATCATAGGTACACTTCAACTATGAGAGACAAAATGAGAAACAAAACACACCGCTCGGGCAACGAAGGAGTGGTTCCGTCAAAAGCATTTCAAGGTCCTGGAGTGGCCTAGCCAGTCTCCAGACCTCAACCCCACAGAACATTTGTGGAGGGAGTTGAAAGTCTGTGTTGGCCCAAAACATCACTGCTCTGGAGGAGATCTGCATGGAGGAATGGGCCAGAATACCAGCTACAGTGTGTGCCAACCTGCTGAAGACTTACAGGATTGAGTTGAACTTTTGTTATTGACCAAATACTTATTTTCCACCATGATTTACAATTAAATTCTTTAAAAATCCTACAATGTGATTTCCTGGATTTTTTTCCCCTCGTTTTGTCTCTCATAGTTGAAGTGTAGCTATGATGAAAATTACAGACCTCTCTCATCTTTCTAAGTCGGAGAACTTGCACAATCAGTTGCTGACTAAATACTTTTTTGCCCCACTGTAAGTGCCGTTTGTTTGTTTCTCTCTCCCGTGCTGGTGGTCCAAATGTGTTTAGTCTGAGCGGCAGAAGATGAACGGTGAAAATGTTGCTCATGTGGAATCATCCATCATGAATAGATGTAATTACTGATGATGTGAGCAATCAACAATAATATTTTATTAGGTGAAATTTAAAAAACTTTGGATTTGTTAGACTTGGTCTTGTGTGGCATTATTAGTATCTTTAGTGGAGGCTGTGAGGAAAGTGCTTGCGTTCAGGCTGTCCTTGCTCTCTGAATTAAAGGTACTAGTAAAAGTCCTTCAAGTGAGTTCCAGCCTTTGTTCCCTAAGCTCCTTTTGTTCGCTCTCTGGGTTTGTCTCCGTTCTCTTTCCCAGTCTGACGTCAAACTTTGTTCATTCAGACTGTTTTTGCGCTGCAGATTTCTGCTGCCTGAAATTTTAGTGCATTATCTTTAATGTGTGTTCCTGTGTGTTTTCCGGGCATAACACAGCCTGATTACACCTGAAACCGGAGCACACTTAACTGGACCCTCGGCTTTAAAAGCATAAATGCAAATGTCAGACAAGGTCCAGGTCCAGATTCGTGGTTTTTAAGGATTCCTCGGTATAAACCACGGACCCGGAGAGTCACAGCATAAAAAAGTCACTGGCATAACAACACCATGTGACGTTATTAATTCGGCGCCCCTCCCGGCGTAGCCCCGTCCTGCGGAGTTTATTAATGATGTCAGGCTCTGACCCGCGCGTCCAGGTACGCCGTGGATCGCTCAGTCGATTATCCCAGGATCTATGAGCTCATAACTCAGGCTGCGTGGAGCCCAGGCGTGTTTGCCGTGTAAATTTCACCTCCGCACTCCAGCGTGATGAATCACCGGCGGGGTGAGAGGAGGGTCACGGCGAACTTAGCCAGGAACTCCATTTCTCACCGGCGCGGTGCGTGTGTACAGGAGCCCGTCCAAACTCTAACAGAGTGTAATGGCAGTGGAGATTTAACGCGGCCTAATGGAATGAAGATGTTCTGCGTGTCGTTCTTCACGCCGACTGCACCCTGTAATTAAGATCTCGTACTTCGGCGCAGGAACACGCTTTCAGTTTACACAGCAACACAGGCACTCATCATCATACGTGTGATTTAGGGTTCCATATTCTGGTCACTTACAGCGCTTAGCAGACGCCCTGATTCAGAGACCTTGGAGAGGTGCTTTGTGTTCTTAGCTCTTAGTTCTTAGGCGACCTATGAAATACAGGATCCAATTAAAAGTTATTTGTTTTCAAGCAACTATTTGGATCTGCGCCGTCTTACGTAGGAGACTTGCTCCAACCTAGTGCTTAAAAGTCCTCCCTTACTTTTGCCCCTCGAAGACAAACCTCAAATCCAGTGTTTTCTCCGAATCTCCGAAAAAGCACTGCGAGATGGGACGGAGGTTATGTTTGGGATTCACCTACAGTGGAACAGAGGAAGACCCAAGATCACAATGGCTTGTGTGCTGTGAGATTCTCAGTAACGAGAGCATGGAGCCAGTGCATCTAAGCAGACGTGAGCACTGAACATGGGCATGTCAAGGATAACCCTGTAGACTCAGCTAAATATACCTAAGTGTGTGTGGTGTGTGTGGTTCTGCGATGAGACCCATGGGCGGTACTTATAGGTTTTGGTTTGGTTTTGGTGGTTCCTGGTCTAGAAGTTTGAGAACCACTGCCTTAGATCTTTTGCAAAATGAAACACTCCATGCAAAACTATAGAGTAATTTATAAATCCCGATTTTGTCACCGTATGGTTCATAAGCTCTGATTCTGCCGGAACACGCCACACACTCAAGTGCTCACTGAAACAACTTTAACATTCCTGCTTTTCTACTGATACAGTCTGGGTTTGATTTTATTCCTCTAAGCTTTGTAACATCAATCAATGCACAGGTTTCAACAGTCGCACTTTCATTAAGAATTAAATGATATTTATTAGAGTTATTGTGTTATTTCTATATCAAGTCAGTCAGGACAGTGGCAAGGAAAAACTCCCCAAACGTTACAGGGAATAAACCTTGGGAGGTCCAAGACTCAAATAGGGACCCGACCTCCTGGCTAAACAGGATTGCGGACTCTCAAAAATGAAAGGTGTCGATTTGAATGCAGTTCATTTAACAACACATTGATTTCTGCATCAGAATCGCTTTTTCTTTGCTTTTTGTGAGACGTTTTGGAGGATTTTTGATGGGGTTCCTCAGTCCTGGGTCGGCCAACTTAAGGCTACATGTGGGAAACACTGGTGTGTGTGTGTGTGTGTGTGTGTGTGTGTGTGTGTAGGCACTCAGCTATGTGATGACCTGATTGTAGGAAATGTATTAACACTGACACTAATTGCCACGTAACTTTGGTTCACAATGGATCCATTTGACATGGGAACAGAATCCGAGTTAAAGTCGTACAGTGTGTGGCGTTACTGTGTGTACCCGAATGATCGTACCTTTGTGTGCATGTAACAGGAAGTGTGGTGTGTTTCGATGGAAATCAGCTCAGAGCCACGGCGGAGAGAGAAATAAAGAGATGCCGTTCAGCAAAGTGAGGATACACACTGCATAAACATGCACACCAAAACACCTGCCTCATTCCACACACTGGGTACAGAGTGTTCTGACTGACTGGCACAATAACACACTGCGCACACACACACACACACACACACACACACACACACACCTAGACCTGAATATAGTATGTAATATTCTGTACAGTACAAAACTCTACCATCAGGAACTGTGACATTGTGAAATTGTGCATGTGTGTGTGTGTGTGTGTGTGTCTGTGTGTGTATGTGTGTGTTTGAGCAGAATGCCAACAGCAAGATGAAGATTAAAGTGCTGAAGGATGAGCCGCTTCCAGGTGAGTGTATATGTGTGTGTAAATATGTATGTGTGTGAATGTGTGTGTGTAATAGGTGTGTGTGTGTGAGAGTGTAAAAGTGTAGTGTGTTTCAGTTTTTGTATTATACTTGTGTATCTATGCAAAAGTGTGTGTGTGTTTGTGTGAAGGTGTATGTCTGTGTGTGTGGGACTAAATATATACAGGGGTGTGAAAAAGTGTTTGCCCCCTTCCTGATTTCTTATTTCCTATTTGTTTGCACACTTAAGTGTGACAGACATGCAGACCAATGTATCTGTGCGTGAGTGAGTGTGTGTGTGTGTGTGTGTGTGTGTGTGAGGGTGTGTAAGTGTGCATGTTTGTGTCTGTATGAGTTTATAAGTGGAGAGTGTGTTTGTTTTTTGTGATACCTGTAGTATTACACATACATATTTTATGCAAAAGACTGTGTGTGTGTGTGTGTAGTTGATCGAATTCCTGAACCTCCACCCAAGGATGGGAGAAGCAGGAAATCTAGACTGAAAGGAAAAGTGTGTGGTCAGTGTGAAGCTCGAACTGCTGGACTGGTGAGTCTCCATCCATCCATCCATCCATCCATCCAGCTAGCTGCCTGAAAGCCCAGCAAATGTGTTAGAGTCTCATACCGTGCAGCAGGTTTCCTTTGGGTTGGCTCTCATCACTAACCTTTTCTTTGAATCGCTGTCCATTGAATCGTGGTCGGCTGAAACGAGTCACACGACTCGACTGGAAGTTAAAGCAAGCGCACCGAGTACCGAGTGAACGACGAGAATCAAGACGAATCTTTCTCCTGTGGTGAAAAACTGCGACTGTGCTGGCCTAGTGGTTAAGGTACTGGACTATGGACCAGAAGGACCAGGGTTCAAATCCCACCTCTGCCAAGCTGTTGGGTCCTTGAACCTTAATCACAATGCTTAATTGTAAGATTGAACCAGTTGTAAGTCGCTCTGGGTAAGGGTGATGGAGATGTTCTCACAATGCAGCCAGAACCTGATTAGACGATTTCCGAGGTGGTCGAGGACTGAGCTACCACTGTATATACCCGTCTGTCTGTTATTCATATCTCTGTCTCACTAACCATCCATCCATCAAGGTCTGTCTGTCTGTTACCCATCTATCTATCTGTCTGTCTGTGTCTGTCTGTTTGTCAGTCTATGTTATCTGTCTGTCTGTCTAACCATCCGTCTATCCATCCATCCATTCTCTTATCAATCTCTCTCTCTGTCTGTATTTACTAATCCATCCATCATCACATCTACATATCATCCTCCTGTTTATCTTTCCATCCTTCTGTCCATTCATCCATCCATCAGTATGTATATCCATCCATCATTAGTCTGCCTGAGGATCCAGCCACATATCCACCTGTTATTAATCAGTCACTCTAACAGTCCATATGTTCATCCATCCACTCTCGTTTAAATGGCTCTTATATAAGAAGTTTCTTTGTACACACAGAACAGCATGACTGGTGTGTGTGTGTGTGTGTGTGTGTGTGTGTGTGTGTGTGAGAGAGAGAGAGAGCTGTCATTTATATAACTATGGCAGATTATAAGTGCTGCAATCTCGTGTTCTCTTCACACCACACACACACACACACACACACACACACACACACAGACACACACACACCACACACACACACACACACACTACTGATGACGGCTTTGGTCTTTTATCTTTCCCTAACGCACACACTTCTGCACGTTGACTTCCTCTTTTACACTCCACTCACTCAAACCCCGTCAGATTCACACCTCCAACTCCACACCTCTCATTTCCTGTGTGTGTGTGTGTGTGTGTGTGTGTGCGTGCCTGACACGTAAAGTCAGGCTAAGCTAAGAAGCACGGTGTTTCAGCACCACGGAGAGGGAACGATTCTGTAAATACAAACAGGAATGTGAGAGGGTGAGGAAGAGGCTTCCTCCGACCTGTGAATGAGTGAGTGCTGTACCACTTACATAAGCTGTGAGCCAATCAGAAACCAGTCCGGATGATGAACGACTGCTCATATAACTTTGTAAACTCTGCTCAGAACGAATGTTTTCCAGCTCCTGATACACGCCTGATTATTTTGGCCTTGTCTCATATCATTCTCCTCTCGTCTCCTTCCCTCGTTTACTATTTCAGAAGAAATAATGAGCTCCCTGATGATACCTGCACCTCCTACCCCTGCAATTTTAATATTTATTAAGGCCAAGAGAGGATAAAAAAAGAATTTAACATATACTGTAAAACTTTTGCTCCTCGTTAGCTTATTTTTTGGTTTATTTATAGGACCGCCGGTTCAACGCGGGCAAAGGAAAGGTTCATCCTCAAATGCATTTAGTGTAAGACCTGAGGTGTGTGAGATTTCACATTAAAATAGTTTAATAACTTTTCATCATTTAGTCTTTGAAAGTCAAATATTATGGCATGGTTTTTGATCTGGTATCTGGATCTTTACTCCTGGATATTTCTCCCACATCCAACACATCTACTATGAGAACCTGCTGTTCACTTACAGTCTAAAATATGCCATGAGCTGTTGTAACGAGATAATCAGCATTATTAGTTATTTGGTTTGAGTGTTTGCCTGGTCTGTGTAATATGGTGTGTGATGTGGTTCTGTTGTTGGTTTAGGGTTTTTAAACCTTTTATTATATATGATGAAATCTGTACACTTGACTTGCATCGATACCTCCCTCCTTGATACCTCCCTCCACGTCCTTCAGCCCGAGAAGCAGAAATCGATCAAAGTCAGCCCTCATTAACGACGCCCCAATTCCCTAATTGTGCTCCGAGGAATCGAGGTTGGAGAGAGGAGGCGTTTAGAGCGAGGATCCACCGGTGCTTCCTACGCAGAAGTCTGTTCATACTAGCCCATGACGCGATGCTTCTGTAGCCAATACTGCCTCATCCCTCCAGGGAAATCCTGCCAAAATAAAACCTCCAAAGCAGATAATAATACATGTTAGATTAGTACAGAAGTACACCTGCAGCTCTCATTTATTTGAATATGATTCTATTAATTAGCGCTCTGATTTAATTCGGCTTAAATATCTTGACCCTTTTGTGATGCGTTTTGTGGTATGTGTGAGTTACGTGTGTGTGTGTGTGTGTGTGTGTGTGGTTTAGGTCTGCACAGAGTGTGGCGAGGATTACTGCGTCGGCTGCTTTGCTAGATTCCACCAGAAGGGGGCACTGAAGTTCCATCACATGGTTCCCATACAGGTAACGTGCAGTCTCTGTCTCTCTGTCTGTCTGTCTCTCTCTCTCTCTCTCTCTCTCTCTCTCTCTCACACACACACACACACACACACACACACACACACACAGGTCCGTTTGCATTTGTCCTTTTCCATCTTGCCATTAGTGATCTCGATCTGCGTCCAACTTTGATTACACACACCTGTGTCAGGGCTGGAGAGTACACACACACACACACACATACACACACACACACACACGCTCATCAGACAGAAGCAGATGAGTGCAAACACACACGTTTGTTTTAGAGATTGCAGGAGCTCTTCGAACTGAGGCCTCTAATGCCATATGTGTGATTGTCAGTGTGTGTGTGTGTGTGTGTGTGTGTGTGTGTGTGTGTGTTTACACTGGTATGTTTTTAGCATCAATAATAAGTATAAAGCTTGAGGTCCGGTGTAAGGGTTTCCTCCAGGGGGCGCTGTCAGGCTGACGAGATGCAGCACACTTCATGTTTGTTTTCAGTGTTTAAATGGGTAATACTCGTTTCTGATTGGTGGAAATGTGGGGGCGTGTCACTGAAACCATATATGGAAGTAAATGGTGGGTCTGGATGTGATCCCTATTCCTTATATAGTGCACTATTAGTTTCTGTAGTGCTGTCCAAAGCCTCGGTGTACAGTCATTTTCCGTGGTGAGTGCACTACATTACCCATGATGCATTGTACATATAGCATACCACCACTGCACAGGTCGAAATCCCAAAATGCATAGCGAATATGAGAGATGATCCGGGTCAGGGTCAGGGGAGGATCTGGGGATGTTCAGCTGCATCTTGAAGGAGGAGAGGCCAGACGGGCAGATCATCCCCCAGCAACCCATGCCAGTTCTGCCATAGACTGGCGATCTGCCCAGGGTACATTTATGGTTACGTTTCCAGAATTTAGCAGAGAGCCTAAATGATGCAGTGATACAATCCAAGCAGCTGAGGGTTTAGGCATTAATAAATCAAAACGAGTTGCACCACACACCAGTATGTACGTAGGAGCAGGTAGCTGCTAAATATTTACACTTACCTTTAAGCAGGTGGAAGGTGTGACGAAACCGACGGCAACCAAAACATGACTCATTTGGACTTACAATTGATACGGTTTTACAATCCGAGCAATTGTGGGTTAAGGGCCCTGCCCAAGGACCCAACAGTGGCAGCTTGGCACCAGTGGGATTTGAACCCTGGACCTTATAGACCATAGTCCAGTACCTTAACTGCTAGGCTACCACAGTTTTTAGTATTTAATGTAATGTAAATATATATAATAATATATAATATAAAGTATGAGTTTTTATTTTCCTCTGTCTTCCAGAAGGCTTAATACAGTGTTATGGCAGGCATAGCTTGACATGTACGCAAACTTGAGAAATATTCCTGATGATGAGACTGACGTCAAGGGAGCCATAACTATTAGCATCGAGGCATCAGCAGAGTGAGCAGGGTCAGGATCCGCCAGCTGAGCACAGAGCTGGGAAGTAGGACTAAAGTGACACCTACCGATCGGTCTGAAGACCTGGCGGCTTAATGGGGACTGTGGTAGCCTAGCGGGTAAGGTACAGGACTATGGCCCAGAAGGTCCAGGGTTCAAATCCCACCTCTGCTGGCACTGTTGGGTCCTTGAGCAAGGTCCTTAACCCACAATTGGTTGGATTGTAAGACTGTATCAGTTGTAAGTTGCTCTGGATAAGGGCGTCTGCTAAATGCTGTAAATGTAAATGGTTAGAATTTAATTGCTGGCAAGACATTTGTCACATCTCAGAAATGGCAAAGGCGAGAGGCGAGGTTGGCGGCTTTTTGAGGTAAAGTGTATGGAAGGAAATCCGTCCTGCCATGACGGGCGAGATAACGAGGTTAGACTCTATTTGTATAAATAATAACTCATAACAAATGCCGTGGCCGTGTTCTGGCCACTGTCTCGGCTCATGTGTCGGCTGATCGGCTGCTCAATACAGGTTTTAAAGATATTTTTTCCATAGAATGTAAGAAATCCGTGTCCGTGTTTCCGTGGCATTGTGTTGGTCGACTGGTTATACACTTGTGTTGTCATGTAAAAGCAGCACTGAGTGTGTTTACATGCATTTAATAATCCGATAACTGCAGAAAATCAGATTTTGTCAGTAATCCGATCAACAAGTTCACATGCACTGGAGTAACCAGATAATGGGAAACCTCCGGGTCAATAACCAGCCAATAATCTCACAGAAGTATGTCAAGTAGACTTCAATATTTATTATTGAATAATCAAATTATTCATTTTCTCGTGTACATACTGCGTTTCAGTCTCCCCAAAGCGTTCGATAGCCGTTTCGCTGCCTTTAATTCTGTATTTAATTCCGGGGTTGCCAGATCTGTTAAAGTCAAGGGAAAAAGAAGCCAAATAAAACCGAGTCTTTAGAAATATGCAGATGCTTTTGCACATGTAATCAGATTACTGTTATACATGCTTTTAGTAATCCAATCACTGTGGTAAAAGCCAGCTCTCTGAATGGGATTTCTTAATCTGATTTCTAGATCGGAGTAAGCTGTGTACATGACCTGCAGATACCGGATCATTATCGGATTATTAACAGCATATAAACGCACCTCGGTTTTTGAGTGGGCATTAGTTACAGCACACGGATCTGTGGTGCGGCCGGCTTCAGTAAAACAAACCAGTGTTAATTAGGACCTAAAAGGACGTAAGAACGAAGGTACGGCAGTAATTACTTCAGCTCCACTGGTTACTTTGCCCTTTGATATGATAAGAACCCTCCTGCTGCTCTGACTGGGATAATTGTTCATATTTGCTTTGCACTGTGGGATATCTCTGTGGAAATAGTGTGCTCACCCAGCCTGGCGATGGACTGGCACCTCGGCCGGGGCACGCCTATGCCTTCACCCACAGGATTCTGGGATGTAGGCTCTGGATTCTCTGTGTATAAATGTTAGTGTGTTCCTTCAGAGGTCAGGTGACTTTTTATTTAGAAAATCATCGAAGCAAGCAAATTGGCCAGGGAGTGAAAAGGTTTGCACAACACACACACACACACACACACACGTAGCCCAGTGGTTACATCTGTGTGTGGATATATACAGTACTCGTGTGACTGTAAATACCACTGAAAGTTAGTCATATGTGCACTCTGTGTGTGTGTGTGTGTGTGTGTGTGTGTGTGTGTGTGTGTGGATTAGGCTGTGCTGGTTGTGAGGTTACTGTAATGAGCTGCTCTCCTCCTGCTGCTTTGGATCAGACCTACTGAACCAGACCCCAACACACACACACACACACACACACACGACAGAGGCAGGCATCACCCCCTATTACGCTTGGTGTTCCACACACACACACACACACACACACACACACACACACACACACACACACACACACACACAAACATGAACAGAGACACAGAAGCACAAATAGGCAGACAGCAAACACACACACTCTCTCCCTGTCTCTCTGTCTCTCCCAGACACACACACACACACACACACACACACACACACACATACAAATGAGTCAGTAAAAGCCTATGGCTGAAATGTGGTTTATCGCTGAAGGTTAGGATACAAATAACAGAACGCTCAGTTCAGTCTGTATGTGTGTGTGTGTGTGTGTGTGTCTGTCTGTCTGTCTGTCTGTCTGTGCTTCTATGGAACACCAAACATATCTGCCTCCGTCTTGTCTGCTGAACAAGAGAAAGTCATGTGTTGGCAAAGACACACCATTAAACGTTAACATTTTTATCAGTTATTATTATTATTGCTATTATTATTGTTATTATTATTATTATTAGTGGTCGAACCGATATGTTTTTTTAATGGCTGATGCCAATATTTAGAGAGCAAGGTGACCGATTCCCAATATATAATGCCGATATCATTTTATCGGCACAAAATTATTTGGACACAAAACTGCTGAACTGAAATGGAGATTTAAGTTTTAAATGCACTGTCAGCACTCTGTCTTTTTTATATAAAAAATACATTAAAACTTTTGTTGCACTTAACACCAACATTTCTTACAAGCTAACAGCACCTTCTTGTTTCTGGGACAAAAAAATGTTTAAATACTTAATAAATAAATAAAAAATAAATAAATGTTATGGTGTAACGAGTCGAAACACTGTACCGCGACGTCTACAGGGGTGGAGATTGTGGTTTACACCCCGATTATAACATGTTGTTCTTCCTTCAAAAAATCTACATTTTGGCTAAAAATCGATGTAGTATATCACAAAAATAAATATCGCGACATATTGCTGTATCGATATTTTAGCACAGCTCTAGTTGCTTTTACAATTCAGCCAAGTGACTAGACAGGAGCACTTTGGGGGCCAGGCAGATTTCAACCTGGAGCAAAAACTATGATTTGAAAATTGAATTCTGAATTATTTTAGCACCAAAAATCCTGATTACAGAAAGATTTGGAGTCGAAATCCCAGAAAAAGACCCCATTAGTGAGCAGAAGGTTGTGAGTTTGGCCGGAAAACCACCAGAAAAGAACTCAAGTTCCCCCCACAGCCACTAATAAAGAGGCCCCTGTAAGGCTGCTTGATAGACTTTCTAATAATAGACTTTCTTTCATACGGCTTTCTGACTATCCTGAGATTTCACCTCTGAACCCTGTGATCTCTAACGATTCTGACTTTTGGTTGTTTGGCTTATATCTTCATGAAATGTCAGCACCAGAGATGGAACTGTGGTTCCTGCAGTGGTGGGCTAGCAGTTAAGGTACTGCACTATGACCCAGAAGGTCCAGTGTTCAAATCCCACCTCGGCCAAACTGAGCTAGACCCTTAACCCACGGAGTTGCTCGGATTGTGTAAGTGGTTCTTATCGTGCCAAATGCCTTAGATGCAGAGACAGGACACAGCAATAAAGATGGTACAAAATTAATTTCAGTGATAAAGATGATCATTTCGATCAGGCATCCATAGTCTGTACACAATGCATAAACAGTTTAGATGTGTAGGCAGTGCAATGTTTCATATAGCGGAGCGAGTGTTTATAGGTGAGAGTTAGTTCTGTATTAGCATCCGGCTACAAACACAGTTATTATACAAATGTCAGTACAAAACCAACACAAAAAGAGGTTCCATCTGTGTGGTGTGTGGTGTGTGTGGTGTGGAGAGAGAGAGACTCTGTTGGAATCAAGGACAAACGCTTGGCAGGCCCACATTGAATTGGGATTAGAGGGAATCTGGGCCACTGACGCAGGTTTCCGCGTTCTAATAATCCTGTTTGATTTTGCATTCAATCAAAAAAGTGGGAAAAAGAAAAGAAAAGTGGGAAAAAACATCACACTCATGCTCTGAATTTGTGTAGTTCTTGGTGTATGGTTGTGTTGTGTGGTGGTGGGTTGTGTGTGTGTGTGTGTGGGGCTTGATTCTCTGGAGATGCAGCCCATTTCATCACATCTGTTTTCCTTTCTCTCACATGACACAGTGTTTTGCATTTTACGTTCCATTTATTCACTTTCAACCGAGGCAGGATCCAGTCCAAGCCGTCAGCTGAACGGTTGCTCTCTGGCAGGCGCGGGATTTGATCTCACAATCTGGCGGTCACTAAAGGCTGCCTCGCAGCTGACCAGCATGGGGGGATCTTCAGAAGAACAGACTGCACGGTTGTGATGTTAGATAAGACCTGTGTTTAAATACAGGGTGATGAAGAGGAGTGAATGTTTCTTTAGGCCGAGCTTCACACCTCCATCAGCAGCGTGGACGTGCTCCGGCGGTTCCAGAAGAAGCATGAAAAAGCAGACGAAAAGACGTCTGATTGGTTAAATCCCAGTGCTGGGAGGAGAACAGATCACAATCAGACACACAGAACACAGGTGAAAGACACACACTTTTGATATAAGTAATACAATACTCAATGACAAAAAAATGAACTCACCAAGAAGGAGTAGCTCTATAAGTATGAATGATAATTTTATTGGGGAAAACGTTACAATTGAAAGGAGGCTCTAGTTACCCTGTTGGGCCGCTTCTAGCCTGGATACCAGATGAGATACGGTTAGGTAATGGAGGTATACAGGTTCTGTATGGTATCCTGTGGCACATTTGCCCACATGTTGCTACTGGCCCTGTAGATCCTGCACACATAGGTTGCCAAAGCTGGAGTCCCAGCTGGTCCCATAAATGCTCGATCGGCGATAAATCTAGGAAGGAGGAGACATTCCTGTAAACCCTTGCTGTGTGTGGGCGAGCATTATCCTGCTGAAAAATGCCAGCTAGAAGCCCTGCCATGAGAGGCAACACACGTGGAAGTCCTGCGCATATCGCTGAGTTGTTAGTGTCCCTCGTATCACTAGTGTCGCTCCACAGCAAAAGCAGGATTGAAGCGTCACCACGAGCCCTCCATACCCGAACCCGACCGCCATTGGATCCTAAACAGAACCTCGATTTGATCCAGACGATGAGATGTTGGTCTACGACCTGGCTTCATGGAAAACATCTAGAATGCTCTAAACTCCATCCTCTACTTGACAGCTACAGAAAATGTTCCTGCTCCTCCATGTCTTCAATAACAATATAAAGAAGAGGAGTTTGAGTTGTTTGAGCTGATTTCCACGTGCGCAGGTGCTGTTAGTAAATGACGCTGAGGAGATGAAGGAGGAAGAGGAAGGTGAGGGCCGTGAGGATGAGGATGATGAAGGCTCCTTACTCAGAGGTCAGTTTAATGAGGAGGAATCGTCCAGATCGTTCCAGCAGGCTCTGATGCAATGGAGAGCAGCAGACACACACACTGAGCGGAAACACCCATCTGACTGCATGGTACAGACAGCAGCAGGTAACACACACACACACACACACACACACCTGACTGATATACTCCATCCACCATTATCTCTGGGTGTGTTGGTGCTGCATAATTAAACCTGATCCAGCTTTGATTCCTGCCTCTGTTTTAGTGAGTGTGGAGTTTGGGATGTTCTCCCATCTGACAGTATATGTAGTTATTTATTTAATCTTTGTCTTTAAAAGAAAAAATGTTACATGAGCTGCAGTCTATTGGTTCTGGTACGGGATTGATTGAGACTTGTATGCTTGGCCTCTGTCTCTTTCTCTCTCTCTCTCTCTCTCTCTCTCTCAGTAAGCGTGGGAGCGATGGGCACCCGGGCTGATGGAGATCTTGCTCCTCCTATCCACATTGAATTTCAGGATCCTGGTCTGAGCTACATGGAGAGGCTGCTGCTGAAGAAGCACCGCAGGTCAGACGGCTTTACTTTGTCCTGTAGCTCGAGCGTCTCGTGGAAGCAAATGCTAAGCAGCCTCACTCAGCCTCCCGGGGCTTAATTAACACCCATCATCTAATGACTTCCTCAATTTTAAAAACCATCCTGAATCCCGTGAGCCTGTTTACATTCAGGAATGGAAATCGCACCTGCACCGACAGCCTTTGATGCTGCGCTGATGCTAATACATTATGAGCTAGGCGGGAGCTGGTAAGGTATGACTGAATAATGTGTGCTTTGAAGGTCTTTGTGGAGGGAGAATGTGATTCTGCTCGAAACGTCTCCCTACTGAGCTCAGTAATAGCTCAATTTTCCATCAAGGCCACCGGGGAAGCCCGGATTCACAAACACTCGCCACCTAGTTAATTCCGAAACTGAATGTGCAGAGTGAATCCTGGAATGCTAAGAGGAATGCAATTAGCGCCTTCTTTTAAAGTAAATGTACAAAGTGACCTTGAGTGTGTGAAAGATAATGGATTAATTTCAAAACATGACAGGCAGTCTAGCTGCTGATAAGCTGCATTCTCAGCACAAAACACAGAACTGAAATTATTTGGGGGTCAGATTGGCAGAAAACACAAGAGTGCTTTATAAAACACCAGCAAACTGGAACTTTCTTGTTAAACACCACTTTATGTTAATAAATATTCTGTAACAAATACTTCATGTGCAGTTTACAGTCAAAACTGACCAAATATTCCCATTAAACTCCATTAAACCACAATAATTTCCATGAATCCCCATTAAATCCCATTCCCCAAACACCCTTAACACATTTTCACATTTATCAACAAGCTAAAAAATGTAATATTCCCTTTAAACTACATTAAATCACATTAATTTCCATGAAACCTCGTTAAATCCCGTTACCCAAACACCCCCTTAAAAACCCCAAACATTTATCAACAAGTTCCAACAAAATCACCAAATCTTCCCATTAAACCCCATTAAAGCACATTAATTTCCATGAATCCCCATTAAATCCTATTACCCAGACCCCACCTTATCCTGGTCCCCAGTATACACCAACATCATTAAACAACTTCATTAAACACCAGTACTGTCCAACAAACTCAAACATTTATCAACAAGCTCCAGAAAATCGCCAAATATTCCCATTAAACCCCATTAAATCACAATAATTTCCATGAATCCCCATTAAATCCCATTACCAACCCCCCTTAAAAACATTTATCAACAAGCTCTAAACTAAAATCACCAAATCTTCCCATTAAACCCCATCAAAGCACATTAATTTCCATGAAACTCCATCAAATCTCATTACCCAAACCCCCTTAAAAACTCAAACATTTATCAACAAGCTCCAACAAAATCACCCAATTTTCCCATTAAATCCCATTAATTTCCATGAATCCCCATTAACTCCCAGTACCCACATGCCACCTTGTCCTGGTCCCCAGTTACACCAACATCCTTCATTAAACACCATCCTTCATTATCAACAAGCTCCAAAAATCACCAAATATTCTCATTAAACACTATTAAATCAAAATAGACCTCACCAATCCCCATCAAAACACTATTATACCCTAGTTAAATCTCAACAAACCCCAATAAACCCTGTTAAACCCCAATAATTATTATTAAATCCCACCATCAATTCTCACTAAATTCAATAATCAGTGTCAAATCCATTAAACCTCTTCAAACACAATTATCTCCATTAATTTCTATTATAACTCACTAAAGCCAGTTAAACACCACAGAAACCCATTAAGCACCACCTTATACCATTAAATATTCTCTATCAAATACAAGGTCTTCTCTAAAACATGAACTCCAGCGTTCTTTATCAAGTACAAACAGTCACCAATAAAGTCCGACACTTAACAGTAAACTCCAGCCGGCAGCACCATATCAACCCAACCTCTGCATCGAGGCTTAGGGAGAACCAGGATCCAGGCTCTGTAATCACCTGCATCTTAATCAGCATGTTCTAGAGCCTTGTCCCCTGTGTGACTGGCTACGGAGGGTGCAGTGAGAGAGGGAGCGCTGGAGAGGATCCGAATGTGGGAGGCAGAACCCAAATTTGATTCGCTCCTGTAAATCCTCTTCCCTAAAACAACATTTACTGCCCAAGTGTGTCATCTGTCTCGCTTCCTCTTCCCTTTATTCCGTCCTCCTCTCTATTTCAAGCTGTTTGCCTGAAGTTAATGCTCTAGACTGTAATACTGAAATAAAAGCCATCAGATGTACGGCTGAGATGCTTTGAAAAGTCAATGAAATACAAAAATAAATGGCAACGATAAAACGATCAGCGAACAGACTGAGCGCTGGTTTTTATTTTTGTAAGTATTCTGGGTTTAGCAAAACTCCCACCAACACTGTCCATCTAATATGAGGGTAACTCGGCACAGATGTTCTCTAGAAAATACACACATTTCAGTATTCAGCAACAGACATCAGTGAACTTCCTCAGTGAACAAACACCAACAAACTCCAGTATTAAATTATATATATTAACTTCTCCCCACATCTAGCTCCATCCTACATAAACCTCCAGCCTAGTTCTAACTGCACCCTGTATCTGACTCCACTCTAATGTGATGGTGTTATGTCTCTTCATCAGAACCCCATTAGAATCTTATCAGCTTCTCTCCACCCCGACCCTCCACCCGATCACACCGCCTTCTGAACAGAGTCTCGAACTAACAGGTCAGCAGTGCTTCATCTCTCTCACACACAGTTTAATGCAGCTGAAGTAGCAGCATTGAAATCTCATTCATGCTTCAGTTATTGTTTTCTAAAAATCAATAGCATTTCCCAAAGTTTCAGTACCCTGATGTAATCCGTTTTGCTGCTTGTCTAATGAAAAGTTACAAAAAAGCAGGGACAAACTCATACGGAGTTATACCACGTTACTTTAAAAAGTTTAAGGATCTTTTTCACATACACTAGTGCTTTTGTTGGGGCCCAGAACTACTTTCCTTAATTCTTCAATAAAACAGGTACTTAAA
Source organism: Ancistrus triradiatus (assembly GCA_025084515.1). Classification (NCBI taxonomy): domain Eukaryota; kingdom Metazoa; phylum Chordata; class Actinopteri; order Siluriformes; family Loricariidae; genus Ancistrus; species Ancistrus triradiatus. The sequence goes on from JAJAGP010001357.1 coordinate 181,605, forward strand.
ATCAGAGATTTTTTTTTCAAAACGTTACAAAACATCTCATCTTGCATAAGACGAAGGGAAACCGGGTGTTTGCTGATGTAAACAGAAAACCAAATAATCACAAGTGTACTCCGATCTAATACACGAGTCCTTAAAATAAAGTGCTGCCTACAGTTCCTCCTGCCACACACTTCAGCAAAGTTAGTTTTAGCCCCGTCACGACTCCGATCTGTGGAAGTCCCAGAGCAGGCGGTGCCAATCCGTCAGGCTAACACCACTGAAGCCTAATCACAGGCTTTTATTACGGACCAGGGGCTGTGATGGCTTGACGGAGGTCTCTGACAGCTCATAAATGAGCACGTCCAAAAAAGAAAAGAGAAGAGAAAAGTACGATCATCTGTCACCTTAAACCCCGGCTCTCAGCACCAGCAACCTGCCCGACATCTACCTATCCCACAATCCCTTTCACCTCTCCCGAGAGAGTCGGATCACTCGACACCGCTAGCTGATGGAAAAATCTGACACTTGGACCGAAGTGTGACGTCTAATCAGAGAAGGCTCAGGCTCAGATTTCTGTTCGACACGTCGTCCTGAATCTCAGATCAGTCAGAATGAGCTCCGTTCCTGCTGTGTTGGGTTAAAAACACATCATCTGCAGGAACAGGCTTCAGTACAGCTTCAGTGGTTAATGTGTTCGTTTGTAAACATGTTGAAAAACAACAAATAAAACCAAAACAGGTTATTTTGATAACCGAATCACAACTTTTTGGTGTATTAAAGGAAAACACTGCAGTTCGGCAGAAGAGCTTTATCCTATCTGTGAAACATGGTGGTGGTAGTGTCATGGTTTGCTGTTTTGCTGCATCTGGGCAGGACGGCTTGCCATCATTGATGGAACAATGAATTCTGAATGATATCAGAGAATTCTAAAGGAAAATGTCAGGACATCTGTCCATGAACTGATCTCAAGAGAAGGTGGGTCATGCAGCAAGACAGCGACCCTAAGCACACAAGCCGTTCTACCAAAGAATGGTTACAGAAGAATAAAGTTCATGTTTTGGAATGGCCAAGTCAAAGTCCTGACCTTAATCCAATGGAAATGTTGTGGAAGGACCTGAAGCGAGCAGCTAATGTGAGGAAACCCACCAACATCCCAGAGCTAGGGAGTCATGTAGCGGGAGTGATGAACGCTGGGAAATGTAGTGAGGAGAAGCCATGGTCTCGACAGTAATCGCTTTTGTTTTTCATTTTCAATACATTATTCAGTGATTTACATGAGATATTCAACACAACATTCGACCCCAACGATGGCACCTTAAAGCCTATTCTGGTCCTTTTGTTTTGTTTTACCGTCCAAGGTTGGATGTGGATCACAGCTCCAATATTGGCACCAATAAAAACCCAATCGAATAAACATTAAATCCGTCTTTAATGTCTTTGCCAAAGAAAATGCTGTTATGAAATATTATTGTAATGAATGCATGTTATGTGTGCTTTGGCTGTAGGACTCCATTTCTGACTTTGATAAAATGTCCTCAGGTTTCTGTCTCATAATCTGTGTCTGTCTCTCTGGTGTGTGTGTGTGTGTGCTGTGTGTGTGTGTGTGTGTGTGTGTGTGTGTGTGTGCTGTGCAGCTCAGGAGATGGATCTGCACCGTTACTGCATTTCCCTCTTCGCCATTTCTGGCTCAGCAGGACCAGAAGAACAGAATAACCTTCCTAAATCGTGGCCGAGCACCACGGAGATGGATGAGGTAATCCTGCGCTCTGCAGCCGCTGCCCAAATCACCTGTAGCTGAGACGCCCGCTATATCTTTAACATGCCGTACCACCAGAACTCGCGTGTATATGTATGTGCTAATTTCCTCTCAGAGGTGCAGCTCCTTCCTCTTAGATGTTTTGTGGTTTTAATTTTATCTAGGTGGCTGGAGATTCTCTGGTGAAAGCTTGCTCCCAGTTTAAACGGAAAGACAGTAAGAAAAAGTAAGTAATGCCCAGTGTAATAAAGTTACAGCATCTATAAACTGAAATCTCTTAAAAAGAATTAAAAATAGTAGTCAGGTTGATGTTTTTGATTTTTTGAAATCCTGATTCTTTGTCTAGGCTTAACACCGGAGAAGTAAAGCCGCCAGGTTCCTCAGGTGACCAAATATTAAACCCTGATCTACATCGGGAGCACCCACTGAGACTCCGTGAGATCCCAAACCCAAGGGCATCATCTCCAGAAGCCAAATATTCAGACTCTCTGGACTGCGATTCCTCTCTTTCCATTTCCCCAGAAGATCAGGATACTGATGACCAAACGAAACCCATAGATTCATCTCGAATAAGTCTTAGACGAAGTCAGGTCTCACAATCATCAAGATTTGGTGATGCTCTCAGACCACCAATGTCTGAAGGTTCTCCACCAAAAGCAATGTCCATACTTAACTCTCCTCTTCCTCCTCCTCCTCAATCCCACAGTCCATTGCTTTCCACATCAGTTCAAATCCTATCCCCAGCATTTCCGGTCTTCTCCAGTTTAGAATTAAACCCTGATCTACATCAGACACACACACCAAGACTCTGTGACACTCTGGAGCCACAGATTCCAAGAACGTCATCTCCAAAAGTCAAATATTCAGACTCTCTGGACTGGGATTCCTCTCTTTCCATTTCCCAAGAAGGTCAGGATACTGATGACCAAACGAAACCCATAGATTCATCTAAAGGAAGTCTTAGACAAAGTCAGGTCTCACAATCATCAAGATTTGGTGATGCTTTCAATCTACTAATGTCTGAAGGTTCTCTACCAAAAGCAAGAAACACATTGAACTCTGCTTCTCCTCAATCCCACAATCAGTTGCTTTCCACATCAGTTCAAATCCAATCCCCAGCATTTCCTGTTTTCTCCAGTTCTGAATTAAACCCTGATCTACACCTGGAACACAAATCAAGACTCAATGACAGCATGGGGCCGCAGATTCCAAGAACATCATCTCCAGAAGCCAAATATTCAGACTCTCTGGACTGGGATTCCTCTCTTTCCATTACCCAAGAAGATCAGGACACTAATGACCAAACGAAACCCATAAATTCATCTCGAAGAAGTCTTACACAAAGTCAGGTCTCACAATCATCAAGATTTGGTGATGCTCTCAGACCACCAATGTCTGAAGGTTCTTCACCAAAAGCAATGTCCATACTTAACTCTTCTCCTCCTCCTCAATCCCACAGTCCATTGCTTTCCACATCAGTCCAAATCCAATCTCCAGCATTCCCTGTCTCCTCCAGTCCTGAATTAAACCCTGATTTACATCAGACACACACACCAAGACCCAATGACATCTCAAACCCACAGATTCCAAGAACATCATCTCCAAAAACAAAATATACAGACTCTCTGGACTGGGATTCCTCTCTTTCAGTTTCCCAAGAAGATCAGGACAATGATAATCAAATAAAACCAATAGATTCATCTCGAAGAAGTCCTAGACAAAGTCAGGTCTCACAATCATCAAGATTTGGCGATGTCCTCAAACCACCAGTGAGTGATGGTTCCCCACCAAAAGCAAGGTCCATATTAAACTCTCATTCTCCCTGTCCTCCTCAATCTCGTAGTCCGTCACTTTCCACATCATTTCAAATTCAACCCCCGGCATCTCCTGTTTCCTCCAGTCCAGAATTAAGCATGACCCCTCCAGAAACTCATGACCCAGGCAGTACTCTGAGCCTTTTGTCTAGGTTTCCCCAAACAGAAGAAGAAACAACACTAGATGCTTCACATCAGATCTCACGATCACAAACACCTCAGCAAATGCTAAACCCTGCTCTAAATCAGAAGCACATCTCAAGAGTCAATTACATCCCAAACCCATCATCTCCAGAAGCCAAGTATACAGACTCTCTGGACTGGGATTCCTCTCTTTCCATTTTCCAAGAGGAACAGGACAATGATGATCATATAAAACCAATGGATTCCTTCCAACAAAGTCTCACACCGAGTCAGATCTCGCAGTCGTCAAAATTTGTTGATGTTCTCAAACCGCAGACGCCTGGAAGATCTGGACCAAAGGCATCATCAACACTCAAGACTTCTCCCCGTCCTATTCCTCAATCCTGCAGCCTTGTTCCGCCAGTGTTTCAGAGTTGTACCTCTGCAGATTGGACTCTACAAACAAACCCTAAAGCTTTGAAGTCCCCACTACAAACCCCGAGAAGCTCTGTACCACCACATGCTGATTCAACACCCACATATCCAGAGGCAACACAGGACTGGTTTTCCTCACATCCTCTATCAAAAGCAGAGCATCTCGGTTTTGCAACAAACCCCTCAAGACTGGCTGATGAAGCAACGATCTCGCAATCACCAAAAGTCAGTGACGTTCTCGAACTGCAGACGCCTGGCTGGGATTCCACTCCCACTCCTTCCTCCCAATCCCACAGTTCACTGCTTCCGACTTCATGTCAATCTCCAGCACTTCCTCTTGAGAGAAGCTCTAAAGCCCCTCATTCACCATCAAGATCGTTCCTTCTGAAATCGCTTTCCCTTTCTCCAGCATGTCAACTGAATTCTTTAGAACCTCACAAGTCCACAGAGGAAGCATCACCAGAGGACCAGGACCTACAAAAGTCACCTCTGTCTCCTGACCTGAGCCTGTCAGGTAAGTCCATATGAAACAATTAATTCCATCTCTCCAAGATCACATTGGTACAGAGATGCCTTGACTGACTTACATTACATTTACATTTACAGCATTTAAAGACTTTTACAGACTTAACTTTGGAATTGTGGGTAGTGTAGTGCATCAAAGGACAGATCATTATCAGATTTAACCCTGTGTGATCACGTCGTGGATGAGTGATGTCATGGAGGACTTCTTTTAAAAGTAAGGCTTTTGTCAGAGTTTTTTCTGGTTCATGTTCCATCATGAAATCAGCCAGCCAACTACCCATTTAACGTCCGATTTTCACGGATGAAAAAAACTGTTTCAAATTTTGAAAAAGAACATGCGTATATTAAGGCCGTCCTTCACACTTGTCCGAAACTGACGGACTGCAATGTTGCATAAAATGTTTAATCATAGCCTGTTCTGATTTCTGCATTAAAATCAGGCTGACCAATCAGAGCTCGGTTGCCGGGCAGAATAGCTTATCACGAGCTTATAGGACGAGTAACAGGCTGCCTCTGAAAACATGGATATTAAAGAAAAGCTCTGGTGGAATAGAACTGAAATCTCCAACACATTAAGAGAAGGGAAATTAAAGAAAACAAAAGAGGACAGACCGATTTCCGAGTGTTTAGACCAAAAACGTAGAGCATTTGGTGTGAAGGTCCCACTATGTTAAAAAAATCATTTTTTTTGTGCGAATATATCATACTCGCTGTGAATAGGCCTTTATACCCTGAAGCGATTCCTGCTTCAACGTTGACATGGTCGGGTCAGAATTTGGAGTAATGGTGTTATATTTTCTTGGCACACTTTAAGATCTTTAATACCGACTGAGCATGGTTTAACCCCACAGCCTACCTGAGTATTGTTGCTGACCATGTGCACCCCTTTATGAGCACAGAGTATCTTCTGATCTCTACTTCCAGCAGGATAACACTCCATGAAACAAAGCTCAAATCATCTGGTTTCTTGAACATGATAATGAGTTCACTGTAACTCTAAAGGCTCCACAGAAACCAGATCTCAATCCGATAGAGCATCGTTGGGATGTGGTGGATTGGGAGACTGGCCAAATTGATACTGGACAGGCACTTCATTTAGTGGAATATATTTAACATTTCTGCTGAATAAACAACTGGTCTAAATGTTAGATTCTGCAAGCTCACATCTACAGGCTGAATTGGATTAATACTTAAGTATAAACAAAATCAAAATGACCCCAGACCTCCTAAAGTAAAACATTACGAGTAAAATCTTTTCCTCTGCAGTATGAATGAAGCATTTCAGAGTTTCGTAATTGAACTCTGAATGTCTGAGTAATTTACTGGAGCCTGTCCTTTTATTTTTCGGACCTTGAAAACTTTTAGTTAGACATAGAACAGTAATATTCTTTCTTTTCCCGTATTCACACTGAAACCTTGAGAGTCGTCAGATTCTAATCCCATATGGACATCCACGGTCACATATTTTTGTTGATTTTCTAAATGTAAAGACGTACCACGACCTCTACAGAACACAAACTTAAATATAACAAGTCCGTTAAGTTCTGATTCCTTACATAAAAGGGGATTCATTTTGTCATATGACTACTTTTTTTCAAATATGATCCTAAAGTAATCATTTTTAGCTCAGCAAGCTCTACACAGCAATACAAGTGGAGAATATACACTTCAGCAGAGTTTGGTATTACCATTTTACCCACATCTTTTCCAGGAAGGGTCCCTTTTTGAGTCTTGGTCCTCCCAAGGTTTCTTCCTTATCATGTTTAGGCAGTTTTTCCTCGCCACTGTCGGCCCAGGCTTACTCAATTAGGGATTGGCCTTCGATTATAGAAGATAATATGAAACTGTAAAGCTGCTTTTTTCCATTGTTAAAAGCGCTATAGAAATAAGTCTGAGTTGGACGGGCTCCTTTTTCAGAGTGTGCTCTCTTTGCCTGCACTGTGTGAATAGCAGGTTAGTTAGTCAGATGGATGACGAACACTCCCGGGGGGAATTAGATCTTGGTAATATAAACTTATGGAAAAGGGAAATCTCCTGAAATGCTGCGTAAGAACCCTGAGCATGCACGCCTTCCTGAAGATTAAGTAATGGTGAGGTTTGGACCCTCTGGCCCCTCTCTGCTTGCCCTAAAGTTAATTTAGACAAAGCAATAAAAGCCTTTCTCTTTGGCTATAGATTAGAGCATTAAGTAAATACTCAGTGTGCTGCAGCATTAAGCCAACCAATTACACAGCCAGTAACCTGCTGGCATATAGGCCAGCAACCTGATCGCCAGCGTCACCTGGGGCTCCCGACACACACACACACACACACACACACACACACACACACACACACACACTGCTGTTTTTACCCAGCAGGAAGGTTAAGTTTTGCTTACCAGCTGGCCGAACAGTGCAAAGCTCATGCTGTGTGTTATACACGTTATTAATGCAATACACAGAGAGGAAAAAAAGAATAAACCTGTCTCACTGCAGGATGTTCTGTTCTCCCTTTCACACAATACAGTTATGAGGAAAAAGTTTGTGAACCCTTTGAAATGGCTTGGGTTTCTGCATTTATTCCTCAGAGAATGTGTCTGCTCTTTATCCAAGTCCTAATAGCAGACAATAGATGCAGCCTAAACTAAACACACATATAAAGAAACGTTTTGAGGCTTGGTCCTCCCAAGGTTTCTTCCTTGCCACTGTCGCCCCAGGCTTACTCAAGTTTGGGGAAATTTTCTTTCATTGTAAAAAGGACTATAGAAATAAATCTGACTTTGACATGGAAAAAATGATCATAACAACCAAAAATAATAATTTACATTGAGGTGTTTAACAGACGCCCTTATTGGTCAGAGAGACTTACAACTGATCCAATCCAAGCAATTTTGGGTTAAGGGTCTTGCTCAAGGACCCAACAGTGGCAGCTTGGCGAAGGTGGCATTTGAACCCTGGACCTTCTTTGTTCAAGGTCCAATACCTTAACCGCTAGGCCACCACAGTGCCTGTGACACCAATTAATCTGTCACAGTTCGGTTTGGCAAAGTATGTGAACCAGATTTGAGGTACTCAGCTCCATGGACAATTCAAGGATCAGAGCTTCAGAGCTGAGACCAGTCAGACATTTTTTTAAATAAACAAAAACCCTGTACATTTTATCAGAATTTTGGACTATCATTGCCAAACTTGTGAAGGAGAGCAAAGATGGATCATACCATTTGCAAGGCAAGGGAGAGCGGTTGTATTTTTGTTGTTAAAATATTATTTTTAACAATATACTTTCTATGGTTTTAACTTTTTTTCAGCTTATCAGTGACAAACGTCCATTTTTTTTAAACCAACAACAAAGAACATTTTTACTCTGGGATGCAGGGACTGCTTGAGCTGCTTGAGCACCACTAAAAAGGGCTGGACATGCCTGTGCTCAGACCTGTTCAGATGTTTTAATAATAAAAGCATGGTTTCATTTTCTGAAGTAAAACATCATGGAACCAAGACAGGATCAAAGCCCATCTCACAGGAGCTTAGAACCCCCTTGGTCTCTTGGACACACATGACAACCGCAGGCCCCTGAGTAGGCCCCTGAGCAGACTATTGAACTTACCCCAGGCATGCCTTGGGAGAACACACACAAACCAAATGAAACACAACCCACACAGCCAGCACACACCCTTATGCAGAGAGACTTACAACTGATGGTTAACAGTGGCAGGCTGGCAGAGGTGGGATTTGAACCCTGGACTTTCTGGTACTTTAACCATTAAGCCACCACAGTCTGACATGACCCACACATGACCTAAAAGATTGGTTCTCACACTTTTTCTGCAGCACCCCCTTTAGTAGATGAGAATATTTTTCACTTGATTGCATACTCACACCGCAAAATAAACCCTAAAAATATACAGCCTCTTTTCTGTCTCGCCTAATGAGACGGCTGATGCTGTTTGCCAGCTACCCTGGGCTGCGTGTCAGGCTGAAGCGTGCAAAGTTGCAAACGGACGTCTGAGCCTGTTGCTGCATTTGGTCTCGGGTCGACGTGGAAAATCCAGTTTCACAGAGATACGTTGTGGGAAATGGAATCAGACATCTTACTGCCTTGGCCTCTGATTTAACATGAAGCCAAAACATTTCCCAAGAAGTTGTGTGAAAAAATACATTTAAAGCAAGACAGGTCAATAAGGCTGCCCTGCTCAGAAGTGCTCAGACTAGTTTTTACTAGTATTTATTATCCTGGAAAGTTCCTTTATCCTCTTCTTTACGTTATCAGACTCAGACCTGTCTCAAGAGGAAGACGGTGCTGTCCTGATGCCCTCTGATGATGAAGACTCCTCTGATGAAGAGATGAGACGTACAGTACAGGAAGTGGAGGAGGACGAGGACAGGAGAACTTCCTCTTTTCCGCCATCTCACTATCCTGCAGTGGAGGTTCCTCCAGAACAGTCTGGGCTGTTTACCGAACCTTCACTGGTGAGTAGAGGAGCAGCTGAATGTGTACAAAGAAACACAGGCAGCTCCAGAATGATTGGCACTAGGGGGTGTGATATTGACAAGAAATGATATCTCGATAACGATAATTAATTAGTTGATGCTTTGGCAGTGTATACAGTGGTGCTTGAAAGTTTGTGAACGCTAAAAAATTTTCTATATTTCTGCATAAATGTGACCTAAAACATCATCAGATTTTCACACAAGTCCTAAAAGTAGATAAAGAGAACCCAGTTAAACAAATGAGACAAAATATTATACTTGGTCATTTATGTATTGAGGAAAATGATCCAATATTACATATTAGTGAGTGGCAAAAGTATGTGAGCCTTTGCTTTCAGTATCTGGTGTGACCCCCCTGTGCAGCAACAACTGCAGCTAAACGTTTCCTGTAACTGTTGATCAGTCCTGCACACCGGCTTGGAGGAATTTTAGCCCATTCCTCCGTACAGAACCGCTTCAGCTCTGGGATGTTGGTGGGTTTCCTCACACAAAGCTTATTTTATAATAAAGTGTTGAAAAATGTCATGTCATTTAGTGAGTAATGGATTGAAAGTCAATAATGAAAGCAAAACACTTACTCTACTGGTGAACTCACTGCAGCCTGTGTTCTGGAGCGTTCAGGTCCTGTTTTGCTTTCGGTTGGCTCTTTTATCTAACCTTTTTAGGACCCATGGAGATTTACTGTCACTAAGAATACAATACTGTAGATGTAAAAATAAAGAAAAACGCGATAAACACAGTTCAGATGTGGACTGAATCGTGAATCAAGAATCAAGTTTCGGCTGAAACGAGTCACGCGGCTCAGCACATACAAGTTTAAGGAAGTGCTCCGAGTACAGAGCATCACACAGCCCTAATCCGAGACTCTTCTCCATCCAGAATCTCACCAGGTCCCCCAGATCCTCTCTAGGGGAGTCTCCTCTTTAGCTTAAGACACTGCTGAGGCTCGAACCCGGTTCACTGCACTAGTGTCCTGTATGATTCCTTTGTACACGTTTTTTGTATCTGTACTCCAGGCTCTAAGTTCATTAGCACTGAGGCACTCGAGCGTCTCTACACTCTACAAAGGACTGGATGGTTTCCTCACGCTGGGACTGAACACCAGCTCTGTCCCACCGAGTCCAGATCTGTCACACACTCCTACGGAGACCCACATGCACTCCACACACACCAGGAGCGTGATGAGAGGTCAGTACGCTCACACCGTGAGTCTGTGGAGGTTCCATGCCTATTAGGAAACTGTTATTTTTTATTTGTATTTTCCATACTGTTCCAACGTTCTGTTTTGGGGGTTGTAGATTATAATCCACTTTTTAGTGTCCTTTCAGTTGCGTTGTTGCACCACACGGACCGGAGCTTTTTAATAAGTAATGCTGAAATTGAAGAACATCTATTGTCAGTCAGGAGAAATGCTTTGCTGGACACTAGTGGACACAGGGAGGCCTGGACTGGGGTGGATGTGGGGTGTATGTGGGGTTTGAAGCTCCTCCTGCGTCCACCTGTATCTGATGACATACGTACGTTTGTGTGTGTGTGTAAATCCAGAAGATAATAAAGAACCCGGCGGGGCCGTTACACGCCTGATTCTCATTCATCTTCCAGACGGCGATGGTTCTCTGAGAGTGTGCTTATTCCGGTCCTCAATCAAACAGCCATACGTGAGATCATTTTCACCCCGCGGCTAAGCAGAGCGCGGTTCAGGTGAACCGCATCATTTAGCTTTTGTACCCACAGTGCACATTTAGCCAAATGCTACGGGCTCTCGATGAGAGCTGTACATCTTCCTGATCGACATCTTTATGAAGCAGATTTTTTTCAGCTGCCAGAAATGTCCGTTACATGACGTCCGAACAGCACAGGCCCTGCAACCATTTGTACTCGGTTAGAAGCCTTTTCTTTATTATAAGCAGTAGTACTGTACGTAAGCTACTGTCTCTTTCTGCGTAGAACGTCTAAATACTCCTGAAAAACTGAATGTTTATCAGTAAAATGGAAATAAAACAACACTGAACTGTCTGACTCCTGTCGGCTGTAGTACAAGAACAGGCGTTGCCAGGTGTTTGAGGTTTCACCTTCACAGCTTTGATCGTGTCTAATTTAAGCCCTAAAAGTAGTTAAAGAGAACCCAGTTAAACAAATGAGACCAAAATATTATACTTGCTCATTTATTTATTGAGGAAAATGATCAAATATTACATTTTAGTGAGTGGCAAAAGTATGTGACCCTCTAGGATTAGCAGTTAATTTGAAGGTGAAATTAGATTCAGGTGTTTCTATCAATGGGATGCCAGTCAGGTGTGAGTGGGCACCCTGTTTTATTTAAAGAACAGGGATCTATCAAAGTATGCTCTTCACAACACATGTTTGTGGAAGTGTACCATGGCACGAACAAAGGAGATTTCTGAAGACCTCAGAAAAAGAGTTGTTGATGCTCATCAGGATGGAAAAAGGTTACAAAACCATCTCTAAAGAGTTTGGGACTCCACCAATCCACAGTCAGGACAGATTGTGTACAAATGGAAGGGAGGAGGTTCAAGACCATTGTTACCCTCCCAGGAGTGGTCGACCAACAAAGATCACTCAAGAGCAAGGTGTGTAAATAGTTGGCGGGGTCACAAAGGACCCCAGGGTAACTTCTAAGCAAACTGAAGGCCTCTCTCACATTGGCTAATGTTAATGTTCATGAGTTCCACCCATCAGAAGAACACTGAACAACAATGGTGTGCATGGCAGGGCTGCAAGGAGAAAGCCACTGCTCTCCAAAAAGAACCATTGCTGCTCGTCTGCAGTTTGCTAAAGATCATGTGGACGAGCCAGAAGGCTATTGGAAGAATGTTTTGTGGACGGATGAGACCAAAATAGAACTTTTTGGTTTAAACATGGTGGTGGTAGTATCATGGTTTGGGCCTGTTTTGCTGCATCTGGGCAGGAATGAGTCCCAGGCCTAACAGTGGCAGCTTTGGCAGAGCTGGGACGATTCAAACTCAGGAGCTTCTGATTAGTAGTCCAGAGCTTTTGCCTAAAACAGTACCTAGAGGACCGAGTGGATCTTGTCGATAACTAATGAAATAAAAGCTAGTGTGGCGTTTCTCCTACAAGTATTTACTTTAATTAACGATAAATATGCTTATCTTGTAAAGCGGCGCGCTGTTCAGGTGCGTAATTATTCTGCGTTTAGACGAATCGCCTAATAAAAAAAGTGCGAGCTAAAGGCGCTGAGGAAATTACCCGGCGCTCCGTCCTCCCCGGGCTTAATGAGCGCTGTTTAAGAGCGCATTAGTTAGAGTGTAAACACTCGTATTTCTCGCAGCCCGTTCCAAAGCGGCCGATATTAGGATCCGGGGCGAGACGCAGCAGACAAACAGAAGTGTTAAGGCCTCATTGTGAGACGCCGCGGCTCAAACGCCGGCTTTAATGAGAGCGGGAAAGGTCAGGAGAGGGAAATTTCCCTGACAGCTCATGATATCTCCTTTTTCTTCACTCCGCAGCATCTATCCACGACTTCCTTTCTTTTTTTTATTCCTCGGAGTGCCGAGAACTAATAGCTTTTATTGGTCAGTCTCTGCAGCGTGCCTTCCCCTGAGCGCAGTGACAAGGGCAGCGACCACTGAGCTGGAAAATGGCTTAATTATAGCCGGTGTTTAAAACTGAGACAGGAGACAAGCGTTAACCCCAGACACACGTCTCTCTCTCTCTCTGTCTGTCTGTCCAGCTATGTCTGTCCCTCTCGCCCACTCATCTGCAGGTACACTGCGTGGTGCTTCCTCATAACTGGGTCTCTGTTATGTGAAGTAATCAACGGACATTAATCAGACGTTGATATACGTCCACATTTTTTTGGTTTTCAAATAAGGACTAACATAATCTCTCGGCACGTTTGTTCCCCTCTGAGCAAGAGACCGTTCTCCCTCTGCAGGTGAGGGCAGCTGGAGGCCGGACAGCAGCCTACGACATCACACAGAGGCGGAGCCTGTCACCGCGTCACGTTCTGCTACTCCAGTCTGTGCGGTAGCGCCGCCCTGCAGGCCAGATCGATCAGGTCTGTATTAACACGAAGCCTAGGAAAATGGTTCCTCTGAAGGTTCCTCTCGTGTCTGGTCAATATTTCATTGTCTTATATTCTATAGTTATATATCCTGTTTTATTGTACTCTGCATAATATCGTGCTATTTTTATTTACTGTATTATAGTCTATATATTATTATATTTAAGCAACAATACACATGCGGCTCGTGCCATAACATGGGATATTGATTGATTATTTACCTGTAAAATCTAGGCTGCCCAGGCAGGTTTGGTCCCTTTTTGAGTCTCGATCCTCAGGCTTGCTCAGTTAGGGCCTAGATTGTTGCCGGAACAATTCTAGAATCAGAGCTTTAGGAGTGCTGAGGGGTCTTTATGTTTAAACCACATATTTCTTATGGTTTTAACAGTTTTTCCGATTATCAGAGACAAACCTCAGTTTTTAAAAAACAACAACTAAAAATGACTTTTTAGTCTGATTTTTAGCGGTGCTAGGACTCAATTTAGGGCTCAAAAAATGGGCTAGATATGCCTACGGATAGTTCTAAAGCTGCTTTGAGACAATAGCCAAAAAACTCTTCATTCATAAATTTGACTTTGACTTTATTGTTATACAAACAGACCTGAATTTATTTAAGCAGGAATCTTAGTTAGAGCTAGACAAGAACTAATGGGAGGACTGTAACTGACACTCAGAGGAGAGCTAACATTGGGGCTCGACCATGACCTAGAACTAGTACTAACAATTAAACGAGTATCAGAACTAGGACTAGCGTTAGACTTTTTCATTTTAAAAAATGTAAAACAAACAGAATTGTTGCCGGTGCTTTAGTGGGAAGTAATGTTAGGACAAGAACTAAGTGTAGGGCCAGAATTAAAGTGGGAATTATGTTCTATAACCAGGGCTATCTTTGGGATTATGGCTTTGATGAGAACTAGACTTAGCATTAGTACTTATAAAATAGGAATTAAAAATGTAGCGTTGGTACCACAGTTAGGACTGGAATTTAGTTGAGGACTAGTTAGAATTGGGGTTCGATTTTGAATAGGTACCACGGCTAGAGCTAGAATTTAAGACTGGGATTGGAACTGAGATTAGGATGAGTATGTGGACTGAGTGTAGAGCCAGGATTAGAATTAGCAGATAAGGATTAGGACTGGAATTTAGCTTAAGGCTGAAATAAGGTCTTAAGATTTGGATGAAAGTCCAAGGGGAGGGAATTTTAGTTTAAGACTTGGAATATAACTTAAAACTGGATGAGAGTGGAGCCAGTGCTAACACACAACTATTCCTAGAGGGGAATTAGAATAAGAACTACAAACAGAACACAGCCTAGGAAAGAACTATGACTAATTTAAAATTCATAACTAGAGGTAGGACTAAAACTATTATTAGAACTAAGGCTTAAATTGACACTATGTATAGTATGTGAATAGAACTAACAATAGAATAAATATTAGAAAAAACTACATGTAGTATTAAAATCAGAACAAACACTGTCGGGAGAAGAACCAGAAGTAAATGTCTGAGTAGACCTAGGCCTAGGATTAGGATTAGGACTAAAACTAGGATAAGGGCTTAGATAATATTAGAGCTACTGGACTGTGGCTGGAGATAGCCCTCTAACACAACTACAGATTTAACACTGCACAGGTTGTGGTGTGTGTGTGTGTGTGTGTGTGTGTGTGTGTGTGTGTGTGTGTGTGTGTGTGTGTGTGGTGAGAGGGCAGAAGGTTCCTGCTGGTCTGATTGATTAGATCTAAGAGAGAAAGGCTGATTTAAATACACCCCTCCCCCCTCTAGGCCTGGGACTCCCAGTTCTCTAAATAAGGCTTCCAGTTTTAAAGGCACTAATGTAACTAAAGAGCTACCCCGGGTTACAGCTAGGGTTAGTACTAGGTGTAGAACCAGAGCTAGGACTGGGTTATTAAAGGTAGTGGTAGTACTGAGAGGATTTGAGCTCTGCGTAAGAGTAGAGTTCATATCAGAACTAAGAAGAGAAGTAAAGACAGGACTGGAACTTAAAGTAGAACTAAAACTAGAGCAGGAACACCAGAGCTGGGACAAGAAGAAAGTTTAGGACTGGAATTATTATTTTTTTTCTTTATTTTTCAGTTTCTTCTTTTTATTTAGTTGATTCTTTACTTCATTTAGTTTTCTTTCATGTTTTTTTTCATTCTCAATTTCTCTTCTTTCCATTTCACTTTTTTATTCAGTTTATTCTTTATGTATTTTATTTTTCTTGGTTTTTCATTGTCCACTTTGTTTTCTTTCTTTATTTCTGTTCTTTTTTCTTTTGAATATTTATTCTTTTTTTTTTTTTTTACATTTTTTATTGTCCACTTCTTTCTCTGTCTTTCGTTCCCTATTACTGTTTTTGTTTTGATTCTTTATTCTTTTTATTTTCTTACTTTTTCATTGTCCAATTCTTTTTCTTTCTTTCCTTTTTGTTTTGAATCTTTATTCATTTTATTTTTGTGTTTTGTCCACTTATTTCTTTCTCATTTTCTCTTTTTGTATTTTGTTCTTTCTTCCTCTATCTTTTTCTTTCTTTTTGTACTGTATTCTCTTTTTCATAGTCCTAACTTGTTTCTTTTTTCTGTCTTCTTTCTTTCTTCTTTCATATCCCGTCTTCCTTTCTTTCTTTCTTTGTTGATTTTGTTGTTACTTTCCTGTACTCATTATTTTTTTTACTCGTACATTATCATACTTATTGTTTTCTTTTTCATATTCCGTTTCATTTACCATATCTATCTTTGTGTTTTTAATCTAGTTTCTTTCTTACTTTTTTTTCGTTTGGTGTTTGATATTTTCTTCTAATCCAATCTTGTGTCTTATGTTTTGACTTTTTTCTCTTCTTTTCGGGCTTCTTGTAGTTCTACTCAGCCGTAATTTTTTTTGTTAGGTGTTTAGCCTTTGTTTATGTCTGTTTTGTTCACTTCGGTTTTTCCCTCTTTATGTTGTTTTTTATTCATTTTTCCCATCAGTTTATTTAATATCTGTATTTTTTCTCTCTCACTGTTTTGAGGTCCAGTCTCTCGGCCCTTGACGGCGACTCGTCCGGTTTCTCGGGCCGCTCTGCAGATCCTGGAGGCTCAGACCGTGGAGCGAGTAGATCTCAGGCTTTCTGAAGCTGATGAGGAAGAGGAGGATCAGCTCGCCCTCGCCTCTCTGGAGCAGGAGCTCAGGCAGATCAGATCACATGATCATACAGAGCTCGAGGAATGGAACGGCCTCTAGCTGAGTCAGAGCTCAGACTGGGGGCCTGCTGTTCACTTACCTCCTAACCTATCCCGGAGCCTCGCGCGTGCAGCCGTAAGAACACTAAGCATCGTCTGGGGATCGGTCTGGGTGTGGCTTTAGAATTTTGGCTGATCAGAGCATAATATTATTTAAAAAGACATAACTAAAAAAGACATAACTAAAGTTATTCAGAGAATCATATTGACCCATGAGGCCTTTATTACATGCACATCTGAGCAGTGAATCAAATATTGAATCAGATGAATCAAGTATTGATTCAGATGATAAAAAGTCACAGAGTGAACTCAAATTGATGAGCAGTTGAAAAGAAATGAATCAGTGAAGTGACTCGATGCCTGCATTAGAGGCAGATCTGACTAATGGATCAAAACGCCATTGAAACCTTGAGCCATTGAGAGTTCTATTTAGTGAATCAAATGAGTCAAACTAGGGGACTCAAAAGAATCAAGTGAATAAGGTTCCTGTATTACTCATGGCTCTGACCAGTGAATGAAGTGAATCGACTCAAGTTTGATTCATTAAGCTGAAAGGAACTGAATCGCTAAAAATGAATGGTATGTAAAGTGAAATGCAATATTTAACTGGTTAACATTTTGATGCAGACATGGACCAAAATCAGGCACCTTACACCACACACACACACACACACACACACACACACACACACACACACACACACACACACACACACACACACACAGAATCCTGTTATTGCATCACCCAGCAGAGTGAGGAGACACACTTCAGACAGCATGCCTTGAGCACAGATTTGGCCCTGCAATCACACACACACACACACACACACACACACGCACACACACACACAAACATCTATACACACATCTACACACTCTGTAGCACAAAAGCTTGCGGAAAACGGCAAATTATTTAGGAAAGCTCAAATTTTACACCACATTACATGCTTACTGCAGCCAGGAGGGAGGATAAATAACACACACACACACACACACACACACACACACACACACAAAGGCCACACACATAAAATGCAGCCAGTGCTATTATATTTACCCTGTCACAGCTGAGGGTTTTACACACACTCTCTCAAACCGGGGCCTCGAGTGCTGGAGAGGAAATAAACAGAATTCAGTGGAACAGAGGAGCATGGTTAAACGAGATAGGAGAGAAACTAGGAGAGAGACAGAGAGAGAGAGAGACACAGAGAGACACAGATAGAGAGACAGAGAGACAGACACAGAGAGAGAGAGATGGAGAAACTAATTTTGGTATTTACTGGGAATTAATGAGGTTAAATCTAAACACAAGCCCAAGTGGAAGGTAGAGGTGGAGAATGTTGAGTTTTCGGGTTTAGATCTAGAACAGATCCTGAGTTCAGACAGAACCAGGTTTGAACCAGAAATCAAAGATTCAATTTTTACATTTTGGCCTTTTCGCACCAAGTTCAATTTTTATGGACGAAAAAAACGCATGTCAACTTTTGAAAAAGAACTCACGTATAGTAACACCGTCCTTCACACCGAGGCCGATACTGACGAACTGCGAAGCTGCGTAAAATGTTAAATCAGAGCCTGTTCTGGCATCTGTGTTGTTTGGATGTTAAAATCAGGCTGACCAATCAGAGCTCGGTTGCCGGGCAGAACAGCTCACCAAGAGCTTATAGGACGAGCAACAGGTTGCCTCTAAAAACATGGATATTAAAGAAAAGCTCTGGTGGAATAGAACTGAAAGGCTGGAGAATGATGGAGATAAAGCTCACAGGGACTGGATGGAAGCGTCTGATTATTCATCAGTGGAAAAGAGGATTATGGAGGGACGGATCCAGGTTTGAAATTTCTGGGTCTGATCCTCAACAATATGTTATCTATGGCCATTATAGCGTTGCTAAAACAACCAATCTGATGGTGGCTTAATACTTTTGCATGGTACTGTACATAAACACGCCAAACAAACAGAGCATCTGAAGGTCATTTGAGAATCTCGAGGCTTGCTACGACTCGATTTGGCTCTTTCATGCCGCCAATCGCTGAATATCTTTGTTTATCCTACACATGAACTTCTTTCTTCTTTGTTTACACGACAGTTGTAACAATTTGAATTCTAATCCTTTTGTGAAGGCTTAAATTGCTGGGCTCAAACACACACCGAGGATCAGCTATGCTAGTGAATGTGAAGACAGCAGCAGAGTTAAAGCAGGTTCTAGAGAATAATGCGATTCTTACAGCATCATGTAGTTATTAAGTTATTTATAAGAATAAGGTCGCCCTTTAACACCAACACACACCTCATGCCATAGATCGGTGTTTATATAACGTATCTCTTCTGGCCTTTTCTGTGCTTTAAAAGTGAGATTGTGGTTCCTGGAGGACAGTTCCTGCTTGTCTGTACTTTTATGAGAAAATAATGGCTTTTCTCACACTCATACCGGAGGCTCGAACTTTCTGACCTTCGTCTATCGACTCTTATCAGACAGAGGAGCTGGTTTTAGGTGTTTTATTGACTGAAACAGATCTTTTTTTAACCCTGAGCTCTGCTGCATCTGCCTGCATCTATAAATACTGTACGACCCACTCAAGAAACACAAAAAGTTGGAGTTCGACATGAATATCACCAGTTTCAGGAGTTTATTTACAGTTTTCTGCTTTGTGGGGTCATTTGGGTTCATAGAAACTTACTCTAATAAAACAGTGTGATGAAATGAAGCAGTGGGTATGAGACACTGGCAGAAAACTTACCTAACACACATGGGCTCTGGGATCTGGAGCGTTATCCTGCTGGAAGTAGAGATCAGAAGATACTCTGTGCTCATAGAGGGGTGCACATGGTCAGCAGCAATACCTGTGGTAACCTGTAACCTGTGGGGTTAAAACCATGCTCAGTCCATATTAAGGGCCCAAAGTGTGCCAAGAGAATGTAACACCATTACACTACCATCTTCCTGAGCCGTTGGTATAAGGCAGGATGGATCCGAGCTTTCATAGTTTTTACACCAAATTCTGACCCGACCCTCCGAATGTAGCAGCAGAGATCAGGTCATCAGACCAGGAACCATTTTCCAATCTTCTGTTTTCTGTTGTCCAGTTCTAGTGAGTCCGTGTGAATTGTAGCCTTACTTTTCAGTTCTTAGCTGACAGTGTGGTGTGGTTTTCTACTGCTGTAGCCCATCTGCTTCAAGGTTTGACATGTTCTCCATTCAGACCTGCTCTTCTGCGTGTCTGGGTTGTAATGAGTGATTATTTGAGTTACTGTTTCCTTTCTATCAGCTCGATCCAGTCTGCATCCTCTGGCATCAACGTGGCATTTTCACCCAGAGACTAGAGGTGGGCGATACCGGGAATTTTTGGTATCGATACCCATTCTTTTTAATATTTAAGCTTCATAGATCCAAAGGATCCAAAAGACCCAGGATAGAATTTCACCAAACATTGTACGTGACAACAAAATACTTCATTATCTCAATCAACATTTTTGTTTAGAAACAATGGAACAGTAACAAAACAAAGTTTGCTTTAACATTAGGAAAATAAATCTTTTTTGACATAGAAAAGGAGAAACCACAATACAAAAATGAAATACAGTCGTATGAAAAAGTTTGGGCACCCCTGATAATTTTCATGATTTTAGTTTATAAATCATTGGTTGTTCAGATCAGCAACTTGAGTTAAATATATCATATAGCAGATGAACACAGTGATATTTGAGAAGTGAAATGAAGTTTATAGGATTTACAGAAAGTGTGCAGTAATTATTCAAACAAAATTAGGCAGGT